>CAXKWD010000001.1:66464335-67029347 GCA_964059195.1 Ectobius pallidus | reverse complement strand
CTGTTAAAAAAAATTGTGATATTTATATTTATATACAGTATATGTATATGTATATATATATATGTATATATGTATATATATATATATTTATATATATACATATATATCTTTACACGCTAGCGGCCGTAATTTTCAAGATATTTGAATCAAAGTTTATTATGTTATTTCAGGCCCAATAGTTCAGACAAGTTCGTTAATGAGCAAAATTGGCCTAAGGGGGTGGTCGGGGGAGGGGGTTGAAATTTTAAAACATTTATATCTCGGCCCCTATGAAGTATAGAGGGAAACTTTGATTGAATAAATTAGAGTACTCCTTATGGAGTTCACAGTGACACCAACGATTCGGGGGTTTTGGGAGTACGAGTGGGGTGGGGGTATGGGAATGGAAATTAGAAATTTTCGAAACTACGTCATGTGGAGTATCGTTGAAAAGCTCTTGATGAGTACTCTACAAATCAATAACTAGTTTCTTGATAGTTCTCATATAAGGCGAGATTTGAATGTTTGAAAAAGTTCTCTTTCCTCTTTTTTGCAGTTATTATTGCGGGTTTGTCATGCCAAGGCTAAAGAAGAAGAGTGCTACGCAGCGACAGTAAATTAAAACAAAAGCACTTCGAAATCTACCTCAGCTTGTAGGCTTGCCTAAAGGGATTTTTGTTATTGTTATTAATGATTTTATGATGTTTTCTCGAAAATGTTCGAAAAATTTTCCCATGCCGGACTAGTACCTTTGTTCATTGATAATTCAAACTGTCCACATTTTAGTTTCTCCTCGGCTTCCTTCAGGGTAAAATTCTCTAAACTCATCTGAAGTTCCTCAACTACGTAACTGCACGACTTACCAGTGCACTGCTATACCCAGTTTCATATTCTTTCCGCCAGGCCTTGCAGTTTCCTTAGGTCCTGTGCAACCCACCAAGTTATGAAGAGCTTGTGACTCATAGCGACAGTATTTCTTATCATCGTTGTAATCTGGCTTGCTTTCAAGTCAAGCAAGTTAAAAGCTGTGAGTGGTTGCAGAATTTCAAAGGAGCAGGCAAGCTAAAATCAGAATATGTACACCTCTATATCCAACTGCATACCAGCGTGTCAGCCAACTTATTCCCCTACCACACACAGCACTTTGTATTATAGTAGTGATTTCGTGTTATGAATTTTTCATGATGTTTATGGAAATTATTTAATAAAGTGTAGGAGTATAATTGTTTAATATTCAATACGTTAAAATCTTTGTATAAACTTTTAGATGGATAGTCGATTGATTTCTTTAAACGTAATTATCTTGATTATTCTTTTCTGTAAATATATTAATCTTAAAGTACTCTGTGACATAATGTTTCTTAATATATCACATTTATATATAGTTTTACGTAGTTTAAGACACGGATACTTTTCCCACCGTAAATTTTTATCAATGATAATACCTAAGTATTTTACTTGTGTTGATGAACTTAATTTTGGACATTTACAATTAAATGGGATAGAAGAAGAAATTTAATGTAAGATTATATTATGTTGTGCATTTATCGAGGAAAGTCCTTTAGAGTTTAGTGAAAGAGTTAAATATGTTTTTTTATCAATATTAAAGATAGAAGGTTTTCATCGAGTCATTTTTTTATTTTGTTTGTTTGAATGTTAGAATTACTAAAAACGTGCTCCCAACAGTTTCCAGAAAATATGATTACTGGGTCATCAGAAAAGGAATAAACATTGACTTTAATGAGATTTATATATAATTTAAGTAGATCATTGATATATATTAAGACGAGCAAAGGACCTGACACAGTTCCTTGTGGGACGCCGAAATCTAGCACTACGTTTTCACTTTTTTCGTGGTTAACTTTAGTGCTTTGGTATCTATTTGATAAATATGATCGAAACAGGTCTAAGGCAGTACCTCTAACACCAATATTGTCTAATTTATTTAGCAAGATGTTGTGACTTATAGTGTCAAAACCTTTTCTAGATCCAGAAAAACTCCTGAACATTTTTTCCCTTCATCTACTGCTTTAATAATTTTGGATGTAACGGCCATTATAGCATCATCAGTACTCATATTATTCCTAAAACCAAATTGTGATTCCGCTAATAGTTTATTATTTTCTAAAAAGTTTGTTATTCTCTTTTTTATGCATTTCTCTAATATTTCTCTGATAATTTTGCAATGGTAGATGATAGGGATATTGGCCTAAAATTCTTTAATTTTAAATAGAGAATTCAAACAAAATCGTTAGAGTAAATTTCGAGAAAATTTATTTTTAAAAAAATTCTCTTCACTAGACTACAGTGGTTGTAAAGGGGGGAAACATGTTGTCACCATGCTTCGTATCGCATTCCCGAAGGATCCGTAACCCAAATTAATACGATTAAATACACTCGCTTATCTTTCTTCACGTTAAGTATGGCAAAACACCTTTCTCACTTCACATTGTGATATAGGATAAGAAGACGAAGTATCGTTCACCAGGCAGGGATGGGTTTCTATGAACGGTAGTGCCTTTCAGTGAAGTTTTAATCAAACTTACAAAGTTTAAAAAATCTAAAGACTATAGCCATTTTCGAGAAATACGCGAAAAACAACATTTTCTTTATGTCAACTGGCGTTAAAGGTAAGAGAAAGTCGTTGAAAATCTTCCTGTAACATCCCCAGAAGATACGTGGCTCAAATATAAAATTGATAATTCCATGTGATTTTTGTTCTCGCTGTTTACAGCCACTCACAGAAGACAGACAAACAGTTTCTGAAAATAGGATTTTTGGATTCAAATGTTGCCGTTTTCTCAAAAACGCGTTAATTTTGTACACAGGGCGCTTATACTGAGTGCTAAAACTTTAATTTACAATTTTTTCATTTATCTTAACTTTCTGGAAAACCACTCCAAGAGTTTTGAAGAATTTGATACATAGAATTACATATTCAGTTCTAAAATCTGAACATTTTATTTCAAACTCTTTCATTTTTCAATAAATTATTCTTATGCAAATTATTTCATCCGTAAACTCAGCTTATTTCTTAACAGAACCACTGTCATTCCTGCTAACTGAATATGTAATTTGTTTATTGAATTTATTATTATTATTATTACCGGTATTATTATTCCAGTATTATTATTACAAGTGTTATTATTATTAATGTGCAAATAATATATTTATTTGAGCTTCAATAAGATTATAATTTGAAAGTTTTTATTTGTAGGACTTAAAAAAACTTGAAATTCCACTTGAAATGTAGAATTTCGTTCAAAAAAACAAATTAGCAAAATCACAAACACAAAATGTATTTTTCTTTTCAAGTTAAAACGACAATATTGGCCTAGAAGTATTTGAGAATAAACATTTTCACTTTATTAATCTTAATAACCACAATTTGTGAATCCGTCACTCACGAAGCCTAGGTATCTCTAGGAATAACGTAAGAGCCTGCATGATCTAGTGGGTACAATGTGGAATTTATTCCACAGTTCATACCATGATGTATGTTAATGTGTGGTACAATGGCCGTTGTCATGAATCATACATACAGTATATTGCATAGCTTGGTTCTTGTAGTGTATTATGCAGGTTAACCTCACTGCACGAATTATGAACAACAAACATCTTCACCTCCAGCTAGAGCGAGTTTGTTATTGTGGTAAACCTCCGGAGCTGTATAACCTTACATAAACTAACTCGACCAGATTTGTAGTTCTCCAACTACACCATAATGACACTATATAACTCCTTTCTTTTCCACTCAAGGCTTGATCATGGACAATAGTAAAGGATATTAAACGAATAAACCCTAGAATACCGGAGTCCGTTATTTTATTTTGATTTTACTGAGACCTTCCTACTTGTATGATTGATGCCTATTACCCCACATACGTCAGTAACCAGATGTAGAACAATCATGTTCAATAACAACCAATCATAGACCTAAGTGAAGGTTTCTCGGGTGGTCAGCCAGGTGAGGAAGTCAATTTCTCCCGACGTTTCGAAGGCACAGGCTGTCTCCATTTTCAAGGGCGTTCATAGACCTGCTTCACTCAGCCTTTAATAGACTCTTGAGTTTTGTCCATTCTGTAGCGATGATCTTAATGATTTATGTATAGCGTAGAGCTTTATCACTGGTACTCACTACTACTTTAGTAGTGAGTACCAGTGATAAAGCTCTACGCTATACATAAATCTTTAATAGACCTTTAAATTTCGTTATCACACCCTATAGACATTATAAAGACATGACCCATATAGCATGAACGAAATCCATAAATAATGCATGACTTTTTTCCGCAGAACTACCAATATGCGTCGCTCAGTGCTGTAACAATAATGCATTTAAGTTGTTGTGTTAAGATTTATTCTGTAAAAAAAAATCAGGCAAACTGATAAAACAAAGTTCCAGATAGAGTTATTAGGCCATATTTCAGAAACTGTTAAGATTTAGATCACGTTTTATCGAGAATATTTGATCAGCATATATGAAGAAATAAGTGGGATAACTAGAATATTAACAGAACAAATATAAAAAAAATTCCTTCCGTCATAATTATTTACGTTATAAAGAACTTAACAGACAAGTAGGAAGTTAATAAAACGAGCGCCTGCTATTTATGTTGTTTTGAATCTTAAATTTTAAAAGTAAAATAATTTCAATTCGCTTGTGCTTAGATTATTAATCAAAAACGTTTTTAGTAATTTCGTATGTGGAGGAACTCAGGCTCGCTTGATGAAAAAACTAAATCGCGTCCCATTCGTAATTAAATTTACATCTCTCTTTGTTCAGTTATGTTTGATACTTGAGATTTGATGGAGTTTTTTATTTTTTCTTGGCCTTCTATAATAATCTTTTAATAATTATTCTTGTCCTTTTTCGGCCTTGGTAAGATTTTATTCAATGTAATTTTTCTCACGGCCTTCTAATAATTATTATTTTTATTGTCAAAATACAATCTTTTGTCTTTTAATTGCCTAATCGTTGTTATCTTCGTCCAATGGGATTGATTCTTTAGTATTGTTACAAGTCATTGTTTTCAATTAAAAACTTACTTCTTCAGTCTTCTTCCTTCTTCGTCTATTGTGTAATCCTCTGAAAGGATTTTCAATTCTCTCTGGATGCAGCTAGCAGCAGCTAATAATACTTATTCGTCTTGGAATCTGTTTACAACGATTCAAGGAATTATCAACATTAATTTTATCTGCACAGAAGCAGTTCTAATTATTATTCGCCGCAAAATGGTGAATTTCTTCTACGTCGCTGCTAAGCTTATCTACTAGCTTTAATATTACTTGATTGGACTTCAGGATTATTTCCTGTAGTGATATTCGTTACGAGAAGGAGTTATTTCACAAGTGAGTGTTTAAAAGATTTTAACATTCATAAATATTTGAATATTGCTTTGATGCTACACAACGCAAATTAATTTATTGACATTAGTATTGCGTTTGTGACTTGAGATTAAAAGACATTTCAAGATTAACTGTAAATCAATTTTATAGCATACAATTGCTATATGTATATGCTTAATTAATAATTACAAGTTCTCGACGTATCAAGTCGAGTGGTCCTCTGGAATTTTAAATAAATCTGTATTGAAACCAACAAGGTTTTTTATTGGGCGGATTCAATCATCTCAGCTTTAGAAGATCGTCAAGACATCAAACAAGAATTAGTGAGTGATTGTGCTTAAGAAGAATTCAGTGTCGTGTTACATCGCCTATGGTCTTTGTTTCTTGTAAACCTATTATTTTATTTTCTATTCGAATGTATGGCGTGCATTTTGATTTTAATCAGCCCTAATTATCTATGCATACAGTCCGCTGAGATGCACGTTCTACATTTTTGGTACCTTTCCGGGCCGGATGGAACCTCTATTGTAACAGACTTATTGTAAACGACACTATTTTTTCATTCCGCCCGGACTTATTCAATATAAGTTCATTCTTTAAAGCTGTTGGTGCTCCAGATATTGCTGTTTGAGCACTATATTTAACTATATTATTGACTATTGAAGCACATTGTTCTTCTCCTGACCATTTAGGTCAGTTTGAGCGTAGTAAATATTACTACATCTTTATCATTCAAGCTAATTTTAGTGCTTCGCCTCCGTGTTTTACACGTGTGAGGCCATTTTCAACAGCTGATTTCAGTGAATGTTTTCAAGGGTATTTGTATTTACACACTTGTACTTACCTTTGTAAAACCAGTTACACTTTTCATGTGTTACACGCTTGTACTTACCTTTGTAAAACCAGTTACACTTATCATGTGTTTTGTCCCGAATGCGGGCAACAATTGACCTTAGACTTAGCTCAGGTTCCCAACTTCAATAAGTGAAGTATTGTGATTTTTTGGACAATTAATTGCGAATATCACATCGTGGATAATCCTGAGGCTGTTTTAAAGTCCCTTAAGGCTAAGCGTACTCCCATAAAGGCGAAGATCACGCGTAAGGCTAATGATATCCTTAATTCAGTTATTGATGATGAAGGATCTTACCAAGAACTCTTGACTTTTAAAACTAAATTAGATCAATTTGAAGATGATTATGATAATATCCAGTCTCAAATAGACGAGCTGGATTACTCTGAGCATGAACAAGCTTATAGGTTAGAAGTCGAGGAAGTTATAAAGCGAGCTACTCGCTACTATATTAAACAGATTACTTCTTTCAATAAAGCTAAAGAGGCCGAAGCCGCAGCTAAGGCTGAGCGCAAAGAGGCCGAAGCCGCAGCTAAGGCTGAGCAAGAAAAGGCCGAGGCTAAGGCTATAGCCGAACGCAAAGAAGCTGAGGCTAAAGCTATTGCCGAGCAAGAGAGGGCTAAAGCCGAACGCAAAGAAGCTGAGGCTAAGGCTATTGCCGAGCAAGAAAGGGCCGAAGCTAAAGCTATTGCCGCCGAGGCTAAAGCTAAGGCTCTTGCTAGTTTTGAACGGTTAAGGGTTCAACTCTTCAATACATTTCAGACTATACATGAATTTGAGATTCAAGATAAACTCTCATACCGTAAGGCTTTGTTCCATCGTTCCGAACTTCAAAGGCTTATGGATAGATATAGGGATGAAAGTCCTCAATTCTTTGATGTTTCGGATCAGGAGGCTGAGCAGCTAGAACAACATATTCAAACCGAATATGCTGCTGCCTTTTTATTTATTGATTCACTCATTCTCGACAACAAGTTATTGTATGAGTCTGAACAATCTCAATCGATTAGCCAGCGTTCATCACTCGACTCTCATCTCCCTAATTTGCCCAAACTCCCGGAATTAAAATTACCTCAATTTTCCGGCGATCCTAGGAATTGGATTGAGTTCAGGGATACCTTTACATCCCTCATCATAAATCACAGCCATATTTCAGATATGGATAAATTCCAATATCTAAAATCATGTTTGTCACCTGAAGTGATGACTGTTATACAAAATATTCCCGTTTCATCTGCTACTTTCGAAGTGGCTTGGAAAACCTTAGCAGAAAGGTTTGACAATGATCGTTTGATTGCAAATACGCACTTAGATCATTTATTCTCTGCACCCGCCATAGTAGGGTCTTCCGCAGAGTCGCTTCAACGCTACTTGGACCATTTTGTAAGCACCGTGCATGCTCTGCACGCTTTGAATACTGAGGTTTCCTTGTCTGACCTCATCATTTCACGTATAATTGTGGATAAGCTCCCTGTAAGTCTAATCAAGGATTGGGAGTCCTCAATTAAACTTGGTAGGCTCCCTAAACTCGAAGATTTGTTTAGTTTTTTGGAGTCGAGAGTCAGGGTGTTGCAGATGACGGAGGCAGCCCTGCGTAGTCAGTCTGCTAAATCTGCGCCTGCTTCTGCTCTCACTACCATAGCTAAGGTCAAGCATCAGCCCACGAGAAACAATTGTATTTGTTGTCATAATGCGCAACATCCTCTCTATCGCTGTGACAAGTTCAAGACAATGAAATTTGTGCATCGTGATCAATTTGTGAAAGATCACAATTGTTGTCGTGTTTGCCTTGGCGCAAACGGCCATGAATCCAATTGTAGTGACTTTCGTTGCAGTATTTGCAACGCAAAACACAGTAATTATTTGCACAATCCTGCTTCTAATAATTCGCCGGCAGAAAATACAGTCAATGTAACGTCCTCTGGAAAATCACAGCAGAAATGTCTGCTTCCCACGGCCACTGTGGTAATTCTCGACAAAAATAATCGTGCTGTAGAGGCAACAGCGCTTCTAGATAGCGGTTCTGACTGTAACCTAATCAGTAATAGGTTATTTAAACAGTTAGGCTTGTCTCCTTTACCTCATCGCACTACGCTGGCTGGGGTACTGTCCACTAATGTAAGCACACTAAAGCTTGCATCGATATCACTCAGATCTCGTGCCACTCCTTGGTACTGTGATACTGAGGCTATTATTGTCCCAGAAATCTCCACATCCAAGTTTCCAAAACACTCAATTGACATTCAGGGATGGAATATTCCCCCCAATCTGCAATTAGCTGATTTGCAGTTTAATGAACCTAAATATGTTGACTTGCTCTTGGGAGTTGAAATCTTTTCTCAAATCATAGTTCCTGGTCAGATATCTGCTCCCAACTATCCCACCATTCAGAATTCCAAGCTAGGCTGGTATTTTTCAGGCAAATTGCCTCCTTCTCCTTCTTCCCAACGTCGTCATAATCATTTGACTCATTGCAAGAAGCGATTCGCTCAGAATAAGTCTCCCATATTCGAACCTGCTAATTCTGGGGAAACTTATGCCAATTATTCAGCCCTCCTAACTTCTAATGAAGATGTTAGTAATGAACTCACTAAATTTTGGGAGTCAGAGAAGGTTTCTAATTGTGCTCCTTTCCCTGACGAGTCCTTCTGTGAGAAGCATTTCTTAGACACTACTCAGAGAGATTCTGATGGGAGGTATATTGTGAAGCTTCCCTTTCCGGTTGCCCCAGAGACTTTGGGCAGTACTAAAGCCCAAGCTTTAAAAAGGTTTCGTTCTTTGGAGAAGCGATTATCTTCTAATCCCTCTCTCCATTTAGAGAATTGCAAGTTTATGTCTGAATATGAAGAACTGGGTCATATGGAACCTGCTATTGAGGATTGTACTGCTAAGTATTCTCCCTCTCATTCTACTCCGCCTCCAGAACTGAAGGTTGTGGCTCTTATTGAGTCTGATGTTTCTGACCTTAGCACTTGGTTAGCTAAGTTCAGTTATTTAAAGACTGTTCGCATTATGGCTTTCATTTTGAGATTTGCCAATAATTGCCGTAAGGCTCAGACTCGATCTGAAGGTCCATTGTTACCTATTGAAATTGAGAATTCAATCAATTGCTGTGTTAAAATAATTCAGCGTCAAGTTTATTCCAAGGAGATTCAATCTCTTTCTACTGGTCTTGAAGTATCGATTACTAGCAAGCTACATCAGTTTAGCCCTTTCATGCTTCAAGACGGTATCCTTCGAGTTGGTGGACGCCTCAAAAATTCCAACTTAACGTTTGAACACAAGCATCAGATGCTATTGCCAGCTAAACATGGATTTACTAGGCACCTTATTTATTATACTCATATTAGATTGTTGCATGCTGGACCTCAACTAATCATGTCTCATTTAAGAGAGAAATTTTGGATATTTTCTCTTCGTAAGACTATCCGCAGTGTTTTGAGAACCTGTGTTAAATGCTTACGCTTTAATCCTCAGCCGTTTCAGCAAAAGATGGCTGACTTGCCCTCTGAAAGGGTTAATTATACATCTGCATTCAATGATGTTAGCGTTGATTACGCTGGGCCGTACTCCATCAAATATGGAGGTCCTCGCTCAAAGACTCGTATCAAAGCTTACATAGCTATCTTTGTATGTATGTCTACGAAGGCAGTTCATATTGAGCTGGTTACCGCTCTCACTGCTCGTGCCTTTCTTTCTGCCTTCGCCAGATTTACTTGTCGTCGTGGCACACCTGCTTCCATTACGTCTGATAATGGTAGTAATTTCATTGGTGCTAAGGTTGACTTACAGAATCTTGTCAAGCTACTCCAATCTAATGATTATCAATCTATTATTCAGGATGCTACTTCTCACCTACGTATTAAATGGAATTTCCTACCTCCTCATTCGCCACATATGGGAGGTCTTCATGAAGCTGCTGTTCGTTCGATGAAAATTCATCTTAATAGGATGGCACCTTCTTTTAATTTTGACTACGAAGAGATGTCTACTCTTCTCATTCAGATAGAGTCTCTATTGAATTCACGCCCTCTTACCACCCTGTACGAGGACGTCAATGACTCTACTTTTATTACTCCTGGCCATTTCCTCATTGGAAAGGCTATTATATCTTTGCCTAGTCCAGATCTTTCTGGCGGGTATACTCTCCGTTCCCGTTGGAACAATCTCAATCATTTAGTGACCTGTATTTGGAAGAGATGGTCATCTGATTATCTCCATTCGCTTCAAAGGAAGTCTAAATGGACTAGAACTATGCCTAATGTGTCAATAGGCACTCCAGTCTTAGTAATGGAAGACAACGTTCCTCCTCTGAGATGGATTATGAGTGTCATTGAAAAGGTTCATCCTGGTCCTGATTCCCTTGTCAGGGTGGTTACTGTTCGTACCCCCTCAGGTTTATTTAAGAGGCCAATTGTTAAATTGGCACCTTTACCTATCCATGACTCAGAAGACTAGATAGTTAGTCTTTGTCTTCTAGGCATCTATGTTTTCTTAGTTATTGTTATTTTTTCAATATTTGTTTTGTGTTTTTGTCGTTTTTTTTGTCTTTCTCAAGGTCAAACATAACTTCGCATTCTAGTTAGATTATTCCACAAGTGGAATAATCGCGGGCAATATGTTCAGTTATGTTTGATACTTGAGATTTGATGGAGTTTTTTATTTTTTCTTGGCCTTCTATAATAATCTTTTAATAATTATTCTTGTCCTTTTTCGGCCTTGGTAAGATTTTATTCAATGTAATTTTTCTCACGGCCTTCTAATAATTATTATTTTTATTGTCAAAATACAATCTTTTGTCTTTTAATTGCCTAATCGTTGTTATCTTCGTCCAATGGGATTGATTCTTTAGTATTGTTACAAGTCATTGTTTTCAATTAAAAACTTACTTCTTCAGTCTTCTTCCTTCTTCGTCTATTGTGTAATCCTCTGAAAGGATTTTCAATTCTCTCTGGATGCAGCTAGCAGCAGCTAATAATACTTATTCGTCTTGGAATCTGTTTACAACGATTCAAGGAATTATCAACATTAATTTTATCTGCACAGAAGCAGTTCTAATTATTATTCGCCGCAAAATGGTGAATTTCTTCTACGTCGCTGCTAAGCTTATCTACTAGCTTTAATATTACTTGATTGGACTTCAGGATTATTTCCTGTAGTGATATTCGTTACGAGAAGGAGTTATTTCACAAGTGAGTGTTTAAAAGATTTTAACATTCATAAATATTTGAATATTGCTTTGATGCTACACAACGCAAATTAATTTATTGACATTAGTATTGCGTTTGTGACTTGAGATTAAAAGACATTTCAAGATTAACTGTAAATCAATTTTATAGCATACAATTGCTATATGTATATGCTTAATTAATAATTACAAGTTCTCGACGTATCAAGTCGAGTGGTCCTCTGGAATTTTAAATAAATCTGTATTGAAACCAACAAGGTTTTTTATTGGGCGGATTCAATCATCTCAGCTTTAGAAGATCGTCAAGACATCAAACAAGAATTAGTGAGTGATTGTGCTTAAGAAGAATTCAGTGTCGTGTTACATCGCCTATGGTCTTTGTTTCTTGTAAACCTATTATTTTATTTTCTATTCGAATGTATGGCGTGCATTTTGATTTTAATCAGCCCTAATTATCTATGCATACAGTCCGCTGAGATGCACGTTCTACACTCTTGTAGTTATATTCAAGCTCCTAATCAGGAATTGCCTATTCAAGCTCCTAATCAGGAATTGTAAGAAATTGTAATAAGTACTCCTAGCAAGAGTATTAAAAGAAAGAGGATTTTGGGGGAATTATTGGACATTAGAGAAGAGAGGTTCTTCCTCTATAAATGGAGTATGAACCCATTAGCTTTATTTAGCTTACTTTTCTAATATCATACATTTTGGTGTAGGGTGCAAAATTTTTTTTTGATATTTTGGGGAACAGTTTGATTCTGCTAAATGTAATAGTGATGATAAAATATTACATGATTTATCCTATCCCGATAATCCTTCAGATTCAGGCACATCACTTCTTTTTCATTTAATGTGTCGACTAAAGGGGATGGTTTATAAATTGAATTTATTATATAGTTTGTTATTAATTTATTTGAAGAAGTAACGATTTTCAAAAATCGTTATTAAAAATCGAAAAATATCTCTTATTTGACAAAAATTTTCGGAAGTAATATGATATTATATATATAGATACATATAAAATACAATACATATTAATCCAAAGAGACGAAATTTATATTAATATAATATATTTATATTTAAGGTATTAGCCTATAAGTAATATAAGGTGTATTTTTCTTTTGAGATAAAAAACTATATAAAAATGTTCCTTAAATGTAGGAAGTTGATTTATTAGATGTCAATAAATGATTTATTATATTATAAGTAATTATTTAAATACAATATGATAGAATAACTAATTATATTAATATTAAATATTTATTATAAGATTTCGAAATAATTATAGTGAATAATTTTTTTGAATGATATAGATAAGTATAAGTATCACACAGACCTCATTTTAATAAGAGAAAAAAAAGATGTACCGTGGTCAAAAGCACCCACGCTGCCCCCCCCCTTGTGGCAATTGTTTTTCTATGTTGGTATTGGTGGTGCCATCTACTCGGCGCCAGCAGGTATCGCCCGACGCGTTGTAGAGACTTTTAGATCGTTGCCGACCTTTGTCTAGTGTACATCGTTAGCCTGTTTGCGGAGGGAACCTGCTGTCTGCCTTGTAAGTTGCATACTCCAAATTATGTTGTACTAATATTAATTCAGGTAATTGTGCCTTCAGCACAAAGATAAATTCATTCGTGAAATTTTAAGCTTTAATTACTACCAAAAGTAGCAGACGATAAGTTTGATTTTTGAGCGAGATTAATTACATTATGCCTTTGAAAAATATTTGATGTAGACAACAAGAATTCCCGTAATTCTAATTCCCATTTCAACTTCAGATAAAGGAAAATATTATACAGAAGTATTCATGCTATGTGCAACATTGGTATGACGTCACTCGCTCTCGATAAAACCGGTCAGGTAGCCATGAGGCGAGTGATGACGTCACGTTATGCTGTAGATAGACTTTTCTGCTACGCTTTTAATTGAAATTGTTTCAGCATATTCATATGTTATAGGTATTCCCTGTTCTAGTTAAATTTATGGTCTTATAAGACTGTTATGAGTAATTGCCGAGTACTGTAATATTGCTTAAAGTGTGCTTGCTAGTTTGGTATTTCGGCACATTCCGTTAGGCAAATTGACAGACTATTCATGTAATTCCCTGGAAAAGTTCATGTCATGCGGTGGTTAATTTTCTTCTATTCACTTAATTAACTTTACGCTGGCATATTCATTCATCGTCGGTATTTTTGACAGCAGGCAATTTCCCTATTACTTAGAGAGAAGTTTTTCTGTGTAGTTATTATGCGTATGGCCATAGTTCTACGTTACCATTTTCTGATGTAGGTTCAGATGCTCTAGTAGGCATGTTTTCTTGGTAGAAATTTCTTATTATCCAGAAAATAATGATATCGCCCTTAATAGTGAGCATATTACATGCAACACTTTGGTATTATTCTATTGTTATGAAAATTTTGAAATTTGCAGATTATTTCAAATTATTCAGAGAATAAATTATATTGTTCTTAGTAGTGAGCATATTATATGCAACACTTTAATATTATTTCATTGTTATGAAAGTTTTGAAAGCTCCTGATCATTTCATATTATTCAGAAAATAAGTATACTGTCTTAATAGTGGGCATATTATTCCATTGTTATCAACATTTTGAAAGTAAGATATTGTTTTCCTATTATGAGTCAGGAAGTAATTATTTCACCTTTCACAGTAACCACGAGTTATTTTTGGATTGTAGGCAAGACCCCTATTTCTGCATTTTTCTCTTGCTAAAATTTGAAAGCAATTTTGAATTCTGTGTATCAAATTTAAGTATACTGTCTTAATAGTGGGCATATTATTCCATTGTTACCAACATTTTGAAAGTAAGATATTGTTTTCATATTATTAGTAAGGAAGTAATTATTTCACCTTTCACAGTAACCACGAGTTATTTTTGGATTGTAGGCAAGACCCCTATTTCTGCATTATTCTCTTGCTAACATTTGAAAGCAATTTTGAATTCTGTGTATCAAATTCCAGCATCAGCTGTAGTTTTTATAGTCATTCATTTATAGCCAAGATTTAAAATTAACGATTTAAAATTAACTTTTGCCTAGTTATTCTGAACTTGCTTCTATTTTGAAAATTGCTTACCCTTATTCAATACATATTCTCCCTCTTCTTTTGGACCAAAAGTAATCAAATTAAATAAGACTAAATCTACTATCCCTAACCTTTGAACAGTGATTAGGTTTACTGATGTATTGTAATGCCGTGTGATTCTCTAGCGCATCACCTCGCATTTAATCTCTTTTCACCCTGTAATACTTTTATTTCATTTATATTTTATATCATATTATATCACATGCAATATTATAGTCTTTAAGTAATATTCAGGAATTGTCACAAAGCTAACATTGTATTAAGGAAGTGAAACCACAGGTTTCCTGTTATTCGTTCTGTTCTAAGTGTGTCAACAGATCTCTGTGAAACTTGACAATTTCCATATATATACATTTATATATTTTCCATGATTTAAGCCCCGATGAGACGCCATTATGATTGTAGCTTATAGCCAATCAGAGAGCGGGACAACGCCCGTATTACTTTATTAAGTTGACTGGATTTTCCTTGAATAAACTTATAAATACAGCCCTTTTGGCATCAAGACACTCTCTTGATATTTGGCTAGCACGAACATTGTGTTATCTTAGTTGATACCCGAGTTAGGTCTCTGGTACCTGTTTGTCATATAAAGTCATCTCAACTTTATCAGCATAACTTAGCTTATAACTGTAATAGTAAACTCAGTGCACATCAGCAACATGCTTCTCAACTGTAAGTAAATGGTTTCTTATTCTTATCTGCTACCACAGCTACCATAATATTGTCTCTGACGGGTTTCCCAAATTAATATATTATATTTTATTTAGTAACTGATTGTAATATTCAAAGAAGACATTTCTTTGATTGTATTTGTTAATTTTTAGCATTTAAATATATTTTATTGTTATCTCCTTTTAAATTTTTGTCGTCCTTAATATAGTAGAAGTTAAGTCCTTACCGCTCACGGAAACTACCCTTCTACTCCCTGTTTGGGGCATGACAAATGGTGGCAGCGGCGGCACGAATCTCAAAGTGCATAGGAAATTGTGGCATTAGAAGTAGTCTAGGACTAGGAATTAGTAGCGCGCAAATTAATTAATTAATATTGTGTGTATTTTGTGTAATTATTGTAATGGATTGGGAAAAATTAATAATAGGATTTTTCCTGACTTTTGTAGTAGGAATAGTGTTTGTAGTAAGTTATGCCGTTTATTTTGGAATATCTGTGTGTATATGTAAATGAACACCAATGTCTTTTCTAAATTGTTGTCGAAAGGAGTCCTGTGTAAAAACTTTTACCGTACTAGACGTACACGTTTTTAGTATAAATCATCCCCAAGCTTTTGAAGGAACCACTGAATACAGTTGAGAAACAGTTGAAAGATTTTTGAGAAAATATACTAGAATCAGTCCAGATTTAGTGGCTGAACATGAGTATAAATTTAGATCATTGAATAATCATACTCGTATTGAAATTGCATTTGAAGGAAAACCACACAATTTTGATGCCCCTTCTTACAAGCTGTATAAATATGAAAATAGGAGAGGAATTGTAGTTCATTTTGAGTTAGAAGTAAAATTGGTTCAGAGATATATCGGTCCAGGCACAGAATATGATCTGTTAGAGATAGAAAGAACTGATTTAGCACCAATTTATCATTTTGAAGACAGTGTACAAGAGAATAGGCGAGTTTCGAGCTCTCAAAATCGTTAGCTTACCTGCAGTTTACACGTACTCCGCCGAGACGGAACACTCTTGGTTCCTGGCCACGGGTACAAAAGAGACCTTAACTATCACGGGAGCGCAATTGTTCGCCCCCGGATCGCTAAAGTAGAGCACCCGTGTCCCCGGGAGTTTTAGAGCCCCGTCTCCCTCAACGACCCCTATAAAAGAATAGGTTTCTTGTCGGAAGCACGCCGGACAGCGGAGACAGACCGTAACCTCGACTAGGGAATTAGGCGGTAGCTAGAACATAGAAATTTTTGAAATTTTTACATTAATATAGAATTTAATTATCATGGATGGAGATCAAGCACAAGCTGTAGAAGTAGCTGCAGAACAAGTAACTCAAGCAGTAAGAATGGCATCAAAAGATTTAACAGTAATAAATGCGATTCCAAATTGGAATATTAGAGGAAGTGGTTCCATTCAAAGTTTCTTTAGGACAGTAGACACAGCTTCAGGTTTAGGAGGACTGACAGACAAAGACAAAGCTAGATTGGTGTTGATGAAACTGCAAGGAACTGCGCAGGCATATGTAGACACACCCAGACTTACAGGGCGATGACGTAACGTACGCCAAGTTAAAGAGTACACTAATAGAGCGTTTTAAAGATAAAGAATCAGAATTTGTTCATCTTTTTAATTTACAGTCTGCCAAACAAAAGAAAGATGAAAGCCCGGAAGATTTTGCAGATAGGTTGCGTGGATTGAGTATACGCACTATGGAAGTTTCAGAGAATAGGGCAGAGCAAGTTATTTACAATAAGCAGGCAGAAAGGCGTTTGTTATCAACGTTTATTAATGGTTTAAGAGGTAACCCAGGTTTCATGGTTAAAGTGAATATGCCCGAGACCATAGAACAAGCACTGAAGATAGCCATAGCGGCGTCTAAAGCAGGAATGGAGGCCAGTGCGGATCGTGAGTTGGCTCCCTCACGAGTATTTGCTATAGAAGGGACTAGAGACGTACCGTCGCACCGGGCATATTCTCGCGGTAATAGAGAAAGACCTATGGGTTGGGGACATAGGCAAACAGAAAATAGAATAGGTGCCTCCCGAAATAGTGAAAATGAAAATAGCTCGTCACAATACCAAGGGCAAGGACGCGGACGAGGAAGAGAAAGAGGTAGAGGCGGAGGTGGCAACGGTCACCGTGGCGCGGACAGACGAGGTATACAATGTTATAAGTGCCGGCAGTTAGGACACGTGGCAAGAAATAGATGTGAGGGCCATCAGGAAAACGGGAATGGGTGGACCAGAACTTCCCCGCGGAACACCCAGGAGACAAGCCGCAATTAGTTGTGCCAGCAGCACCTAGGTTAGCGACGGAACCGCTGCTTCACTCCGTGATAGACGGAATCGATGCCGAATTTTTAGTAGATACCGGGTCTACTGTTTCGATGATTAAGCCGGCGGTGAGTGAAGCACAACTAAGGAAAAGTGAGGTCGCGGCGAGGGGAATATCAGGAAAACTACTAGACATATTAGGAGATCAGACTGTGACTTTGAATATAGGAAATAAAACGTTTAAGCATACATTTCAGGTATGTGAGTTAAACACCCCTGGACATGGAATTTTAGGTGCCGATTTTCTGCAACAGGTGGGTGCATGTGTGGACCTTAGAGTCGGTGTTGTGAGGATAGGAGATTATAATGTTCCATTGAGTTGCTCAGGAGTAGCGGCAGTCACGACTGACAATACACCACTAGTGGCTGATTCCAATGGCCTGATCAACCAGGAATTAGACCCAGAGACAGAACAAATTACCTTTGAAGCTATACCCGACTGGCATGCTCAGGTGTTCTTAACAGAAACCTCCTTGCTACCACCTCTTGCAGCAAGAATAGTCCGTGGTACTATTGTTGGACGCAATGATTGTACGGTCCCTCGTGAAGTGATAATAGAACCGGAAGACGCCACGTTTCTACCTGGTATATGTGCGCCAAGAGTAGCTAGCACAGTGGAAAGCAGGGCTCCCTGTACCTCGCGTGGTAATACCATTATGTCCCAAGGCCCCTATAGAAAAAGGATTCCCTCAGAGTCTCTAGTAAAAAATGCGGATGAATGTCACAGAAAAATCCATGGTTCCAGTGAGTGGAAGGACGAACCTCCCGAAGCTCAGAGATGTAAGAATAGTGAGAATCAGTGTCCCGTTACTGATAAAGTAAATAATATGAGAAAACCAGTAGAAACTACACATCTTGGGAAAAGTGAAAATCAAAATAGTAAAGTAATGTTGAAAAATGAAAATAAAAGGTGTAAATACAGTCACGGCTCAAAGTAAAGAAAATGAAAGAGAAATAATTTTAGGTTATGTTCCGATAACATTGTTGAATATGTCACAGGAAGAAATAGTAGTAAATAAGAATACATATGTAGCAGATGTATCAGACATAGATGTAGTGGACGATTTACCGGAAGAAAAGGTAAATAGTGTAACTCAGGTCCAAGAAAGGAATATAGGAAATGATGATGAATTATTCGAGGAATATTTGAAATCTAAACTAGAACATTTGGATGTAGAAGAGGCAGAAATTTTTAAAAATGTGTTGAGAAAATATCGTCATTTATTTTATGTTGAAGGCAGCTCAGATATAGGATGTACAACTAGAATAAAGCATGAAATAAATACAGGAGATGCAGCACCAATTAAGAAAAACCCTTATAGGATTCCTTATGCATTGAGAGGTGAAGTAGAAAGGCAAGTAAATGATATGCTAAAGAAAGGAATTATTTAAGAAAGTATTTCCCCCTGGAATAGCCCCATAATAATGGTGAAGAAGAAATCTACTGATGGAAATCCAAAATTCAGGTTAGTGGTAGATTTGAGGCTTTTAAATAGCGTCACAAAACCAGAAGTGTACCCCATACCGAACATTGTAGACACTTTAGACACTTTAGGAGAAAGTAAAATATTTTCTGTGTTAGATATGGCTAGTGGATACTATCAGATTGAGATAGAAGAGAAAGATAGTGAGAAGACAGGATTCAGCACCCCCCAAGGACATTTTCATTATAATAAAATGTGTTTTGGTCTACGTAACGCACCCTCTACTTATCAAAAATGTATGGAATTAATTTTAGTAGGCTTGCGAGATATAGATGTAATCCCCTATATCGACGATTTGATTTTGTTTTCGAAGGATATACCGGAACATGCAGAAAAACTAGAGAGAGTATTTCAAAGACTAGAATCAGCAAATTTCAAAATGCAACCAGAAAAATGCCAATTTGCATCAGAAAGAGTTGAATATTTAGGTCATATTGTTACTAAAGATGGAGTAAAACCAGATACAAAGAAAATAGCAGCTGCACAGGCTTACCCCGTACCAAAAACTGTGAGAGATATACGAGCTTTTATAGGTTTGACATCTTACTATAGACGTCATATTCCAAATTTCGCTGACATAGCACACCCTTTAACTAGGTTAACTAGAAAAGATGTGCCCTTTCAATGGGAAACAGAACATCAGGAAGCTTTTGAAAAATTAAAGGAAGCATTGATCACAGAACCATTATTGATATATCCAAACTTTTCGGACACCTTTTACCTTACATGCGACGCGAGTCAGATAGCGGTCAGTGGAGTGCTGTCTCAAATTCGAGATGGACTTGATAAACCTGTAGCTTACTGTAGTCGTCAGTTGAATGGCGCAGAAAGCAGGTATACATGTTCTGAACGTGAATTGCTAGCGGTAGTATTTGCTACTAAGCAGTTCAGATGTTATTTATATGGCCGTAAATTTGTAGTATATACGGACCATGCAGCACTGAAATGGTTGTTGAACTTGAAAGACCCGAGTTCGAGACTCACTCGGTGGGGTCTCAGATTAGCTGAATTTGATAACTGTAGAGAATCTAAGAGAAGCTCAGCAAGATGATAGTTTTTGTTGTAAAACAATAGAATCGCTAGGTCCAGAATTTAAGATAAATCAGGAAGGATTGCTAGTAAAGAAGAGTGATGACTCAACTTCATTGTATCAGATAGTAATACCTAGAGTATTTGTACCATATGTACTTCAGTTGTACCATACTTCCCCTTTCGCAGGACATCAAGGCATAAAGAGAACTGAATCTCGCTCAAAGCAGAAATATTGGTGGAAATCTATGAGAAAGATATTGAAGATTTCATAAATACATGCGATGATTGTTCAAAAAGGAAAATAGGATATAATCCTACAGCTCCTTTAGGTGAACCCCCTGTAGCAACAGAATTTCTTGAAATTCTGTCCACAGATTGTGTTGGACCATTACCAGTTTCGAACACAGGTAATAAATATAAAGTGACCTTTGTAGATCACTTTACACGATATTGCTATGCAATACCGGTACCGGATCAAACTGCAGAAACAGTAGCAAAAGTATTTGTGCAAAATGTGGTAATCCAACATGGCGCCCCGTTTTATTTGCTTTCGGACAGAGGATCGCAGTTCATGTCCAAGTTGATGCAAGAAACTTGTAAGTTGTTGCAAGTTAAGCGATTGCATACCACACCCTTACATCCACAAAGTAACGGAGTGTGTGAGCGATTTCACAAAATACTAGTTGACATGATATCACACTTTGTGACTAAAAATGTCAAAACATGGGACGAATATCTCCCTTATGCAGTTATGGCTTACAGAGGCACACCTCATTCAGTAACAGGATACTCCCCTCATTTCTTAGTGTATGGTAGAGAACTAAGATTGCCGGAAGAAGATGATATCCGTCACTATACAAAAGTAAAGTGTGAAGGCATAGATTATTTGCAGCATGTAAAAGAATTAGCATGTAAGCTAAAGTTAGCTTATGAAAAGGTAGCTAAATTTAATCAGAAGGGTCAGAAACGGTCTAAAGAATATCATGACCAAGGTACAAAATTGCGAGAGTTTGAAAAAGGAGATTTTGTGTATTTGCATGACCCGACTGCCAAACACGGAGTCGCTAGGAAATTTGCTTATACGTGGAAAGGCCCGTTCCTGATTATAAATAGAATGTCTAAATTAACTTATCAGATTCGGCGTGAAGATGGTCGAGATCAGATAGTTCATATAAATAGGTTAAAACAAAGTAGAATAAAAGGACCTGAGTACACGAGGAAAGAGAGTTCACAAGTGAAAAGACCTCCTAAGTCACAAAGTAAACGTGAAGAAAATACAGGTGAAAGTTTCGATGCTACACCGTGTATAATAGAGTCGCATCCTCTACTAGTGACGGTAGAAGATGGAGCATATCCTGTAGAACAGGATGAAGAGCCGAGTGATATTGACGAACCAGACTCAAATGAAACCAATGGTCAATATGATGAAACAGAATGGGAACCTCCTAGGTATCTTAGAAATAATATAGCAAGTAATGAAAATAGATACAATTTAAGGTCACGAGCAAATAGTAGCTTAGAAAATAATGTAAGCATAGAGAGTAATGATATAAGTGAAACAGAAGAATTAAGTATGACTGCAGATAGCAGTGCGAGAGAAAACATTTCTACAACTCAGGAAGTAGATAACAGAGCAAACGCAGGAAGTAGTATGAATGCGACACAGCCAGAGAGAGAACAAGAGATAACAAATAGTACACACAATTATCAGTTACGACCTCGGAATTAAACAAGTAATTAATTTTGATAAATTTTTGTATGTTTCAGATATAATAATTATACTCGTTACTGGAGTAATGATGCAGAATGAAACAACGAACGATCCCGTTTTGGATAAGGGAATAATTTTCCTGAAAGACAGAGATATTTTGTTTACTGGAGACAAGTGGACAATAGTAGCTGACATTGACATAACAGATTATGCAAAACTGGTTTATGACTTACAAGCGTCATTGAAAGTAGTCGGTAGGAATCTCTATGTTTTAATAGACAGATGGCCAAGTGCATCAACACTGATTAAGATTTGGTTAAACAGTGTTTACTTACACACGTTTAAGATTTTAAACATGATTAAAAAGGAATGTGGTGCACCATTCCTAATTTCTGTTTACTGGGCCGTGTTTAGCTGACGGCTTGTTTAAACACAGAGCATAAAATCGGAAAGCGAGCGTAGTATAATGAACGCGTTCTTTTGTTGACGAAGCCATTACCTAGAGGAAGAAGAAGAAGAAGTTAACAACAAGAAGACACCATGGAGGAGCGAGGATATGCTCTGCTCTGCCTGTGATGTAGGCAAGCATATTATGTATCTGCGAGTCAGTGAGACTATAGCATTACTTACATCATGTATGATTCGAGCTGTAGTTCAGAGCATATTTCCAATGTCCCCTACAACAATATTGAATGATCAGGTAGCATAATACCTCAATACAGTTAGTAGTCGATTCATATCAGAAACAGGATGATTTATTTCTGTTGGGAATTGCAGTACCTGTGAAACTATTTGTTTAGACAGGCGAAATCTCTCCACGAATTTCCTAACGGAAAGTTCGCTGCACTATTAAATTTCTACGCTCATTTTCATTCCGTTCAAGATATTCCAGATATAATAACTCTTTTCAAAGTCATCATCTGCACCTTGTGTTTTCTTTGGCTTTTATAATATTATAAACACTTGAATTTCAAAAATACACTGCCATAGCCTTGTTTTTCTTTTGTTTTACTTTCTTATATTTTAAAAAACATACCGTTTACCATGTTAAGACTTCACTGCCACTACGTTTTATATATATATATATTTTTTTTTTTGCTTTCAGAATTTTTTAAGAACTGACATACAGTGTTCCGTATAAGACTTTATAGAATTCGCTGCTACGGCATTGTGTCTGTATTTTTTCCTTTTGTAATATTTTAAAAACGTAAATACAGTTTACCGTATAATATTTTAAAAATTCACGTCCACTGTCTTTATATAATATAATAAACTGTCATAATGATTCAGATTGCAGTCTATTGAATAAAACTTCATGAATTCTCTGTCAATACCATAAAAAATTATTCACCAAGAATTATAGAGGGCAGTAATAACTGTAATATCCTTTTATATATAATTATATATATATACACTCACACAGGGTAGTTTTACTTGTAAAATCAAAATCAAAAATGAATGTCACAATAGAAGAGATACATCAGTACGACACAAAATCAAGAAAGAACTTATACACAATAGGGCACAACAAAAAAGCATCGGAAAGGGATCCATATGTAATCGGGGTAAAATTTTATAACAAACTACCAGACAGTATAAAACAGTGTACCGGGACAAAATTCGCCAATAAAATAAAATAATACCTATGCCAAAAAGCACTCTACAGGATAGAAGAACTATGAAAAGCATGTATCTCTATTGAATAATTCAGATTATAAGTTTCGGACATGTCCAACATCAATAATATGTATTTGATACCTGGACGAAATAAAATTAAAACAATTATTATTGTTATTAATGTTTGTTATTATTACTATTACTATTATTATTACTATTAATTTTAATATTACTATTATTATTACTATGATTATTGACAGTGAATTCTTAAAAATTCATACAGTACCGGTACACTAATTAAACTTAAAAAATATTAGGATAAAAAAATAATTAGTCGCGACCGGGGATTGAACCTGGGACCTCCTGCACCACAGCTCAGTACTATAACCACTCAGCCACGAACGATGTTAGGAATATCGCTTGAATGTTGGCCATGTGAAGCGGTCAGGCTTCTCTTGTGTCGCGCTTCGAAAGTTAAAATTGTCTTTTTAGGTCTATGAGATGTGTTTATATAATATTTATTGTACTGTTCAGTTCGGAAAAATGGTATTATGATACTAATAAGATTAATATCGAGACATAATTCGTCTGAAAAGAGAAATATGAGAAGAAGAGAGTCTCATCTATTGTTTCCAAGTCGACCCCGCCATTTCAGCAAACTGCTAATCATTGTTTAGCCTCAGTAACCGCCCGATTTTGACTGTTTAAGTTTAATCAACGGTAATCGGCGATTTCGACACTAATCGAGGTTGATACTCCATAACTTTCCCTAATCATAGGTTAGGAAGAAATTATAAACGCTGATTACACTAATCATTGTCGGTGCACTTGGCCAAGAGAGGCAGATGGTTATGATAAAATGCTATATGAAGCAGAGCTGAATAGGTTAGTTAACATGACTTTAGGATTAGAAGCGCAAATCAAAGCTTTTCAATCATTGTTACCCCCAGGTGTACCAAACTCATTCCCTCCCTACCTTCGATCCTACTATAAATCAATTTGTCAGTATCAGTGTTGAGAAATTATACTTAGCTGTGAGTGAGAATAAGCAATTATTCACTATATTAACTCATGATGAATTAAGCAAATGCAAGCAAGGTATTTATACTGTATACCCTGCCGATTTTGCATTGTATGATCAAAGACGCACACATTGTTTAATTGCTTTGTACCTAGGGAAAACTGATGTTGCACATGATACATGTAAAAAAGTGAGAGTAGCTCCTAGTTTCCCACTTGTTTGGATCAGGGCCCCTGGTAACACCTTCTGGGTGTAGAGTGTGCCGGAGACCACTAAAATAACTCGCAGGTGTCAATCTTCAGAGCAGCATTTAGAATATTTGCCAAAGGATGACTTGACAATATCAGGGACCGGAATTTTAAGGAACTCTTACAATTGTTACATTTATGGTGGAACATTCACTTTGTTACCACATTCATTAGGACGTAGCATGTATAAGTTACATTCAGACGACGACATTATTGTACCTGACATAAAAACCTTACTAACATCCAACGAACGAGTTTTGTTGCAGAGCAAACTTGAGCAAGCATTGGACACAGTGGAAACTATTTCATCACGAAGAGAAGACGGAAAAAGTCCGGAAGTGGAACTGAAGCACCTACACCAGGCAGTAGAAGCTATGGATAAGCATCAAGGTAATCAGACCTTAGGCATAGGTCTTGGTACAACTACTGTTTTAATAATTGTGATAGGCATTACTTTGTTTTGTGTAAGAAAAAGACTAATGTCTTGTTCTTCGGCTTGTTTAAATAGGACTGTACGAGCTAATCCAAGAGGACCACCTCAACCTAAGAAGAGAAATACGCCGACAGCCTATACAGAAGGTCAAGTAATATTGGGAACAATAGAAGAAGAACCGGCTGGTCAAGCGAAGCAAGCACCGCCCCCGCCGAAGGAAAAGAAAGCAAAGGAAGCAACGATATTTGTCGTTCACTTGAGGCGAATTTTGAACAATCCGCCTCATGTTCGCTCTCCGCGTCGCATTTGTTTGGTAGCCTGCCACTCTGTGCTGCACTCTGGACGGTGCAGTTGTCAGTCACTGAGTTCATGCAGTAATCAGTCTGAGCAAGTTGTTCAAGGTGTAGAGAGTTCGCCTTCAGGATGCGGCATATATTGGGTGAGTTTTCCTTCTACGCTATATAATTTTGAAGTTGCTGAAAATTAGGTGTATAGCCCTTCTGGCTAAAGTGATCATGAAACGCTTTTCAATTACTACAGATGATACCAGAACCTTTCTTTTAGAACAAGATTCTCTGACGCCGAGATTTGTCATAAATTTCTACACGTAGGAAAAGAAGTCGTATAGGAAATAACTTTGTGGTTCTTAAACTATACATATATTGGTTTTCTAGCAGGAGATGAAGGCATTAATATTAGTTATTGGGGATGTGTTGCCTATTGTTTGGCCATAGCCAAATCAGCTTATATGACGTCACTTGGACGCCATTTTAAATTCTATTTAAGTCACATTGAGAAAATACGTTCGGTTTCGGAAGAAAGAAATCTATGCTACTTGATTCCCTTCATTTTCAATTAGCTGGCTATCTCATGTGTAAAAAAAATATATTGCACTTGACGTTAACTTAATGGGTGTTCATTCTTGGAAATATTAGGTACAGCTTTGAAAAACCTTTACTTAGTTTTTTTTATTATTACTTGAATATGGGTCATCTCAATTTGCATGGCCGACAGTCCCTGAGAAAATTCTGTGTGAATTGTAGAAGTCTGGGTAGCCTTCTCCCTTTAGCTATTGCCCTGAAGTCACGTTACTAAGAGAATATTACATTTTGTAGGCCTAATATATATATAATTGCTTTTGCCACCTTTTGGATTAGGTTATATTGGGACAGCTCCATTGTTATCATATTTAATGAAGCTTAACTTACATTAGAAATCTTTGGATACTGTTCCAGGTAGTAGGTTGCTAGTGCCCATATTTCTTGATATATGTTACATTTAAAAAAAAAAAACTTTGAACTCCCCTTAAACTTTAATTAGAGTTTTTTTTGTAATGTCCCTCATATTCTTGTTTGGGATTGTGAAAAGATTCCCTTGGATTATCTATTATTAGAATACCATTATTTGGTCAGGCTTTAGTGGGATGCCTAGTTGTTTTGTGCAGGTCAGAGAATTATCAGTGCACTCTTGTGGGTAAGATGCGTGACGTGTCGTATGGCTCATCTTGACTTTAAATAACTTATAACTTTATAAAGGTTCGATCGGAGATCGGAATTTCTGATAAGTTACGGCACGACGCTCGGACTGAAGGCCCTGTATCAATGTGAGTGCTGACAAATGATTATATAGCGATCTTACGATCGGTAAGAAAATGATCTAAATTCTATATTAACCAAGCAAACTTAAGTAATATTTCCTTGAAGCTCTTATTGAAATATAGTATTTTCAAAATAAATTTTCTGTCCCTTTTCAAGCCAGTTAATTAAAAGTGGCTAGCATTCTTATAATAATTCAGCTTTGGTTTGCTTACCATGTGAAGCAGGATTTTGGAATTCTTATATATATTAAGGGGAATATAACCTGATATACTTTGATAGGTTTGAGAATTATTTTCAATAATTCCTAGTCGTGTATAACCAAGCAAACTTATGTAATATTTCCTTGAAGCTCTTATTGAAATATAGTATTTTCAAAATAAATTTTCTGTCCCTTTTCAAGCCAGTTAATTAAAAGTGGCTAGCATTCTTATAATAATTCAGCTTTGGTTTGCTTACCATGTGAAGCAGGATTTTGGAATTCTTATATATATTAAGGGGAATATAACCTGATATACTTTGATAGGTTTGAGAATTATTTTCAATAATTCCTAGTCGTGTATAACCAAGCAAACTTATGTAATATTTCCTTGAAGCTCTTATTGAAATATAGTATTTTCAAAATAAATTTTCTGTCCCTTTTCAAGCCAGTTAATTAAAAGTGGCTAGCATTCTTATAATAATTCAGCTTTGGTTTGCTTACCATGTGAAGCAGGATTTTGGAATTCTTATATATATTAAGGGGAATATAACCTGATATACTTTGATAGGTTTGAGAATTATTTTCAATAATTCCTAGTCGTGTATAACCAAGCAAACATATGTAATATTTCCTTGAAGCTCTTATTGAAATATAGTATTTTCAAAATAAATTTTCTGTCCCTTTTCAAGCCAGTTAATTAAAAGTGGCTAGCATTCTTATAATAATTCAGCTTTGGTTTGCTTACCATGTGAAGCAGGATTTTGGAATTCTTATATATATTAAGGGGAATATAACCTGATATTCTTGATAGGTTTGAGAATTATTTTCAATAATTCCTAGTCGTGTATAACCAAGCAAACATATGTAATATTTCCTTAAAGCTCTTATTGAAATATAGTATTTTCAAAATAAATTTTCTGTCCCCTTTCAAGTCAGTTAATTAAAAGTGACTAGTATTCTGGCTATTAACTTATGCATTCAGGTTAGTTGCTAGTTATAGCAGTATTCTGAAATTTGATATATATATTAAGTAAACTTACCTCTCAATTATCTTGAAGTTTTGAGTATATATTTTTACATGACTTATATTAGCCTGTGGAATAAACCAAATTTGACTTCTTCAGTAAACATTTCTATTTGAAATATATTATTTTGAATTTATACCACTGTGGCCTTTCAATTTAGTTTATTTAAGAAGTCACCGGACTTGTATTAGCTTAGTACCTTGGGGCCTAGTTGCTAGATGGTGGTACTCTCTGATAATTAGATTTCTTTGAGTAAAATTCTCTTGTGAAGTTAAAGAAAAAAATATATATTGAAATTATTGTTTAACGTTTCATGTTAGGGTGTGGTAGTTAACTGGAATTAATCCTATGCTGTGGTCTTCTTGGAGAAGATAAATTATCTAATAATTATTCATCGGAAGAAAGGAAATAGGTATAGGTTACTCATACCTTAGTCTGTGGGCATTGTTATGTAATAGGTGAGGTAGTTGAAGTCTAGAGTTGGGCTGTGCTAATCGTTCTATTTAAATATATATATTTTGATAGTTGATGTTCTCTTTTAAACCAATATTATTATATTCAAGTTGTGTGAATCCTGAGATTCTGAATTGTATTAAAATTGTTATTAGTACTTGGAGTTTGTTTTGGGGCTCGTTATGTTATCCTGTCCTCCACCCTCTTTTGTGATTGAGTTCTCTTCCTTTAATGGTTCTGATCTACGGCCTCATTCTTCCTGGGTTTTTGGAACTTGTGCAGAACTCAACACTCAGATATATTAGCAATCTCAGTTTTCAACCAGAGCAGAGAAATCCCGGCGTTACACACTGAGGCTAAACTGAATGTAACCATGCTATAAAACACCTATGTAACACTGATAAATGTAACACAGATACACACTATTATTTTTATATTTTACTATCATTAATATTCAAGTTATTAATATGTATTTTATGTATTTTAGGTAACACAATTATGTTACACTACCAGTGATATACAGAGACACTTATTATTAATTTTATTATTATTATTATTATGTAATCACCAATTATGTATTTTATTCACACGCATATATTATTTAAAGTTTTGCTCATACTGGATAAGGTACTTACATTGAAAACACTATTAGGATCGAGTAACTCAGGTACGTTGTTACCCTCCGCCATTCTTACAATGAAATAATGTCATGAGAAACTTAAGAAATATAACTTTCTTAGAGGTTGGTTATCATAAAACCACATCCTTAATAGCTGATTGTTTGGAGTTTTGATATGTGTTAATTAATTAATTAATTTTACTCATTGGAGTGACCATTCGTTTCACTGCATAGGTCACTTTAATCAGGGGAGAGTGTAATGCCGTGTGATTCTCTAGCGCATCACCCCGCATTTAATCTCTTTTCACCCTGTAATACTTTTATTTCATTTATATTTTATATCATATTATATCACATGCAATATTATAGTCTTTAAGTAATATTCAGGAATTGTCACAAAGCTAACATTGTATCAAGGTAGTGAAACCACAGGTTTCCTGTTATTCGTTCTGTTCTAAGTGTGTCAACAGATCTCTGTGAAACTTGACAATTTCCATATATGTACATTTATATATTTTCCATGATTTAAGCCCCGATGAGACGCCATTATGATTGTAGCTTATAGCCAATCAGAGAGCGGGACAACGCCCGTATTACTTTATTAAGTTGACTGGATTTTTCTTGAATAAACTTATAAATACAGCCCTTTTGGCATCAAGACACTCTCTTGATATTTGGCTAGCACGAACATTATGTTATCTTAGTCGATACCCGAGTTAGGTCTCTGGTACCTGTTTGTCATATAAAGTCATCTCAACTTTATCAGCATAACTTAGCTTATAACTGTAATAGTAAACTCAGTGCACATCAGCAACATGCTTCTCAACTGTAAGTAAATGGTTTCTTATTCTTATCTGCTACCACGGCTACCATAATATTGTCTCTGACGGGTTTCCCAAATTAATATATTATATTTTATTTAGTAACTGATTGTAATATTCAAAGAAGACATTTCTTTGATTGTATTTGTTAATTTGAGCATTTAAATATATTTTATTGTTATCTCCTTTTAAATTTTTGTCGTCCTTAATATAGTAGAAGTTAAGTCCTTACCGCTCACGGAAACTACCCTTCTACTCCCTGTTTGGGGCATGACAGAATTGTTTACTAGCATTGGTATTCTTTGGTCTTTAAGAAGACCTGGGTCACTATTGAATTTACCTATTGTTTCTCTTTTTCAAGTTCGTTTCTGGCTAGATCATTTATAGATTCTTGCTTTCTAACAATTAAATATTTTATGTTAGTCTATTGTTTATTCTATATTTATTTTGGATTTATTCAAGTTCTTCCCTAACTTATCTTTGGCTGTTTACTTTGTATTCACTTGCCTTATATATCACTGTGCCCTTTGGAAGTTTTGGACTATAATTAACTACATCCTTTGTTTCACTGTAAGATACATATTGGTGTTGAGTTATTTCTCCCTTTGTTTTTGCATATCTTATATCTATATAGTCTGTAATTGTTTAAGAATTACGGACTTATTAGTCAATTTTCATATTTATTGCCGTTTGAGAATTATGTGCAACCTTTCTTGTTGATGGTATCTCCATTGGATTTCTCAAGTATTTGTTGTCCGGTATCTTCTTGTGGTGACTCAGCTCTCCTTTGGTCCTTTCTTAATATACATGTATATTCTTAAGGTTATATTATTCAGAAGGGAAGATGATATAGGGTTATGATAGGATTAACCTATAATTGAGTGATAACATTATTGAACAGGTATTAATGTGCCTTTATTATATTCATTGTTGACCAAAGTATTCAGGTGCATCGATTGTAAATATTGTTGAACAGATTCATTCATGGGAAAACTTTAGTAACTTATGAAACTAGTCATTGAAATATTTGATGGTTGCATGACACTATTTTAGTATTTGTCTTTTGATCAATTGTTGTTATGACCTTTAAGTATATTTATTAATTCATGTTCTTGTTTCACTGTTTATTATAATTAAACTCAAGTTTTTGGTCAACTTTGATTATTGTAGGTTTGGGTTGCTAATTCTGCTATTCCCCTCCTTTATTATTCTTCGCTGGCATTTGAAAGTAAGATCTACTCCTCTGGACCTTGTCCTGATGCTTCCTTGGATTTTCACATAGTTTGGAAGTTACAATGTGTTTCTGAAGTTATTTTCATGCAGGGACCTGGTGTTATTAGTTAATGACTACTGATTATAGTTTTTTTTTTACATAAGATATTACTAGAGCCAACTTGTTATAATTAATAAATTTTAATAAGCAAACATCATATTTAGTAACAGTACAAGTATAACAAGCAATTCTCCGTTACAAAGAGGTCTGTGTGATACTTATATTTATCTATTAATAGGGTAGATATAAGTAATATGGTTGATGCATATACTTTAATAATCAAAATGATTGTACCAATATTGATACTGTGAGTGGAAAAGGATTAAGGATTAAGGGATTTTAAAAGATAGGGAAAAATTTAATTTTAATAAAAGGAAATTAGTTTGTATTGTTACTTTAATAATCAAAATGATTGTACCAATATTGATACTGTGAGTGGAAAAGGACTAAGGATTAAAAGATTTTAAAAGATAGGAAAAAATTTAATCTTAATAAAAGGAAATTAGTTTGTATTATTACTTTAATAATCAAAATTATTGTACCAATATTGATACTGTGAGTGAGGGAAGAGTTTTATTCTTGCTTGAAATTATTAATTGGAATTTTGTTTTGTATGTAAAATTTTTGAGTATTATTAAGTGTTCTTAATGGATGTTTTATAAAGTTGTTGATCGCAGCAATAAATATTAGTAATTTGGGAGACTTGATTTAGTAATTGTTGAAAAGTATTGGTAAAGTATGTGCCAGCAGCCGCAGTTATACATAGAATGTAAATAAATATTAGTAGTTAAAATAGTTAGTGGTAATATTGTGAATATAGAATAGTTATTGTAAGGTGAAATATTTAATTTTTTAGTGTTTATTAGTGTTGTGATGAAGCTATGAAATTTTAAGTTTAGACTAGGATTAGATACCCTATTATTTGAAATTTAAATGAATTAAACTTGAGTAGTAGTAGATATGATCTTGAAACTTAAAGAGTTTGGCGGTATTTTAGTCTGGTTAGAGGAATCTGTTCCGTAATTGATAATCCGCGTTGGACCTTACTTGATCTTTAATTTGTATTTCGTTGTTGTTGAGAATCTTTTTAGAGTTGAAAATTTTCTGGAGATATTATTATGTAAAATTTCAGATTAAGGTGCAGTTTATGATAAAGGGGAAATGGATTACAATATGAATTTAGTATTATGAATTATTTATTGAAATATAATTATGAAGGTGGATTTAATTGTAATATTATGAAGATTGTTAATATGATATTGCTCTGGAATATGTACGTATCGCCCGTCACTCTCATTTACCTAAAATGAGATAAGTCGTAACATAATAATTGTACCGGAAGGTGTAATTAGTTTGATCAAGTTAATTTATTAGTAAAGAGTTCCATTTACATTGGAATTATTATTGTGCAATTCAGTATAACTTGATTATCAATATATTATGTTGAATTTGTTCTTAAGTTGATTTTTGGGAAAAGTATTTTATTGTTGGTGTATTTATTAAAGATTTAATTGTTAATGTGATATTATTTTAGTACAGTGATGGAATTGTGAAATGGTTTAAAGATTTTTGGAAATGGTATTTGTTTTATGTACCTTGTGTATCAGCGTTTATCTAAAAGATATTATTTAAAATAATGTTCTCGATTTTAGGAGAGTTAAAATATTATTATAGTTATTGTGTTAAAAATATTGTTAATAATATGTTAGTTGTGAAATGTAATTCGTTCCTAAATTATCTGTTTTTTTTTAAGAAATAAATTCAATTTACATTATTGTTTATAATTAATTATTTTGAAATATGTTATTTGAATTATAGTGAATATTTTGAGGGATGAGCTTTGATAATGAACTGTTAAAATTGTTTTATATGGATCGAATTATGGATTTAAGGGTGATTATTAATTAGAGGATGTTAATTTTTTGTTGTTGTTGTTATAAAAATTTATATAGTGTTTTAATGAGTTATTAAAATGGTTAAATTAATATGTTGATTTATTGTAATTATGATGGAATTAGTATATTTATTGCTTATATATTGATTGAATGTGAAAATTTGTTGTTATGAATTAGGCAAAAGCTATGTTCGCTTGTTTAACAAAATCATCTCTTCTTGTATAATTTATGAGGTATAACCTGCCCACTGTAATAATGAAGGACTGCGGTATTTTGACCGTACAAAGGTAGCATAATCATTAGTCTTTTAATTGGAGGCTGGAATGAAGGGTTGGACGAGATATATTCTGTATTGTAATAATTTTTTGTATTTAATTATTAAGTGAGATAGCTTAAATTTATTTATGGGACCAGAAGACCCTATAGATCTTTATATTGATTAATATATTGTATGTAGATGACTATATAATATTATTTATTATTTTTTTGGGGTGATGAGAAGATAAAATTACCTCTTTTTATTGGTGTATATTGATGTATACAGTATATAGTTGTTCCTTTTTAGTGATTATAAGAATAAGTTATCTTAGGGATAACAGCATAATCTTTTTTGAGAGTTTATATCGATAAAAAGGTTTGCGACCTCGATGTTGGATTAAGATAAATTATAGGTGAAGAAGTTTATTAAATTAGGTCTGTTCGACCTTTAAAATCTTACATGATCTGAGTTCAATTCGGTGTAAGCCAGGTTGGTTTCTATCTATTATTAGGTAAATTATTTTAGTACGAAAGGACCAAATAATATAAATAATTTATATTGAGAGTTTAATATTAAATGACTATTTTGGCAGAGAAGTGCAGTGGATTTAGAATCTATTAATGTAGATTGTTTATCTCATAACAGGAAAAACAAGCTATCTTCGCTGTAAGACGGCGAAAAGTATTGCCCATGGCGATCGGACGTAATCCACCAGTTTTCTTTCCAAGAGCAATCAAGGAGGCTCCATAAAAATGAGGGCATATTTCATTGTTAACTTTGCCGGCCAGCATGAAATTGACAAGCTTAGAAATTGCAAGCAGGAGGCGTCTCCCGGAATCCCCAGAAGACTTAGAAATAAGATCTTTTAAGTGTTGGGAACGAATTCCATCCATGCCCGAGGAAGAGCCATGAGGGAAACTGTTTATGGCACGTGAAACTATTTCATGAGAAACAGATAAATGATCTTCATCTATGGCAGGAGATTCAGGAAACAATAATGGACGAGAAGGTGAAGGATGCTTACTTTGCAATTCTTCAAATGAAGTTCTTGTAGCATGGACTACATCCGATTCCGAAGACAGAATCCTAACAGCGCCTCTAATATCACCATCAGAAACTTTTAATTCTGCAAGACGTGATTTAGATATTTTAGCCTTATGCCTATTGGAAGCAGAAGACAACTTGAAAGCTTGGATATTTTCTTTAATTTTCGAAACTAAAGACTTCTCTTCCTTCTTGACTGACTTAGCTGGTACTCTCAGTGCAATATAGGCATATAACATAAGGTCTTGCCAGTTTTCGACTTTATTGTCTGAAACACATTTTTCAATTATATGTGCCAGCTTTTCTGCTGCGAAGCATCTGGCACTTTTCGGGATTCTCCGTAGAATATTGATATTAATTTTGCAATGAGATAGATTAGACGGAAAGTCATTTCCGCTAGTCCTATTGGAATGTAGAGGAATATGATCAAATGCTTCATTCGGATGAGCTCTCGCCCAATGTATCCGTAAACCTCTAACTCCTTTGTATGTTTTACCATCGTTGTTAGCACAAAGAGGGCATGTAAGAGCTTCGTAGATAGAGTCTGAAGAATTTATAGATGGTATATGAACATTAGATTCGCATGAAGGGCAGAGCCAAGGAGTATCGCACTCTCCTTCTTGTAAGACTTGATCATCGCAGAGCCCAACGCAAGAGCTGTGGAACCAGAACTTGCATGCACCACAGAAGATTAGAAGAGTCGGCGATGTATTAGAATCATCACACAAGGGACAATGAACGGAAACACTTTCGTTCATGAGGAACTAAAAAGTATGTGGTTTAGTCAAACAGTTATTGTTTTCTGACACTTGTAGATAGATTATGCAACCATGCAGTTCTACTCAGGCCACGGTTACTTCACAGCAAACCTATATAGGTTCAATCGGGCAGCAGACTTCCTCTGCTACTGTGAAGACAGCGAAAGAGACACAATGTACCACGCGTTATACACATGCCCACAATTTAGAGAAGCACGTCGGGTACTAATACGCACAACGGCACAGGCCGGAGAAAGATGGCCACCGGAACTCTCGTTCTGGACGACAAAACATGCAAATGAAGCCTTCAAAGACTTCACAACTCATGCCATAGGCATACGGAAGCAACAAGAAATTGACGATGTCTAGATAACACAAACACAGATAACACAAATTCGAGACAACCAATAGTGTGACACACACCCTAGGAGATTGCTCAGACTCCTAGGGCAAACCGGGCACCAAAATAAAGACAATTTCCTAAGTGCACGGGTTGCTATAGGCTTCACTCATAGCAGCCGATCCGAGTGAGGTTTTTCGGTGTTTTCCTCACTCTTGAGCTGAATGCCGGATCGGAGACACGACCCCCGACAGACAGATAGGACAACACAGACAAATAAACACGATAGATATTTAAGCATTCATGAACCACAGATCATTGTCTCTGTTGGACATTACATGAGAATATTATAGGAGAAAAATTCCTCCGGCACTGGGACTTGAACCCAGGACCTTTGGCTTTGGTTCAAGTCCCAGTGCCGGAGGAATTTTTCTCCTATAATATTCTCAAATAAACACGAGTTCTATAGTGCTAAAACAAGTAGCCAGCTCAGCTCACATACCCATAGATTAGGACACGAAGAGCGATACATGAGCATAGAACAATAAGCGCCGAAAAGTTGTTAGGACCGGGGTATGGCCTATGGACGAGGGCCCCGGGGGTGGTGGTGGGCCAAAAAAAGTTATTGTTTTCTGATTTCATCTATGTCAAGACTGTCAAAAGCTCAATAGCCTGTGTAAATAGATGCTAAAAACTTTTTCCCTTAGTAACCACATCAACAAGCCAATATAATCTGTAGTAAAATGTGAATTTTCTTGCTTCAAAAAAATGCTACACTTCACAAACATTTCCACAGAAAGTACACATTTAAATGAAAAAAAAACTGTAGTAACCAATCGAAGTTAAGCTCACAAGATCACAAACACAATGCAAAAAAGTAATTCCTCACTGAAGCAACAACACTCAAATTCCATGGCCCATGGGTAATTATTATGGGTAATAGTAGAGCAATTTCTACGTCGAAGATAAGGAAAATAACTCTAATTAAGAAGAATCGTAGTGAGAAAGGTAATCGGGCCGAGTTTTTTGGATCAAATCCACATCCAAATGGTGATGATTTTTCTCGATCTTCAATTGATTTTTTTGCTAGTAATCTAGCTAATAATATAATTGTTGTTGATAACAAAAGAATAATTACTGTTATGATTGTTATAATTATAATTATTTACTTTGCGTTAAGCAAACTTTTTGATTGGAAGTGAAATATTACTTATTATATTAAGTAAATATTATCTACCTCATGAGTAAATATAAATATATAGGAATAGTCGTACAACATGTACAAAATGTCAATATCAGGCGGCGGCTTCGAATCCAAAGTGGTGTTTTGAAGAAAAATGAAAATTTATATGTCGTACAAGGCAAATTAAGAGGAAAGTGGTTCCAATAATTACGTGAATTCCGTGAAAGCCTGTGGCCATAAAAATTTTGGAACCATAAACGGAGTCAGCAATTGAAAAAGGGGCTTCAATATATTCGTATGCTTGTAGAGCAGTAAAGTAGAAACCTAAAATTACGGTGAAAAATAATCCTTGTAGGTATTGATTATAATTATTTTCTAATAGACCGTGATGCGCTCGTGTAACTGTTACTCCAGAGGATAATAGAATAGCTGTATTGAGTAATGGAATTTGTAAAGGGTTGACTGGTCTAATTCCTATAGGGGGTCAAATTGATCCAATTTCGATAGTAGGGGATAAACTTCTATGGAAAAAGGCCCAAAAGAAGGAAATGAAGAAAAACATTTCTGAGATAATAAATATAATTATACCTCAACGAAGACCTTTGGTTACAAAGCTGGTATGAAGACCTTGATAAGTTCCTTCTCGGGTAATATCTCGTCATCATTGATCTATTAGTCAACTAAAAAATGTAATGCCTGTTGGAACAGCAATAATTATAGTGGCGGAGGTGAAGTATGCTCGTGTGTCAACATCTATCCCTACTGTAAATATGTGATGAGCCCATACAACAAATCCGAGTAACCCAATTGCTAATATGGCAAAGATTATTCCTAGATTTCCAAATGCTTCCTTTTTTCCACTTTCGTGGCAAATAATATGAGAAATTATTCCGAATCCAGGGAGAATTAAAATATAAACTTCTGGATGTCCGAAAAATCAAAATAGATGTTGATATAAGATAGGATCATCTCCTCCTGCAGGGTCAAAAAAAGAGGTACCGGTATTAAGATTGCGGTCCGTTAATAATATGGTAATTGGACCGGCTAATACTGGTAAGGATAATAATAGTAATAAAGCAGTAATACCTACAGATCAGACAATTAAAGGAATTTGTTCTGGTGTTATATTAATTGGTGTTATATTGATAATTTTGGAAATGAAATTAACTGCTCCTAAAATGGAAGATACACCGGCGAGGTGTAATGAAAAATCCCTTCAGGCAGGCCTACAGGCTGAGGTAGATTTCAAAGTGCTTTTGGTTTAATTTATTATCGCTGTGCAGCACTCTTCTTTTTTAGCCTTGGCATGGCAAACCCGCAGTAATAACAACTGAATTAGGTAAAGAGGAAGAGCCTACAATCATTTGTTTTGACAACAAGAATAGGATATAATATTCTGGGAGGCCGTGCGCAAGATCAACAATGAATAAAATTAGCAAAGCCGCTAAACAAGACAAAATTATAATATTATAATAATTCTTTTAAGTGTTATTATTTTCAAACATTAAAATCTCGCGTCATATGAGAGCTATCAGGAAACTAGTTATTGATTTGTAGAGTACTCATCAAGAGCTTTTCAACGATACCCCACAAGGCGTAGTTTCAAAAATTTCGAATTTCCATCCCCTCACCCCCACCCCCACTCGTACCCCCAAAAACCCACGAATTGTTGGTGTCACTGTGAACCCCATAGGGAGTACTCTAATTTATTCAAACAAAGTTTCCCTCTATACTTCATAGGGGCCGAGATATAAATGTTTTAAAATTTCAACCCCCTCCCCCGACCATCCCCTTGGGCCAATTTTGCCCATTAACGAACTTGTCCGAACTATTGGGCCTAGAAATAACATAATAAAATTTGGTTCAAATATCTTCAAAATTACGGCCGCTATCGTATAAAGATATATATATATATATATATATATACGAGGCGTGATTTTTAAGTAAGTACCGTTTTGCGATTCCGCCGCCGCAGCGCTACGGTCGACGTTCCGCGCATGCACGCTGGTTACCTACATCTCTTGTCTACGCACTGACGCCATTACAGTCTGATTCTTCATTGTATACGTTGTTTACTGAGTGTTTAAGATGCCTCCGACAATCGTGAGTCCCGCCGATTGTGAAGTACGGGCTGTTATACGATTTCTTAGTGCTAAAGGCGTAAAACCGATCGATATTCATCGTGAGATCTGTGAAGTTTACGGACAAAACATTATGAGTGATGGAATGGTAAGGAAAAGGGTGAGAGCATTTAAAGATGGCCGCACAAATGTGCGTGATGAAGAACGGAGTGGGCGTCCTTCGGTCTTTAATGAAGATTTGGTGCAGAAAGTGGAAGAAAAGGTGAGAGAAAACAGACGCTTTACAATTTCATCAATGTGCGACTGGTTTCCTCAATATTCTCGTAGTGTTTTGTATCGCATTGTGACCGAGAACTTGAATTACCGGAAATTGTGTTCACGTTGGGTTCCAAAAATGTTGACGGATTTGCACAAAACCCAACATTGTGGCAGTGCATTGACTTTCCTTGAGCGGTACCACAATGAAGGTGAAGATTTTTTAGACCAAATTGTTACTGGTGACGAAACATGGGTGGCCTACGTCACACCAGAATCAAAACAACAATCCATGGAATGGCGACATTCATCATCACCCAAAAGAGTGAAGTTTAAGCAAACAATTTCTGCCCGGAAAATCATGTGCACAGTTTTTTGGGACAAAAAAGGAGTATTGCTAGTGGAGTTTCTGCCTCGTAATGAGACAATCAATGCAGCGTCTTATTGTGAGACATTGAACAATCTGCGTCGTGCAATCCAGAACAAAAGACGTGGCAAGTTGAGTAAGGGTATCGTTTTGCTGCATGACAATGCCCGTCCACATGTGGCTAATCGGACCAAAGATCTCATCAAATCTTTTAAATGGGAAACTCTAGATCATCCTCCATACAGCCCTGATCTGGCGCCCAGCGACTACCATTTGTTCCTGCACTTGAAGAAACACCTGGGTGGTCAGCGTCTTCAAGACGATAACGAAGTCAAAACAGTTGTGATACAGTGGTTAACAAGTCAGGCGGCAGAATTTTATGAGGAGGGTATTCAAAACTGATGCCACGTTATGACAAGTGCCTCAATATTCACGGAAATTATGTAGAAAAGTAGATTAAGGTACAGGCTTTCATGTAAAAATAAAATTATTGCGATATCTTTGCACGTCTTTTTTTAATTCCAAATCGGTACTTACTTAAAAAACACGCCTCGTATATATATATATAAATATCACAATTTTTTTTTTGGACGGGCGGTGGTTTCGTACTTAGGGGAGCATGAAACGTAAAGATATGAAAGAATTTTTCTAAAATCATGACATGGTATCCATTGCAATAGGTAGATTTTTCTTCGAAATCTACCTAAAAATTGCTAAATCAACAGATGCTCCTGCATGTGCAATGCCTCTAGCTAAAGGGGGATAAACTGTTCATTCTGTTCCGCTCCTCTTTCTACTAAGCTTCTTGTAAGGAGAAGTGTTAAAGATGGTGGTAATAATCAAAATCTTATATTATTTATTCGTGGAAAGGCTATATCTGGTGCACCTAATATTAAAGGTACTAGTCAGTTACCAAAACCTCCAATTAGGATAGGTATAACTATAAAGAAAATTATAATGAATGCGTGGGCTGTGACAATAACATTATAGATTTAATCATCTCCAATTAAAGAACCTGGTTGATTTAATTCAGCTCGGATTAATATACTTAGGGAAGTTCCTACTATACCTGATCAGGCGCCAAAAATGAAGTATAATGTGCCAATATCTTTATGATTAGTTGAAAATTATCATCGTTTCAAGAGTAGGGTGACTGAGAAGTTGAGGTGATAGATTGTAAATCTATTTAGGAGTATTACTCTCCTACTAGGTCTTAAGGCTCGTGTCCACATGAGAGCTGAGAGTGCGAGAAACTCTCGAGAGTTGCATTTCGGTATGTGGACACGCGTCTGAGAGCACTGTCTGAGAGGAAGCTGAGAGTGGCATTCAGAGAGTCAACTCGCAGGTGGACACGACTTTGCAATCAATCTCCGAGAGCAGCTCGCACTATACCAATCTGTTTCGTATAGCTGAGAGTTCTCTGAGAGTAGATAATGTGTATATTATGCCCAACAAGCCATATGATAAAATTATTTAATTGGCCTTCAATATTTATTTATATTTTCTAAAAACGAAATCTAAATCGAATAATACTTAATGATAATAGATTATAATACGGTATCGTTTAATGTTCATATGTTCATCATGTAAAAATGTAGTAAGTTTATAAGGGAATAACTGAACAATAATAAAATGTTTACATTACATTCATTTATGAAACATAATGGGTGATAATCTCCATGGTTCACTACGGCAATCATCGATTCCTATACAGAATATTCTGAGGCGAAGAAGGCTGTAGTAACCCTCGTGTCTGTAGATTAGAGGCATGTAGGGATATCCTGCGGGACAAAATTCCGGAACAGCGGTGACCGTCATAGGCCTAGTTGCAATCGTTAAGTAATCATATAAACGAACACAATTTTAGTGTAGACTACATACGATTCCAAATATTCTCAAATCGGAGTTCAGAAACACGGCGCCTATAGCGTAATCAGTCTTGGTGGTTGTCTTTGTATTCTTTTGAGGGGACCAAGATGACGTACACGAGTTTATTGCGTATAAAAGTAGACATGGAACAGCGACGCACAAAATGCTTTTGCTCTAGTGCTAAAGGACCAATCAACAAGGGGCATTTGTTGGCTCTTGGTCTTCGTGGACGCAGAGGATAAATAGTAGACCTATTCGTTCATGTAGATGCACGGAGTTTAGATTCACAGTTTGATAGGATCACTCAACTCGACTTGACATGCTATAAATTAAAAATCACATGCTTGATGCCGGAAAAGCACAGAGTCACAATTAGTTTATATTTAACAAGAATCTCATATCACATTTCAATGTTTTTTTAGTTAATCTGTGGGCCTATCGAACTCACTAATACTTCATCATGTTCTGATGATATTCTGACAATATTAGATTGTCAAGTTCTTCTAAACGCTTAGTGATTAAATGAGTGTACTCACTTAAAAGCATTCAGCAGGCCCTCATAAAATGCTTACATTAATATTAACAACGAATCATACATTGTTGTGCGTCCATCTTGTCCGTAAATGCGAGACAAAAACTCGCGCGATTTTGTTTCAAGTGGACACGGTCCTGAGAGTAATGTCGCGAGTTTTACTCTCAGCTACTCTCAGGATTGAACTAGCGCTCTCTAGTGGACACATCACCTGAGAGTACTCTCGAGAGTTTCTCGCACTCTCAGCTCTCATGTGGACACGAGCCTTTATATTCATTTAATGATAGTGGAATGCAATTCTACAGGAGTAAATTATTTACTAAGACTTAAAGAATAGCTCTTTATTTATAGCTTTGAAGGATATCAGTTTATTTGACTTAAAGTCTTCAAAGCTATTAATAAATGTTGATTAGAGAGGAGCATAAAGAATGACCCACTAATGATGTTATTGAAACTAAGATTATTATGTAAATGTAGTTGTATTCAGTATTAAATGTATTTCAATTAAATTTTACATTTAATATTAGTAAAGATGTGTAGAAAATACGTAAATAGTAGTACAATGTAATTAATGAGAAAGAAACTATTAAGGTGACTAATGGGTAATTTCCATTCAGGGTTAAAGATTGGATAATAATTCATTTAGGTAGGAAACCTAGGAAAGGAGGTAAACCACCAAGTGATAGTAGTGATGAAAATATTAGGAATTTTATGATTGATTGATTTTTTACAATTGGTAGAATTTGATTAATTGAGGAGATTTGGAATGGCTTAATAATTGAGATGATTGTATAGGTTAGTAGAACATAAATTGAGAAATATAATAATCAATAATTATTTCCAATAGATATTGCTGTTAAAATTCAACCAATGTGGTTAATAGATGAATAAGTAAGGATTTTTTGGATGGAAATTTGATTATAACCACCAATGGCACCAGTAGTGATAGATAATATGATGATAGTGAATATGAAGGGTCTTATGGTTAAAGAGTATGAAATGAGAGATAGTGGAGCAATTTTTTGAATTGTTACTAAAATGAAGCAATTATTTCATTCTAACCCTTCTATAACTCTTGGGAATCATCAATGAAAAGGTGAAGCTCCACTTTTCATTAACAATGGGGCTGATAAAATAATATTTGTTAAGGGTATATTACTTAGGGAGAAAAGGTTTTCTAGAAATCCTTTTGTCAAAATCAGAAAAGTAATCTTACTGAAGCAAATGCTTGGATAAGGAAATATTTAAGGGATGCTTCAGTTGTGAAGATATTATTTCTGTTTGATATAATAGGAATTCATAATTAACCAGATTAGAGTTTTAAAAAGTTTCGAATAGGCCTACTGTACTGTATGTTTACTTTTTGCATAGTTACATAGTTACATAATAGTAGTAATATTATAGTAGTAATATAAGAGGCTTATTTGATTATTTCATTAAAAAATAAATTCCTGTTAAATAGTAGGCTACCTACACTAGATTTCATTTGAGGTTCGGTGGCAATCGGCAAACCTAAATAACTCAGGATAGTCTCTTCTTAGCAGTGATAGCAGTAGAAACGGTAGCAGTATTGTTGTCGGGCACTTATAGGCAATTGACAACGTTTAACGTAGTAGTAATAAATTGGTACCTTGTTTCATTCATTGATATTAAAGTAGCTTCAACTATAATATCATACCGCGACTGTTTATAGTGTAGCGATACTAGAATATAATTAATAACATTTTGATCATAGGCTAGTAGACTGATTTGTAGAGTTTAGTGTTCTTCACGAACATAAAGAAGCTGGTTTGACACGTTATTTGGCTCAAAGCTTTGGGAAGTTGAGAGAAACACTGCATTTTGTCAATTTGTCAATAGGATATAAACATATTTCATAATGGATATATATGTATTGATGAACCTTTTGAACATTGCATGAAAATATTATAGGAGAAAAACTCCTGGGTCCAAATCCCAGTGTCAGAAGAATTTTTCTCCTATAATATTCTCATATTTCATAATATTTATAATTTAAAATTTGTCAATAGAATGAAACGGACGTTTCACCAACCCGCTATGAACTCAAGTTTTCAAAATCGTACACTACATAATATACTTTGTTAAACAAGTAAAATACAGGTAATTTACAAGGTTTGATATTCTCATTCACAACTGCTTTTACTTCTGTTGAGTGTAAATACGGCAAATTAAGTTTACTATTAGATCTTCTATTATAGTAATGGATATCACTTCTTAATTTAAAATTGGAATGAGAAGTGTGTATATGAAAACTAGAAGGTTCGGAATTGTCATATTTACAAGCAATGAACTGCATGGGGCAGTGCAACAACATTTGTTTATCATACAAACGAAGTATTTTCTTTTCTAGTATAAAAAATATTGTTATCTCTCTCTTTCATCATAGTTACTTTTTTTTAAGAATTATGCTGTCATAATGTGCAAACGCTTTGAATGTTATCACGACATTTTTCAGGGAGACAAATTCATCCATCTTAAATGTCATCAGAAACCATGTGCTATTGCAGAGAGATATTTTAAATTTATTTCTCACAAGTACACGCAACTGCTCTGAAGAAGTCTACATCAAATAAACTTTCTTCTCAGAAGAAGCACTGCTAACAGAGAGCGTTTTTATAACCCTTGACCCCACATAAACTCTAGTCAGGATCTTAAAAGAGAAAATAAATTACGCTAATGTTATTACCAACCTACGTGGATTAAGAAGACTTCTTGGAATACTGAACGCAGGCTCAGTGCAACTTAGTTCCCGGTTCCAGAGTCTCTGGAAAACTTCCAGAAAATATCGGGGAACACGAAATGAAAGACAATTCAGCACATAATCTTGACAAAAAGCACGATACAAACAGAAAAAAAGCACAACATGGCTATTTGCTATAAAATTATACAACTGAGCCGACGCCACCAACAACTGCAGTATGATTCCCCCGTCTCTTTTTCCTCCCATGTTCTCATTCCACCTCCCGTATCCTTGCTTCAGCGGGATTAAAATAGGGACTATAAAGAATTCTATTCCGATAACCATTTGTTCATGGCCTCGTTGAACAAGAATATGAGAACTAAAATCTATCTCCGCTTTAGATAGGATTTGATCGTATTTTTGTAGGAAAACAAAACAACATATTAGGAATGATATTAAATAAAAACAACTAATAATAATAATAATAATAATAATAATAATAATAATAATAATAAGAATGATGAAAATAATAGTAAGAATAACAGCGGTAATAGTGTTTATTATTAATTCAATCTAATAACTTTACGTGATGAAACTCTCGAATATTTTAGCCATAATTTAATAAGTTATAGACCTAGCGGTACATAAGGTTTGTCATTGGCATTGTGGTTACCGGCTATTCGTAATGCTCTATACGGTGTTTTTTTCAGTACATTTATTTAACTGTATTCTCCATGGCACTGGTGGTGTGCAGTGCAACATACGTTTATATTAACCTATTTGTAATATTTTGTGTTCATTTCTTATATTTTAACAATCCAGAGTATTCCAGCCTTGAATTACTTGTTATAGTTGTTTGTAAAACATAGAAATTTATACTGTTCACAAATTGTATGCATTGTTCCTTAAGATTTCTTATAAATTCATAGTTCTCTATTGGCCATTGTCTCCTCAATCTAACAACACTATTACGAAGCACTTCTCTTTCACTTTTTAGTTTTTTGCACTCCCACACAATAATAATGATGCACTGTTTATAGGCTACACTCTCCCCGCACACACATGTTGGATCGTCCAAATTTTTGTATCGGTGAAATTTATTCCCGAATTTACCATGTCCTATAAGTAATGCTGTTAAATTGTGACTTAATGGTAGTTTCACCTTTAATCTCTCTCGTACTGATCTAAAGTATGTTCTTGTGGTTCCACCATTATTTATTGTTGCTTGTCTGTTTCATTATTGTACACTATTCTTCACTATTGTACACTATTTTCTCTGAATATGTTTAAGCACTGTGCTTTTTGGTATAGTCCACTGGGAGATCTTTACAGTTTGCTGCTTCTTTAGCCATTCGGTCTGCTGTTTCGTTCCCAACGTCACCGGCTTGAGCCTTAACCCACGTGATATGTATTGTCCATTCGTTTTGAAGTGCATCTATTTTTTCTCTTATTTCTTTGGTAAGGCTGTTATGCTTGTTATGATTCCTGATCGAATCCAAAGTAACTTGACTATCCGTGTAAAATGAAGCTGACGTCTCTTGGGGATTCAAACCACGTATGCTTTGCAGTTGTTCAAGAGCTTTCATGATGACAAATTGCTCCGCTTGATTAATAGAGCAGTTATTATTTCACTTGCATTTTAGCTTATGTAAGCAATAATCTCTCATGTATATTACTATCCCTGATCCTACACCTCCCGTAGTTTTGATTCCGTCTGTGTAGATAATGACTGCGTTTTTCTTATAATCCTTCTTCCCTTCTCTAATTGGCAATTTTGCTGGATACATTCAATCTTTACAAGTTCATTAATTTTCAATACGCAAGTATTCTCCATTGATAAAGTAAATAATTTTCCTTCTTTGTCTCGAGTGGATAATCATCATCATCAACAATCAAGATAGGCCAGATTGACCTGTTTCGTCTCAGAAGAAGTCTTCCCAGCGAAACCTGGATCTTCCTATATCTCTTTTTCCTTTTGGCTGGTAGTAAAGTGCTTGCTTTGCCAATCTCTCCTCTGGCATACGGAGTATATGATTCAACCAGTTTTGTTTGTTTTCCTGTATTTTGTTATTTATGTTAGACATATTCAGAGTTTGTCTTATACTTTCGTTTGTGATGTGATCTTTAAGCGAACAACCAGCAACATATCTTAAAAATCTCATCTCAGCTGTTTCTATCATTCTTTTGTCGCTACTATTCATGGTCCAATTCTCCGATCCGTAAGTTATCATATCATATCATATAAGTGTTTATTACAATAATTAACTTTTTACAAATTCCAATGCAAACAATCGCATGGGTCCGCATGGACCGTACATGCTTAAGCAAAACACACACACAAAAAAAGAACAAATAATATAAATACAAAATAACACAAACAAACTAAATCTATTCCTCACCCTCCACACCCGCTCTCCAATTTGTCGCTTTTTCAAACCTGAGCTGTCACCGACCTAAGTTTACACTCTATAGTCTCACTATGCGCTCCAAACTCTCATAATGCCACAGTTTGCAGTACCCCTCCCTACCCCCAAAATCCCTTTCAAAAAACGTGTCCTGACTTGATCTAGACTCCCTGTCTCTTCCCAACCCCATATCTCAGCCCCATAAGTCATCGTCGATCTCACTATTGCCCCGTACAGAGTTTCCATAACACTTATTGGCATGTCTGGAATTTTGCAACGTATCCCAAGAGTTTCAGCTGCTTTCAGTCCCGCTTTATGTTTCGTCACCTCAATGTGCTTTGCCCATCGTCCGTTCATAGTAAGCGTCAATCCTAAATACACGAAGTTATTCACGTTATCCAAAAATTGTCCCGCATACGTCCATGTCTCTTCCCTGCTATAAACTGATCCGTTCTTAAAGGTCATAGTCATAGTCTTTTTTGTATTAACAGTAAGTGACCATTCCTCGCAGTAAGTTTGAAGCCAGTCTAGTCCCAGTTGTAGTCCGTGAATCGTCGTTGAACATAACGCCATGTCATCTGCGTATAAAAGCACAGGAACATGTACATTTCCCACCTCAGGTGCTTCCATATGTATCTGTCCAATTACATCAACAATATCGTCTATAAACATATTAAATAATAAAGGAGACAAAATACAACCCTGCCTCATCCCCATCTCGCTGACAAAACTCTCCGACACCCTTGTACTGTCGTACTTTACACAAAATTCCACATTTTTATAAATCGCCTGCATTGCTACAATCATCTTCCGCGACATCGCTTTCACCCACAATTTATGCCGTAACGCCTCATGATTAATTGAGTCAAACGCCTTCTTCAGATCTACAAAAGCACAATGCAGCTTTCCACGTTTTACTGATATTTGTCTCCCACGTAATGTGTCCAGAATAAATACTCCATCTATGGTACTATGTCCTTTTCTAAAGCCAAATTGAAATTTTGAAAGTTTACTAAATTCCGTTGACCAGTCCTTAAGTCTGCTATACAGTATTCTGCAATATATTTTCTCCATAATAGGTAACAGAGTGACTCCCCTATAATTGTCCGGAATTCTTTTTGGTCCATTCCCCTTATAAATTGGCTGAATTATTCCGCAAGTTTCAACAGGCATTGCTAAAGTTTTATCAAATTTTAAATTAGTGTCTTTCCTCGTTTTGTTTTTTGATGTGCGTTTTAAAGTTCCACAGATATGTTGATATCTACAGACCTTTTTTTTAAGGTCAAAGTCATAATCAAAAGATATGTCACATCCTAAATAGCTGAAGTGTCGAACTTGTTCTGTCATTTCGTTGCTAAGTATAATTTTGGATCGCTTCTGATATTTTCCAATAAAGGCCATGACTTTTGACTTTTCAGATGATATTTTAAAATTATATTCAGACATTATTCTCCTGAGCTGAAATGAAGCTAGTTGTAGCTTATTTTCGCTATCTGTAAACACCACCTGGTCGTCAGCAAATAAAATTGTATTTAAAATAGTCGAGCCAATTTTAAAATCAAAAGTTAGCTGTGCTTACCATTCGACAATTGCTGCGTCCAAATATATATTAAAGAGTGTGGGCGACATTGGGCAGCCCTGTCTTACTCCTAAGTTAATAGTTTCTATTTTAGAATTTTTATAACGTCCTTTGTCGATGCTGATGACCGTCCTTTCATACATTTCCTTTATCATTGAAATTAAATGTTTGGGATATCCTTTGTTTTGCATAATTTTCCATAACTTGTCTCGTACTAATTTATCAAACGCTTTCATATAATCCTTAAATAGTAAGTGTGTCTGGAGATTATATTCTCTTCTCTTCTGTATTATTTGTTTTACAGTGAATACGCAATCTGCACAGGATCTGCCTCTTCTAAACCATGTTGTTCATTATCTAACAAAGCCTCTGATATTGTATTAAGTCTTCTTGTTATAATTTTATCAAAAATTTTATAACTTGTATTCAGAAGGCTAATACCTCTATAATTTTTGCATTCATCTCTCTTACCCTTTTTAAAAATTGGTTTTATGATAGCTTGTTTCCATTCATCTGGAACTTGTGTAGTGAACCAACATATATTAAAGAAATTTAATAATCGTAACTTTAACTGTGGTGAAGAGTATTTAATTAGTTCTATGTTGATCTCGTAACTTCCTGGTGTTTTATTAGCCTTAAAGGTGTTCAATATATTGTTTAGCTCATTTTCTGTTATGGGATCCACCTTTTCATATTCTTTGTTTATTTGTGTAGGAATATTTTCACAGGGATAGGTCCAGAGATGTTTAAACTATTTCAACCACTCATCTTCTGATATGACATTTAATTCGACTGTATCTTTTTCCGACTTATTCAAGTACTTCATTGTTTTGTATGCTAATGCTTGAGCTCCATGGATGTCATACTCCAAATTACTTACAAACCTATCCCAACTCTGTCGATGAAATTTCCTTGTTTCTCTCTTAACAAGAGCACATTGTTTCTTGTATTCTATCAAGTCTTCGTCTGATTTGCTATTTAAATATTTTAAGAATTTTTCTTTTATATATTTAACGAGTGAAGCTATTTGATCATTCCAAATACTAAGGCCTCTTTTCCTTTGTTTTTATTCCGTTTTCCTAGAGCTTCTGCTGCTGCTCTGGTAATAACTTGTTTAAGGTCATTCCATTCCATGTTAACATCTAGACTGATTGCTCGTTGATCTAAGTAGTTATTTAAGCGTTCCCAGTATAATCTCCTTACACTGTCTTCTTTCAATAGATGAACCTTAAATGTTTGTTTCGAGTGGATAAAACTGTGTTTTTTCCAAGAGTTCTATTGTTATCGGAGTTAACCATTTATCATGCAGAGTGCTTCATGAGATGTTGTTACAGTAAGCTTTGGTTATTCTTAAGTGATAAGTCTCGGTACCGGTACTCTTCTTATTTTATTGACATTGTGCTTTTTACCTAACGCGTCAAACTAAGCTGGAACTCCATATGAGATGGCAGGTATAACAGCACCTTTCTATACTATTTTAGTTACGTTCATCATAGTCCAGTTAACGAAAAGGTTGTAGGGGGAAATGGAAGGAACACAATCTTTTCCTTTAGGACTTTGTTTGGACTAATTATAAGGTAATCATACTTCAAGTCCCCACTGCTTGGTGGTGAGTGGGGGCTAGGGGGTCCAGTAGAACTCTTTTTTTCGGCTTTTCACTTATATCTTAGAAACTATCGGCCCTAGCGATAATATATACTATTCTATATAAATATTAGATTACATTAATGAGCGGTAGTGTAAACCCTTCGGCTTCTCAACACTGCGACCTTAATGGATCGATTGTGAATACCCTATACCGTATTCTAGCAGTCACCACTTTAATTTAAGGCTTTAAATTTTCCTGGGTGATGTCCAATCCTGAACCCGGGGATTTTTCGTTACCGAGAAACCCACTACCCGGCCAGGAATCGAACCCGGACCGCAAGGGTGGAAGGCAAGTATGCTACCTATACGCCCATGGCGGCGAACTATTCTATACAAAATTAAAGCTGACAACATAATCCACAAGATTGACCCCATTAATTGTTTGGCTATCGCCCATAGTTTCCGAGATACCCGCGCTCAATGTTCGTTAATTTAAAAATATATATAGATTTTGCCTACACTTCTTTGCCATATTTGACGTTCTAACTCTTCGTCTCTTCGTCCTACGAAAAAGTCACAATAAAAGAAGTTGTAGACCATTCAATTTTATTCAAGAATGTATGTTATTTTACTACTTATCTGTAACTGTTCAAACGTTAGAGCAATTTTAACTTGATGTGTAAATTCCGAGATTTTGCAGAAAAACTTAACTTTCGTAATTTCCGTCATTCCCCTGCTCTAACTCAATAGAAAGGCTAATATATACTTATTTATTTGTACAAATAATATGTATTATATTTAAGTTGCACATAAAGAAATTATAAGTATATATGTCTTGTACTGGGTGTTTCAAAATGAATATCGGGGTTTTAAGGCTTTGTAGAATTTAGTACATTTAACATACAATTATAAATAATACATCAAATAAAATGATACGTTTTTATAAGGTCCGTAAGGAGAGGTGAGGAATTAATTAGTACATTCAAGGAACTAACAGTAATAGGTATATTTGAATATGTTAAATATATAAAATGAAATATTTTAATAGACGGAGAAAAGTTTTTTTCGCTGTAGGAAGGCGGTATATTGCGATTTGGAGGCAGTAGAGAGCCTTGGGTTCGTGATATTCTGCGAATAAGCATAAAATATTGGAACTTATTCAGAGGAAAGGCATGTTCCGAATATTGTGAGCTATTTTTAAAGGGCTGTGTTCCGAGCGAGTGGTGATTGTAAAAATGTCCGACACACTTTCAAAAGGAGAGTTATTGAACCCGGCCGACACATTTGAGAGTTTAGCGAGAATTGTGGAAGGGGAGTGTTTTCACTCAGAAAAAGGATTTCACTATCGTAAAATTTTCTATAGGCTTATTAAGTTGTATTTTGTACATGCCAATTAAAGTCCTTTGGAAAGCGATGTGAAAATATAAATTGCGCTTCTATGCCAGTGTTAAAAAATTTATTCAGGATGATACCGGGGGAGTAACGACTGGAATCGCTGAGACATGTGATCTCTTCCAACCAATCACATATAAGGAAGTAGATGGTCAGGTTATGGGGGAGGCGATAAATGTTTTTCAAGTAATCGAGTAAGATTATTGTTGTGTTCTCGTATCCCGATGGATGGAGTACGTTTCGTATCGGTAAATCGAGAGTAAAAATATTAGTCAATTATTATTGTTTTCTGGTATCCCGATGGATGGAGTACGTTTGTAAGGAGAGGTGAGAAAATTCATTATGCAAAAACGGTTCAACTTGGGACGTGTGTGGAGCCAGATCGCTTTCCAAGTAATTTCTAGAATAAGTGTGACAATTGACTCGTATTAATTGTACTGTGCCATGTTAAGTGAAAATAAAATTTGTGTTGTTTACTAAATCAAAGAAATATCAGCTATACTTTGTGTGCTCTGTGGTCAACACCTTGGGAAGAGAGTAAAAAGACTGCTGACCCCGACTGGCTGGTGGGAAACCAACGGGTCTCTGTAAAAAAAAATTGGTGAGTAATCCTGACAAGGATCATTTCTTACCTGGCGCCCTAAGAGACCTTTTGCACCGCTCGTTACATGTGCTGCTTAATGAAGGAAGCAGCAGAACGAGAGGGCGAATACCGTTGCAAAAAGAGCAACTCAAACAGTTTTTTTACAAGTGTTCAATGTGAGCACCATTCGTCACACGGCACACATTGAGTCGATAGGCGAGTTCTTCCCAAATCTTGATCGGTGTGTCTGGAGTAATTGTTGCAACAACTGCTTCAATCCTGTGTCTTAAACCGGGTAGGTCAGTTGGTAGTGGTGGCACATACACTTCATCCTTTATGAATCCCCAAAAGTAAAAATAACTTGGCGTCAGATCATGGGTGAACATGGAGGCTATGCGAAACAAGCTCTGTCATCCAGCCCCTTGCGGCCAATCCAGCGGTCGGTTACAACACCGTTTAACCGTTCGCGTACTGAGTGATGCCAGTGAGGTGGTGCACCAACTAGCTGCCAAATAAAGTTCTCTGGCTCAGCTTCTTCCAATTGAGGAAAGAGCCATATTTGTAGCGTATCAAGATAAGAATTACCAATTACACATGCTTCGAGGAAAAAGGACCCATAGAATTTCAGCCCGGGATATGGCACAAAAACATTCAATTTAGAGGAGTCTCGTTGCAACTGTACCACCACGTGAGGATTTTCTGATCCCCAGATGCGAACATTATGAGCGTTCACAGTTCCACTTACATGAAATGTTGACTCATCTCTCAAGATGACACGATCCAGAAAATCTTCATCGTCATGCAGGATCATTTCATTTGCAAAGTTGACACGTAAACCGTAGTCTGTAGGCTTTAGAGCTTGTAACAACTGGAAATGATAAGGACGGAATTGTAAGCGATTCCTTAATACTTGCCACAGTGATGTTACTGGAATTTCTAATTCACGATTAGCCTTCCGAATTGATTTCCGGGGGCTACGCGTGAAAGACTCTCTCACTCGTTCAACACGTTCTTCAGTCAATCTTGGTCGTCCCGCACTCTTCCCTTTGCATTCCGAAAGAGTAAGCTGGGATTTATTGAACTGTATTTGAAGTCTACAGACGTCCAGGGACCTGCTGCAGTTTTCTCAGACCCTTCCGCAACCAAAGATGATATAGAGGAAGGGGGGAAAAAAGTGTATTTTGAGGTGGTAAGGGGCCTCACATAAAGTAAAATCTCGAAACGCTTACCGTTACCAATCCTTTGTTAAATCGGTTGCCAATATCAAACCGGACATATCATACCTCCCACCAACTGAGAGAGCAGCGAAACAACATTATCTGGTCAAAATGAAGTTTATTATCTGAGGATATATCACCCAGTTCAGATGTGGTTGGGACACAGGCCTCAGCTGCCTCTCAGATGAATGGGTGGTAACCAACTCCGAAAAAGTTTCTAACTTCGGTGCACAGTGAGCAGCAGGCTGCAGCGGACAAAATATTAAAAATTATTTTTTGTCAGTGCAAAAAGGATTCTACACAAAAGATTTATAAATTATTACTGTTCAATTGTACTATAAGGTGTGAATATATTATTAAATTAAATGTGATATAGTTTAACATTCACGAGTTGATGTGTTAATAATAAAAGTTATGTACAAATTGTTGTTGACTCTAGAATCACCCTACCCCAATACAAGTATTATTGCCTATGTATATGGTTACTATGGCTCCTAAATAACAATAAAGATTCAGCGATCGTCGATAAATTGTAATTTCCATCACATATAGTCATTGTATTTCTGTAGGGGTGCGAGATGGAGCTCTCAAAGTGGTTCCATTACATGCGGGGTGTCGAAAATAGTATTCAACGGAACCAAACAATATTACTTTGTAAGAAATATTTATATACTTGAATATAATATATAATACGTATATATATGCATATATACATATAATTTCTTTATATGCAACTTATATGTAGTACATACTATTTATACGTATAATTACCTATAACTATATTGACTTTCATATAGAGTTAGAGCTGTGGAATAACGCAAAATACGAAAGTAAAGATTTTCTGCAAAATCTCGGAATTTACACATAAAGTTAAAATTGCTCTTACTATTGAACGGTTAAAGGTAAATGGTAACATAACATACATTTTGGAGGAAATTTAGAGCTGTACAACTTCTTTTTCAAAACCTTTTCGTAGGTCGAAGGGCCGAACAGTTAAAAGGTCAAATATAGCAAAAAACGTGAGGCAAAGTATGTTTTCTTTCAAAATAGCGAATATTGAGCGCGGGTATTTCGGAAACTATGAGAGATAGAGAAATCATGAAAGTAGTCAACCTTACGGATCATGTTCTCAGCTTTAATTTTATATAGAATGGTCTTTTCGCTAATACTGATAGTTTCCGAGATATAAGCGAAAACCCGAAAAAGGGAACTTCTACGGGCCCCTTTGACACCCGCTCACCTCCTAGGAGTTGGGACTTTTAGTATGTTTACCTTCTAACTAGTCCAGACAAAGTCCCAAAGTAAAAAATTGTGTTCCTTTCATTTCCCTCTACACCCCCATTTTGAACATTCATTGACTGGACTAATTAGCCGTCAACCCCTAGTTTATTTTAGCTGACCAGTCTCCAGGTACAGTTACCAGGTACACTTTACCAGAAAAAAAATTCCTAATTTAATAATATTTTAATATGTTGTATGTGGGTATTCTGTGGTGTAGAATCCCATTCTTTCAATTCGATATATAAAAAAAGAAACTAAAAGAGCAGTAAATTTGCTACAATTTGCACTCTTCCAACATTTTTAAAAACCAATGCGTACCGAGATATAACGCTTCAAAGTTTCGAAAAAATTCAAAATATCGAAAAACTGCAAAATATGCAGGTTTTTCCCTAGTAACTTTCATCTTTCAACATTTCTATATTAATAACGTTCAATATTCTTTTCTTTCATGCAACTAGTGGGTATGACACTACATCGAACCCATTTGGATACGGAAAGAATGAAGTTTTCACTATTTATGAGAAAACCCGTTCTCCGTCTGACATTGTTAATGTTTTCAAGGAAAACGAAGTAATACCACGCAAAATTTCGGGAGCAGGGGAAAAGTTTCTTGTGACACTGTACGGTGAAAACATGGACACAGATCCACGGGACGATTTTCGCTACTGAATATTTTCCAACTCCGTGATAAAATCCAAATTCCATCTTGCCTGATTTCCCCTACACGAGATGCTGCCCGGTATAATTTTTTCGAGCCTACCTGCAGGTGCAGACGTGGCTGGGCTACGAAAAGTTACCGCCAGTGTGGGGTTGTACTTTAACGAAACGAGGCCTTATCCCCATAACAACGACCATCAATGCAGCTCCAGAAAAGTTGCTGCTCAATATACAATGCAAGTTTACGATAGGGTGTAGCACTATGGTTTGCGCTGCAAAAAGTAGGACTCCGGTGCTCAGTCATCTGGAAGAATTGTGCAGGAAATGCTTGCGAGAATTCGCCTCAAAAAGGAAGACACGGACATTGAGTGCGACGACGAGGAGGACGTCATCAATGAGATCTTTGCTCAGGAGGAAGAGGAATTTCTGAGAGATGATGCCGACTTGCCATCGGGATCAAAGAAGCCACGGATTTCATGAATTAATATTATTGGCTAATTTGTAATAATTTAAATATTTCCTAATTATTTAATATATCCACATATCGTTACATGTAGTATAATTTTTTATAAAATACATTCCTATACATCGATAAAATTGTTGTTTATTCTGAAATGAACATCTCATTAAGGGTTGAGTTTCTATTGTTTAGGTTATTAAACGTTATTCACATAAAAATGTTACTGGGGAAAATCCTGTATTTTTCGCAGTTTCTCGCTATATCTAGGTCGTATTTGCTTTAAAGGAACGTTTAAAGGGTGCAAATTGTCGGCAATTTACTGCTCTTTAAAGTTTGTGATGAAGTGTTTTCGGATAAACGCGTTGTTTAGGAGTTATGAGCAAATCATGAGAAATGTATAAACATTCGTGGTTTTTCGGCTGCCCTGAAGTTCACACTGGGTTCTTGAATTGGAAAACTGGGAATCTGCACCACAGACTACCCGCATACAACATATTAAAGGATCATTAACTTCGGACCTTTTCCAGGTAAACCTAATTTTAAGTACAGGATGACAGGGCTATAGTGCGTGTATTAATTTTGACAATTTTTCGGTTACATATTCTATGTGATGGTCGAAACGGAGTCTACTATAAAAAATTATTCCACGATATTTCATCTTCTCTAGACTGCAATGCCATCATTCCATTGAATTGTAGATTCAGTGTCTTCTAGACACAGAAAGAACAGTATAAAGGTGAATTCTGTGACTGGCGCAGATATCGCAAGTTATCGCGGGGAATATTAGCACTGTCTGGAATGATACACTGTCGCAAGTGTCTCAAGTTGTCGAGGGGAATATTAGCACTTTCGGAAATCACACACTGCCCAAAATGATGCAATTTGTCGAGGGGATTATTAGCACGTTCGGGAATGACACACTGTCGCAAATGCCGCAAGTTGTAGAGGAGAATATTAGCACTGTCGAGAATGACACACTGTCGCCATTGATGCAAGTTGTGAAGGGGAATATTAGCATTGTCGGGAATAACACAAGTTGTCGAGGGGAGTATTCGCACTGTCGAGAATGACAGACTGTCGCAAATGATGCAAGTTGTCTAGGGACTAACTTATTAGCATTGTCGGGAATAACACACTGTCGCAAATGCCGGAAATTGTCGAGGGGAGTATTAGCCCTGTCGGGAATGACACACTGTCGCAAATGTCGCAAATTGCCGAGGGAAATATTAGCACTATCGGGATTTCGGAAATGACACACTGTCGCAAATGAAAGATATAAAGGAAAAAAGTAGCACTGTCAGGAGTGACACACTGTCGTAGATGACGCAAGTTGTCGAGAGGAATTCTATCGTTCTTGGGAATGATACACTGTGGCAAATGCTACAAGTTGTCGAGAGAAATATTGGCATTGTTGAAAAAGACACACTGTCACAGATGACGCAAGTTCTCAAGGGGAATAGTAGCATTATCGCGAATGACACATTGTCACAAATGCCAAAAGTTGTCCCGGGGAATATTAGCACTGTCGTGAATTATACACTGTTACAAATGCAGCAAGTTGTCGAGGGGAATATTAGCATTGTCGGGAATGACATACTGTCGCAAATGTCTCAAGTTATCGAGGGGTATAAAAGCACAGTCGGCAATGACTCCTACTGTCGCAGACGACAAAAGTTGTCTCGGGGAATATTAGCATTGTCGGAAATGACACACTGTCGCACGGACTCCAAGGCAGTTGCCAACAGTAACAATCACCTGATATCTGTGAAAGAATACGGCAGATTATGACGTGAGGGCATTCAGGTTGAAGTGCTCATTTTAAATATCGTCTAACGGTAGGTCTCACATGCACAGTACAATACAGCCTGCATAGGCTACACATAACAATTTTACTTTAGTTTATACTCCCTTCCCTATGCAACTTAAATACTGTAATTTTCACAGTACTGCTCTAACTGGAGTATCAAAAGTATTATGAGTATGGAAACCATTCTTTTATTAACAATATAAAATAATTGAAGTTAAATTATTTACATCTTATTTACTGACTACAGTTTAATATTACATTCGCAGTAAAAGAAAGCTGACGGGCGAATAGGGGGTCGGGAGAAAGTGTTTAGGATTCAAGATGAACTGCTTGCTTACTGATAGCAACATACTGGAGTCTAATCACGTGACCGATTTGTATGGAGTTAGCCAGTAGCAGCACCGCTATAGGCCTAGATAAGATTCACACTACGGGCCCCTTCTCCCTCCTCTAAGGTCTAATTTGTTAAGTTTGCTGCTACACATCCGTAATGCAGAATACTGTAATGGATCTCTTCTGATGTATTAATAGGAGGGTGGATCGAAGAGTAACACACAATAATATTTTTATGTTTTGCATTGTAGCTGTGATGCTGAAATTTCACCGAGATATAGTTTCAAGTTTGCACTACCGACATAATTTTTCATTCAGTGCATCTCTAGTGAGAAAAGCATGAACTTAGCAGCAAAGATGGCGTCTATGGTACTTTCGTCCACTTGTGAATAGTAGCGAGGTTTAGTGCGATTTTGTGGTCTAAAGGACATTACCCTGAGTAAAATTCACAGTGACATGTGTGACATGTATGGGTGGGAGTATATGGAACGTACCAATATCTCCAGGTGGTGCATATTCTTCACGTGAGAACGTTTATGATTCCGATTACCGGTAACAAAGATATGACTTTTGAGGTCTGTCAGTGAGCACTAATTTTACAAAATTTCTGTGTGTCACGTATTCATCCATGTAGCTTCTTTAACAGAAGTGGTGTTGGAATAATGGATTATCCATTGCTTATCCATGGCGTCCTGGAACTGCATCTGTTTTATATGGAAAGTGCAGTTCAAAGTTCTATCTAGATTCTGCTGGAATAGTACTCTCCGGCATCTTCAGCTGAGAAGTGTTTTCGAACGTGCTTTATTGGCCTCACATGAAGCAGCCCAAATGCCTGAGAATAGGGACGAAGACATTACGTAAAAAGAGTAAATTACCACAGTTTGGTATGAAGGGGTTCTAAAATATTAAGTATAGTTTATGGTTAAAATAACACTGTCATTTCCTTGAAGTCGTTACCACGTTATTCTTCGAGTAAAATATAATGTAAAATATTATTTAGAACCTATATGTTGATTCAAAGCTTTTAATAACTATTATTACAAAAAATTAAAATATATGTAATCAATATATCCTGTGGACTTTGCACACGGGCACTTTCAGCCATGTAATGTAAATATTAACTGACAGGTGAATTCCTAGAGCATCCGGTTAGTGGTTAAAGCGTGTATGTAAAATTATTGAAACACATTGAAATCAGGGTTTAACAGTGGAGGAGAGTTTCTGTATATACAGCCATGGACGAAGACGTATATTTGTAGGGTGTGTAAACCACTAAAGGGTATGTTAGTGATGTAATAAGAAGGGTGCAATGACATACGTGTTCATAGTGTAAAATAAACGGGATAAAAATTGGGGAAAAAGCAGTAAGTCATTATAGTTACAGAGATCCTAGCAAAATCCTACTTCTAGCCAGAATGGAGGGCTTTTACGAGGTTGGAAGCATCGACAGTATGGGCATCGATCTCGGACGTCAAAAATAGACCACCATGGATACGTTACACTCCATCTAAGGGATGTTACCACCACAACTAGTGACAGTTGGTATCGGCAGGGGTTGTTAACCTCACATATGGTGTCAACATTTTTGGGGGCCGTTGTATACGTGGCACGAGGCCAGGAGGCCATCGCTTCGTGAGAAGCGTAACATCCCTGTGGACAGGAGAATGGAGTGCAGTATAATAATCTCGACCACGGACTTCGAAATGGTCGTCCGTGAGATACCAAGTGTGTGTGACCAATAATTTAAATTTTTATTTGTAATTTGTGTACGTAACCAGTAAAAATCAGCAACCAGCATGACGGAAGTAACCGTGCAAGAGGCAATGGACTCCTTGGTGCGTCGTAAGGCGCAGTCGGAAGTGCGGGAAATTAATGTGGAAAAAGAAAATGTGCAGCCAATTCAGAGAGCCAATAATAGTAAAATTAATTTAATCTGCTGTCTGCGGTACCAGCTTATGAAGGTGATAATAAAGACAATATTCGTACGTTCTTCAAATAATTAAAAAAGGCAGGGATTTCGAATTGGACAGAAGAGGACAAATAAGAGTCGTGAGACTTAATTTGGTTGAACGAGCGGTAGAATATGCCACTACAAGTGAACCGTGTAGTGCAGCAAAGACCAATGTGGAATTAAAGGCAGGTCTTATAGACTGCTACAGGAGAGGTTATACGAAGGGTCGGGTACGCCGTGCAGGGTACTTAGCGGGCTGGATCAGGAAGCCATCCCGACGCTTGGGCGTCGAGGGAGCAATGCCAGCGAAAATCTACCCAGCCGTCGTCCCGAAACCGGAGTAAGGATTGAACATTCATAAGTTGGTTACGTTTGAAACTTTTTCAGCAGAGAAAGTTGTAAAGTTGTAGAAAGTCGCGCGTAAACATTTGTGGTGAACAGTAATTAATACACCCGTAACCACTCTGTGTTTGTGAAAGCTGGTACTTTACGAGAACGAGTTTGTTACAGAAAGTGCTAGAGACTGCGCCTGCGCAAGTTTTTGAAATATGGCGTGACGGTTGAAGGAACTTGAAGAGAGTGGGTAGTAAAGTCTTGGACCAGGACAATCAGTAGGAGGTCGTCGAGAAGGACGGGCCTAGCCCGTGCATACCGCACCCCGCCGTATAATATTATAGAGTTGCGAATAAGATTTCAACGAAACAGTAAGATGAAAGACTCCGAGAAGCTCGGGTGTAGCCCGTGGGGCGGGAGTATACTGCACCCCGTCGTATAATTATGGAGCAACGAGAGTTGGGAGAAGTGAGTTGGAGGCGTACGCTGTTTGCAGAATAGGCTGCATATTCCTGTGAAATTGGCTAGCATCAGAGGCATACAATTAGGTATGTGGGTGATGTACTATGGATGGTATCAGAGGCATACGATTGGGTATGTATGTGATGTGCTATGGATGACATCAGAGGCATACGTTGTATATGTGGGTGATGTACTATGGATGGCATCAGAGGCATACGTTGTGTATGTGGGAGATGTACTACGGGTCTGCGAGTCACAGACTGTCGGCCATATTGGATTTCTACGTAGAGGTAGAACGGGGAACAGGCTGGGGGACGAAAGGAATAGCTGATTTCAACGGTTGAGGAGAGATACGACGAGACTACGCTACATCGGGTGCGTGGGTCAAGCCTGCATTTTCGAGGTCAACGATCGGAGACGCATGTGTATGGATCTTCCGAGGAACAAGAAAAAATATATAAGTACAAACAGTTATGTTTTCTCACCGCGGGTACAATTTCAAATAATATGAAACAAGGCTGGGTCTTATCAACACGTAAAGTAACATTTATAAAGATAAGACGAGGGGAAGTGAATGGGTTATAAAGAAAACTGGATAATTCTTTCGAGATAACGGTAACGTTTCAGAACAGTTAATCTGCTATAGAAAGCATTTGTAAAGAAAGATTGGGTGTGATATTAACATGGAATACTGTAAATTTGTAGAGGGAAGCAAAACGCTCTGTATATTGAGGTTAAGTGGAGCAATGGGATCTGAGATGTTGTGCGTGTCCGGCGCCTAACGCCGTACAAATTTAGGGGATGATGAGAAAGTGTTCATCACCCATACCTGGTGATCGGTAACGTAGTCAGTAATTCACTGTAAAGTAATGTGACCATAATTAGGTCTGGAGATTAGAGAAGTTCAGTGGAAAGGAATGCATCGGAAAAAGCATATTAATAAGAAGGGAAGAAATGGTTGGAGCGTTAGGCTCTGTATAAGTGAAGTGGGAAGGGAGAATACTTAGTGTGTCAGCATTGTAATAGATATTATCTTGAAACGGTAATATGACCATGAATTGGGTAAGGAAATATTTAAGGAAAGTATAAGGTTTATCAAGTGCGAGCTGAGAAGAGATTTCCTGTAAATAATTAATAATTTTTTAATATGTTCAGTGGAAAGAAATGCTACGGAAACAGTATATTACCAAGTAGAGGGTGAGATAAAGTGGAACAGAATTAAAATTTGTAATTTTTGGAGGAGGTTAAGTTCTGAGACAATAAAATTAAATTAAAGACAAAAGAGTAATAAGTAGGAGTAAAGGTAATGCAATATACAAGGCGCGGCAACATATCTTCCTTTTTTGAAATGCGCGCCATTCAGGCTGTAGGGGACGTAGCGGGGCGGAAGTGGTCTCATTTGACTGGCGTGGTTCTAAAGTTTTGTTCCCTTCCATGTCAGTCGCCATCATGCGTTGGAACAGTGAGGAGCGTGCCTTTGCCGTCGAGGCCTACTTTTCAAACGGATGTTCTGTGGTCACAACCTAGCGCGCCTTCCGAATTCTCTTTAATGTAGCCCCCTTGGGCCCTGTCCCGGACCGGAAATCAATTGTTACATGGGACACTACGTTCAGGCAAACCGCGAGTGTGACAAAACGAAGAACTGGAGTCCCACGGCCCATCAGATCACTTGAGAACATTGTGGCAGTGAGAGCTTCAATCTTGCGATCCCCACGGCGTTCTACGCGCAAACATGCGTCCGACATGTGAACATGTTGAGGAATTTTTCTTCCACAACTTGATGAATTGGACCTAGGGGACATTTGGTTCCAACAGGACGTAGCAACGGCTCACACTTCAAAGGCATCGAAGGCAGTTTTGAGGGAACACTTCCTGGAGCGCCTCACCTCAAGTGAGTGGACTGCCCACTCCCCAGATTTGGCACCATTCAATTTTTTGTGGGGTTAGTTGAAATCCCGCGTTTATGTCAACCGTCCAAGGACCCTAGAAGACCTGAAGGCCAACATCCGGGCAGAAATTGCTAACATACCCGCTGCTATGCTATGACAAACGCCAGAAATTGGCTTATTCAGTGTATGGAGAATGGGGGGCGTCACCTACCTAATATGATTTCCAAAACTGTGTAAAACAAAACTTTAGATATGTACCTACATTATAAAAAATAAAAAATAAAAAAAAATTCAGTTCCCTAAAATGAGGTTTATTGCGCTTTGAAGAAAGGAAGTTATGTTGCCGCACCCTGTACTTATATCTATATATACTTTTGCAGTTGATAGATGAAATTAAGTTGGATTTTAAACTTCACTACAACGCAAGCAGTAAAATCAATTCAGATATATTGATGTATATTGGTGAAGGACCAAGTAGGTGTCTTGATACCGAAGTCCATTAAGCTGAGATAGTTCGGATTGAAGGATATTAATTTTGAACTTTAGTAGATTAAGATAAATAAGTACCTGTGTGGGAAGAAAAGTTAATTAGAAATTTGATTGGAAAGATGTGTATGTAAAGACAGTGAAGAATACAGTGAGTAATTTTGTGTACATCAAAACCAAAGATTGTAATAGTACTCTAGTTTTCAGACATTGTGTGTGCATATGTATGTGGAACCCTTCCGTCGAGGAGACCAGTTCCAGGAGGACCTAAAAACTGAAAGAAGTGTTGTCTTGGGACTTCATGATTTAATCGGGACGATAAGTATTTGTTCAGAGAAGAGTAGCGACAAAAGACTAACTACTTGTACTGTATTATACTTTTCTTAGGAGGTCTCTCAAACTAAACTAAACTAAAGCAGTTAATTAATTAATGCACATATTACCAAATAAAATTGTTTTAAACTTTGTGTTGGAAAACTTGACTATTTTTCATGAAGATAAAATAACAGATCTTCCTAATATGAACGCACCCCGTCTTCGGCTGAAGCTGTCGGCATTTATTTCTGTGACAAAATTTGGAGGTTAAGGTCAAGTGTGAAGGTATATGGTTCATTGTCTATAAGGTGGGCCTATCAAATAAATATTCTCACTATGTAGTACGTCACAAAGTATTTTTATGTATTTGTGATCAAGACAAGGTGTTTCAAGTTTAATGTACTGGAACACATCGACCGTCATTGCGATACCTAGGGAGATAAAGAATTTGAGAGACGAAGGCATGTAGAATAAGGGAAGGGAATGTTGATATCCCTTTGGAGCGCGGAGAGGAAAGATGAGATCCAAGAATTGACATCGATCAGATGGAGGAACGAAGTTATCGCTGCTCTGGGAGGAGGGTCTGAAGCGACGTCTCTCGGCATGAGAGGAAAACGGCCCAGGCCGAAAGGGGTTCCTACATGTAAGAGAGCGTCCGCGAGAGTTATTTTCTACCCATGAGAAGGAAGGACCACCACGTGTGGGAGCAATCCTTTACGTCAGGACCGGCCATCTGTGTAGGGAGCTTAACGACCATAACGAGTGAGACCAAATCCCTCGTGAGGAAAACGGGCAGCAGCGAGTGAGAAGTTCCATTCCGGCAAGACGATTCAGAGGGTAGCAGTGGCAGCGGTGTTACAGTTACCTGTCAACAGCTCTCTCCAGGGTCAGAATTACCTTCGTTACCAGTTGTCATCCAATCTTTAAGTATTGCTTAGAATCCATCGGAAAAAGTTAGTAAAATAGGTCAGCTGAATGTTAAATCCAGTGCGAACAAATATTGAAGAGCATATCCCTGTGAGTTTCAAAGTTGTAATTTCTTGTTAGTTGCAAACGCAAGAGAAGAGAGGCTTTTCAGTGAAGAGAAGTATGACGTCGAGAACTAAAATACTGTTTTCCAACAGAACATTTTTTATGAAGTAAATTTTGTAATCATTTTGTTTGTGTTTGGTCATAGTGTAGCAAGCGATTTGATTTTTTGACAATTTCTCTGTGTGATATGAAAGAAATTTTCTTGTCAAGAGGTAAGTAAATTTCATAGAGTTAAGAAGTTTGTGACAAGGCTGGTAATTATTATTGTTGTCAATCGATAAAGTAATTCTTGCCACTTCATTGCGATGAGACATAACATAATAAGTTATATTTCGAATTTCGGTAGAAAGTTTAAATTCAGCTTTTTGGTCCCTAGAAAGAAAGGATAGATTATATTTTTTCAATAGATTTTTCCATTAACTATGTGTTGAGGTTAATCAGTTTACGCCTCAACTTTGCCAATCGGCAGAGGCAGTTGGCGGCATTGAGGAGCCAAGTCGGGGTTTCGTGTTGTCTGGTTGGCAAACCAAGCTCATAATTTCTCTGCCATGATTTCAGACTTCAGTAAGAAAATGAAAGTCGTCTGTGATGAACGTGACATTTGTGTGTTGTGACTTTATAATTTTGTATCCATGTTTTGAAAGCAGAATATCAACCATCCATTTATTATGAAGTCAAAATCAAGTTAAATGTAATATTCTATAAATCATTATCAGGTATACTTATATATATATATGTATATATATAAAGTGAAAAGTGTTACAATCTGACCTACAAAAGTCAAACGACCTCAAGTAGTCACGGCAACTGGATCGTCGCACAGCATTTCTATAATAAAAGCAAACACGGAGTTAATTTTGTGCAGTGTTATATTTGTGAATTGTAAAGTAAAGAAATAAGAAATTGTCAGTCATGAATACAGTATAATGACATCTAGAAATGTTGAGTGAGGACTCTCAAGGAGTCGTAAATTAAGTGTCATGGCGTTTCAAGTTAAATTTAGCTTTTTTGTCAGCTGTCTTTTATTAATATTATTATTATTATTTACAATACAAGTTTACATGACCAAATTTGCAGTCCATTTTTTCTGTGAACTATGAGACGGTTTGTGATTGAGTTTTAACCATTATTTCAACACACGTGAATTTTGTACTGATCAGGGAACATCAACCAGGTCCAGCTGTTAAATAACTAGCGGGAGACGGTGTCTGCCCAGACGTCGTAAGTCAGCACGCGCACGATATAATAATCTCTGGAGGCCTTTGTCGTTGGGCGTTCTTCTCCTGTCATATAAAAAAATCCCTTTAGGCAGGTCTACAGGCGGAGGTAGATTTCGAAGTGCTTTTGGTTTAATTTATTGTCGCTGCATAGCACTCTTCTTCTTTAGCTTTGGCATGGTAAACCTGCAGTAATAAGAACTGAATTCGGTAAAGAGGAAGAGCCTACAATCATTTGTTTTGACAACAAGAATAGGATATAATATTCTGGGAGGCCGTGCGCAAGATCAGCAATGAATAAAATTAGCAAAGCCGCTAAACAAGACAAAATTATGATATTATAATAATTCTTTTAAGTGTTATTATTTTCAAACATTAAAATCTCGCGTAATATGAGAGCTATCAAGAAACTATTTATTGATTTGTAGAGTACTCATCAAGAGCTTTTCAACGATACCCCACAAGACGTGGTTTCAAAAGTTTCGAATTTTCATCCCCCACCGCCACCTCCACCCCCACCCCCACCCTCACTCGAACCCCCGAATCGTTGGTGTCACTGTGAACTCCATAGGGAGTACTCTAATTTATTCAACAAAGTTTCCCTCTATACTTCATAGGGGCCGAGATATACATTTTTAAAAATTTCAACCCCCTCCCCCGACCACCCCCTTGGGCCAATTTTGCCCATTAACGAACTTGTCCGAACTATTGGGCCTAGAAATAACATAATAAAATTTGGTTTAAATATCTTCAAAATTACGGCCGCTATCGTGTAAAGATATATATATATATATATATATATATATATATATATATATATATATATATATATATAATATATCACAACATTTTTTTTTGAACGGGTGGTGGTTTCGTACTTAGGGGAGCATGAAACGTAAAGATATGAAAGAATTTTTCGAAAATCATAAAGTGGTATCCATTGCAATAGGTCGATTTTTCTTCGAAAATCTACCTAAAATTTATCCCATTGCTAGCCACCTTTTCGCAAAGACATTTTGTTTCTTTGAGATTTGCAAATTTAGGATGGCACGACTTATGTAATTAATATTTTCAGATGGTGCCAATTTGGACATCTGCGCATAGATACACCTCCATACTGGTTTGGATGGTGGACAGATAGTAAGCCGATGATGTATGGTGTCGACGCGTCCGTACGATTTGCAAAGTGGGGAGGACACGACATTGTGGCGGAATTTCTTGTCCTCTGTGGCAATTATGCCATTCAGTACAGCATATGCACTCGCTTTCCAGGCGGTCGAAATATGATTCGTAGAAAATGTTTTCCGAATAGTGAACCAGTCCATGTTCTGGTATTTGATAACGATGTTAGGAGGCTTTTTGTTTTGCTGGAGAATATAGTCGTACAGCGATTAGGCAGTGGGGGCCCTCACTGGAGCACCGAAACGGTTGACCATGTCTATGAGTGTTTAAAGGGCTGTTTGGAGGTAGTCAATACACTATGTCCATGATTGGTACAAGCGCTGGTAATGGCGTTCCTGAAATGGATGTCCTGTTCGTCCCCGACACAACACCGTGCTGCAATTATTGTTTTCAAGATTATGCTCTGGCACTTAGCAGCAACAGCTATGAGGCCAAGACCCTCTTCTGTGGTTTTTAATCGGAGTTGATCTCTGGAAATACGATAGAAATATCCTCTCCATAAATAATATCGTATAGCCAATTCTATTCTCTGCGAATAGGACGAAGGCATCGGAAGAATGTGTGCTGCACACCATATTTTGGACAGTTCGAAATGATTGATGTGCCATACCTTTTGGATGATGTTTAGGTTTCTGGTGAGCTGCCGCTATAATGTTCCTCTGATGGCATTGTTTTTCATTAACCAGTTGGTGTGTATCATCTGCTGAAATGATGGACTGTAAGTAATTCCTAGAATTTTTACTTCATACTTGATAGGTACAGGTAAGACAGCCTGTGTCGTGTCCCACGGCCCTAAAGGAAGCAGTGAGGATTTGGCGATGTTCAGTTTTGCATTGGATGCAGCTTCATTTATTTATTTAATCAAGAATGAACATTACAGGTATACACCCAATTACAATGTTCATGACTATACTAACAATACATCTTGTACTTACAATAACACAAATATGAAGTAGATATAATAAAAAGTAGAAAAGTTAGGATAATGACCAATGTAAGGTAAGAAGTAGGAGAGAGTAAAGAGAATAAGAGAGATAAGGAGAAAGAAAGCATGAAGGATGTAGAGAAAAAATTGAAATGAAATAAGAGTAAAACTAGTATAATAAAACAGTGAAAAGTATGTTAGTTGACAACGGTGTTACTATTCACACCCACAGATTCCTAAGAATTACCATTTTGGACAAGTTTTAACAGTTGGCTTGCAGCAGAGTTAAATTGTTTAAGATTCATTCCAAATATATCTATATTAAGTGGGTGGATTTGATTGTACCTATTCAAGGTTCTGTTTATTGGTGAATTTTTGTGTACGTCTGTGTTTACTCTAGGAGTAAAAAATAGTTTTCTTAATCTACTATTTTTACTGGGTACATATCTATAAATTTTTTCTATAAGGTTTGTATCGTCAATATGGGAATTAATTATTTTATACAGAAAACTTAATGACTGACATGCTCTTCTATGTGACAAAGCTTGGAATTCAAAATTTTCCAGGAGTTTATCATAATTCATATACAATGGATAAAAGCCACAAAGTTTAAACATTAAAAACTTGAGGAATTTGCTTTGTACTTTTTCGATCATTTTTTGTTCTTTACAGTAAACGGATACCAAATGATTGATCCATATTCCAAATTTTGTCTAACGAGAGAATAATATAAACGAGTTAATGTTTCCTGGCTTAGCATGTATGAATTTCTCATTATGAAACAAAGGATTCCCAATGCTTTCCTAACTGTTAATTCTATATGTTCATTAAATCTTAGATCAGAAGTAAAAACAATACCAAGATCTTTTTTACTTCTTACTTGAAGTAATAAAATGTTGTCAATGCTATAATCAAATCTAATGGTTTCTTTGATCTTGCAAATGTCATTTTTTCACATTTTTTAATATTAAGTGGTAATTTGTTATCTATACTCCACTTTGATACTGAATTAATATCAGTTTGAAGATTATACCAGTCTTCTGCTGAATTTATAGATTTATATAATTTGACATCATCAGCAAACATTATCACATTTGAATACAGAATTATATCAGGCAAATCGTTTACAAATAATAAAAATAAAGAGGACCCAGATTTGATCCTTGAGGTACACCTGAATTGACAGTAAATTTATATGAAAAATGGCCTTTATAATTTACTATTTGGGATCTGCTGTTTAAATATGAATTGAACAGTTTAAGTAATTTCGGGGAAAGTCCATAAAAGATTAATTTTTTTAATAGGAGATCATGATCTACTTTATCAAAACCTTTCTGAAAATCAGTATATATATTATCAATTTGTTTGTACTTATCTAATTCAGATGATATGTATTCTGTGAAGTTACATAGATTGGTAATTGTTGATCTCTTAGGCATAAAACCGTGTTGTTTTGAGGAGATTGATATATTAACATGATTTAAAACATGTTTATGTAAAATGCTTTGAAATATTTTGGCTGGTGTTGACAGAATTGCAATGGGTCTATAGTTTTGTACCAATTTCGCATTTCCTGATTTATAAATGGGTGTAACTTTAGTAAATTTCCACGCATCTGGAAAAATACTCATTTCAAGTATTTTATTGTATATCAGGGTTAGTGGATATGCCAATGCTTCTCCACAGCCTTTAAAAATATAGGTGGGTATTTTGTCCGGCCCAGAAGATTTTGTTGATTTTAACTGTTTTATGGCCTGTTTCACTTCTGTGATTGTTATATTTTTCAAATCAAGACAGTCCAATTCGCTATTGTTCACATTAAACATTGGATTGTATGTACATTTGGTTTATGAGTATATTGATCTAAAAAATAGTCTACATATCCATTTGCAATTTCAACATTTGTTTTTAAAGATTGGCCATTAAATACCATCTCTACATTAGATTTGAGTTGTTTTCTTTTACTTTTTATAAAATTCCAAAATTGGTTGGTATTTTGCGATATATTCTCCTCTATATTCTGTAGATAAGACCTATAAGCTAATTCAATATCATTTTTAATTCGGGCCCTACAAGTTCTATATAAAAACAAATAGTACTCTGAATCATCTTTCTTCTTTCTGTACTTTCCTTAAGTTTGATATTAATTATAATTTGTTTTGTGAACCAAATGGGATACTTCTGTTTATAACCTCTTGTTTCAGGAACACATTGATCTATAACTGAATATAGCTTATTGTAAAACATAGTAACAATTTGGTTTATATCATGGTAATTATTTAAATCATCCCATGTGCAAACTCTTAAGAGTAAATATAACCTATTAAAATCCGCTCTATAATAATTGTATCTATATATTGTTTCTGTATTACTTTTGTTTCTCCGGATTGTTCTAAGGAGTACACTTAAAGGCGGGTGATATGTGTCTTTAGACACTAAATTATGATCGTCTTCTGTAATATTTAAACTCATATTTGTTAATACTAAATCTAGCGTTCTTCCATTGATATTTGTTATATTGTTTACTGACTGTAATCCTAAGAGAGTTAGTAATTTATACAGTTCCCTTACCTCATTACTACCAATAATAAAATAATATGAAGCATCACAAATCTCAGGTAAATTGAAATCGCCAAGTATAACAGTATTACAACCAAATAGAACTATATTTTGCTCAATGTTCTCATAATATTCAACGTAAGAGTTCAGGCTGGAATTTGGAGGAAAATAAACTGTACCCATAATATACTTGACACTATTGTAATAGACTTTCACCCATATTGATTCATTATTTGAGTCTAAAGAGAAAATCTGTTCTGGTCTTAATGAAGCTTTTATTGCTAATAGAACACCTCCCCCTGGTGTTCGTGAGTCTCTGTCTTTACGAAAAACTACATATCTGCTATCAATCAATTCAGAATCAAAAATACTATTTGTTAACCAGGTCTCTGATAAACTTATAATATCGAGATTAGAGGAGAGAATATTATTGTACAATATTCTAGACTTAGTTCTTAGACCTCTTACATTTTGGTAGTAAATACTAAGTGTCCTTGGATTACTCACGGTCTATAGATAATGGGAGTCAAACTTATATAGAATTTTGAAATTTTTGTAGGTCTTCTTCTGATGCAATAGCCTGGATAGGTGTTGCTTCCCCTTTTCTCATGAAGATTCTCCCATTACGTGTCCACAAGAATTTTACGTTGGAAATTCGTCGCACTTCACGGCATTTCGCCAGGAGACGTCTTCTTGTGGGACAGAGTCTTTCGTTGACATAAACAGGAGAGTTGAAAGTGAATCCTAGATCAAGTGTAGAGAGATTTCTTTTCACCCGTCTCTTCCTTAAAATTTCTTCTTTGTGGAATCGTCTGCAAAACTTGACCACTATAGCACTAGGTAACTGTGAGGCTGATCTTGACGTTATTCTATGACAGGCGTCAATGTCAGTGTCTTCAAGGTTCACGTCCAGTGCTTTGCCAACAGTTTTCACTAGTTGTACCTCGTTTTCTCCTGGTTGTATTGGGATTCCATGAATTTCCACCATGTTGATTCTTGAATACCGCTCCAGGTCTTCTATTCGATCTTTTATTTCTTTATTTTCTTTCTGTAATTTCAGATTTTCCATTCTCATTTCTTCAATTATTTATAAGGCTTCATCCAATCTTCTACCGTGTTCTGCTTGGGTCTTGAAATTTTCATCAAGTTTTTCGTGACAAGAATCAATTGATTTGCCTAGGTCTGTTTCCAAAGTCTGCTGTAATTTCTTAATTAATTGTGATTAATTCATACATGGAAATGAGCGACAGAAGGCATGATGGTGTCTCGGCGTTCTCAACAGGACGGTGATGTCATCAGCATAGGCTCGAACTCTAAACAGGGAATGGGGATTGAAAGCTGGTTCAAATGTTTTGTCGGATAACCGGATAAAAGGTTCCAGGCAGAGACCAAAGAGAATCATCGACAGCGGACAGCCTTGTATTGCAGATTTCCTTATTGGTACTGGAGTCGTGAAGTATCCAATGATTTGAATACGGGAGCAGGAATCTTTGTATAAGTGCCCTATTGTGTTCAAGATTGTCTGGAGAAACCCATTTTACGTAAAACTGCTTGAATGTAGCTGTGACTCACACGATCGAAGACCTTTTCGAAATCTAGATTCAGTAGAGCAGCAGACTCTTCTGCATGCAAATTGAAATGTATTATGGTATCTCCAATAGCCGTAAGAGAGTCAACAATACTTCTTCCTGGGATGACACACGTTTGACCCGTCTCGAAGGGAGTTGGCAGCATTGGTCTCAGTCCATTACTGACGATCTTCATGAAGTGTTTGTAGTCTGTATTAAGTAAGGTTAAGGGTCGATAATCACGCAGTGCTCTAGGTTTATGTTTCTTAGGAATGAGAATTATTACGCTTTCCGTGAAACGTGGAAAAGCTTGTGATGACTCGAGCAGGCAATACATAAGGTGTAAAAGTTCATTCTTAACTTAGTGCCAAAAACGGCTGTAGAATACATATGTAATGCCATCCGCTCCAGGGCTGGATTTGGAACTAGCTGACTTGACTGCTTCTTCGAATTCTGGAATTGTGACGGGTGCTGCTAAGTCTGTTTGCTGATCAAGGCTCAAGTGTCTGTCTATTGCATGTAAGAGTCGAGTCTGTGCTTCTTCATTAATAGGCTCTTCACTGTAAAGGCAAGTGAAGAAGCATTTGGCTTCAATTAAACATTGCCGAGTCTCACCATTATCTGTTGTAAGACCACTCATGTTTCTTGACTCGCCCTTTGTCTTCTCTTTTACTTCATGATAAATAGAAACCCTTTATTCTGTCACTATGGAGGAAATGCGAGAGCGTACCATTCAGCCTGCTAGAATGGATTCCTGGACATTTTGGATTTTCTTTTTGACCGCATTCATACGTGATGTGACGTCACGTCCCAAACTCTGTTCTTGAAAGAGATCTTGTAATGTGTAGAATTGTAGAGTAGAGTGCCTCTGTCGAGCTTGTTCTCTGCCATGTCTTTTAAAATAAACCTGTATACCAGGTTTGAAAATATCAGTCCATTTTTTAATAAATGAAACGGGAGATCTACAGGCTTTTCGTTTTAGTTGATCCCATGTGCTTGCAAAATCATACGTGACTTCATCGATATTGTACAGACTATTGTTCAGCTTCCAGTAGCCAGCCCCATATAGTGGTATACTGGTTTCAATATGCCTGGTGATGAGTAAACAATGGTGGTCACTGAAAACAGCCGGAACCACGCGTGAAATGTGTATTGCACAGTATTCCCATGAACAATCTCCCAGGCGTCATTCAGATGGAGGTCTTGACAAAGCTTTCCCACGGCTAAAAAGGTATTGTGGTCATTACGTTGATCCTTTGCATTGACTACACAGTTGAAGTCACCTCCAATTAATATCCGTTGATATCTGTGACGTAAGAAGAACGGGAGTTGCGTTAAGACAAATTCTTCCCTTTTTTTGTCGTCTATTGCTTCCTGATGGTAGGTACAGACTTACATATAGTGTACCAGTATTAGTTAAGGCTGTCGTAATTCGACCTTCGGATGATTTACAGTGTGCACTATGTGGATAACAAGACCTGTAGACAATCGCTGTACCCAGAAAAGCCTCGCATACATTAACAATGCACTGATACTTTGAACCAAGGAAGTGAAAATTATTCATAGCATCTTCTTGTAAAAACAGAACATCTAAAGCTCGGATAAAGTCCCGTAATAAAGACTGCTTGTGAGTACTGCTGAAACTGTTAATATTCAGCGTGTTGACAAACACGTCATAAGAAAGATAATATACATTTAGGTTCCCTGGTTAGGATTAATTTAAAAACATGTCGATCCCGCATGTTTCTGTCTGAAACACATCCTTTTTCAAAACAGTACCAATTATTTCTTACAAATATTAGCCATATGCACATTTTAATAGGAGTATTTTAATATTTGTTACGAGCAAAAACACTTAATTTGCCCTCAGTGTTTTTATAGGTGTGATCCCCTTCTTTGTCAAAACCTTTTGAACTATCTGAATACTGTTCGTTCTCTTCATTAGTAGATTCTGCATCCATTTCCTCATTCCAGCTTAGGTCATCAACTTTATTAGGTATAAGAAAGGTATCTTTAGATTTTATGTCTATTACGTTATTGTCTTTTGTACTTTTTTTTTACCTACAAAAGTTTTTCATCTATCTCGGTGTCATGTATCTGGTAACAATGTGATTGTTCTTTTGGGTGATTATCTCTTTCTACATCAATACTAGTTCATTCAAAGTTACTTTTTTGTTTTCGTTGATTTCGACGTTGGCTTTTGCGACTTTTTTGACCTGACCAGAAACAACAGATATGTCACTGTGTTCATTTTCACTTATGTTTTTCAAGTCCATATCATCAGCTGATTCAGTATCTTCGCCCTTGATAATATTTTCTTTGTTGGAAATCTGTTTCGTATTTTCGTTTCCTTCTACGGTGGTACAATCTTTAACCTTCCCTTCTTCAATAGGTAAGGCAGTTGTTTGTTTTTCTTTCATCTCATTATTACGGATAACTAACATTTCAACATCTGTTTCCTCTGTTGTTCGTGCAAGCAACAGGTTTTACTAGCATTTTTTTATACATATCTAGTTAGTCTTTCTGTTCAAACACTCCGCTAAATCAATTTCAGCGTAGTGATACATGTTCTTAGCGCTCTTTCTCCGGCATTACATCCGGCAGGTGCATGCTTGAGAGGCCCCGCGCCTATTCATCGGCGCCACGCGAATTCAGTCAGCCTCTAGCATTCACATGAAACAGTTCATTGTGAATCGCTTCTACAATTCGCGCCATATCAAGACAATAGCAGTAGTGGCTTTTGCTCTTAAATCGCGAATTAGTACACAATACTTCAAGATGCAAGTGTTGTCGTGTGCGGGTAATTAATTGACATTAATTATAGCAAATTCATTAGCATCAGCTTCTTAGATCCGTCTATTAAGCTCGTAATAGTTCGAGAGCATTGTGCAACCCACGCGTTCACATTGAATCGGCTATTCAGTGTATTTATTATCAAGATTTCAGTGTTAATTTATCCTAAACGGAATGCCGCAATAATTCCAAGTGTTTTGATATAAGAATCAATACTGGCATAAATTCAGAACATTTATCGCCACGTGACCGCAATTACGCGCCAAATCGCAGTACAGTGTTTATTACAAGTGTTGCAATCATATTTCAGCTCATAAGTATTTATTTCATTCAGTTAACCAGTTATATCGTGTGAATAAATGTGCATAGTTAATTACATGAATAATGTTTGTTTCCAATTTTACATCCGTGGACCTCTGATCCCAGCAACCTGAGTTATATAAGTCCATCTAGCTCTAATCCTTTGTTATTATTGTTTAAACAATAATTGGTCCTCCGCTACCAGAGATTCAATTTATAATTTTCCCTTAATTTTAATCCTATTGGTCCGGTTCCTATGCCGTTATTTCACTTCTGTTGTCTTCAGCATTCTCTGTTACTGTTACTGAATGTACCAGTAAATTGCTATCATCACTTGATTCACCCTTCTTTACCGTCTCTTGCATTCGTTGTGTAATTATCATGGTTCTTCATTTTGACTGACATTGCTATAACTTGTAGAGGCGTTGATCAATTTCTTGCCATCAAGAATAATATCAGTTGAAACATTTGTTCTCAAAACTGGGAATTCTTTTTCATTCAATTTTGTCCGTGTTGTGCATTCAATTTCGTTTAGAGTTTGTACAATGCCTCTTACGTGGGAAGTCATTTTTGAAATGACCATGGACATGGCAATACGCACAGGTCGGAGGCTGTCCTTGATAAACGACTAAACCTTTATACCCTCCGAAGTCTACAAAGCTAGTAATATGTTTCCGTATTATCATTTTTATAGATCTCACTCCATTACTTACTTTATAGCGATATGAATTTGTCCATATATCCTCAGATATCGGTTGAATGTTTCCATATGGATTAAGCTTATCGCGTATTACGTTATTAGTCATTTCTATCTGTAGATAGTAAATTTGAACAATATTCTATATCCAAAGCCGGCATGTTCAATTTTAACTTTAACACGTTCCCCATTTGAAAACTCAAAGGGGGTTTCACCTTGTGTTTTCTGTATCAAATCCTGAACAAGAATATCTGATTTCAGTTTGATATAAACACATATTTTTATGTTGTTTAATTGTATTATCGACATATTCTGAGTTGGTGTCTTCAGAGTATCAAAAATCCAGTCATGCATTTCACATGTAAGATTTTTCGGAGCATCATTTCCAAACCTTACCTTAACAGTATTTTTCCTTTCAACAAACATGGTTAATAAAACCCCATTATAATCTAAATAAAACTGATTGGAAGCAGTAAATATGTTGAAATGAGAGAGGAAAAAATTCTTCCAAACTGTTTACTTTTCCAACCCTGAGAGCAAAGGGTTTGTATGATGTCGCAACAGGTGATTTAGCCAAGCCCACAGGTACCCGCACTGATGAAGCAGTTAAACAGCGGTTACAAAAGTACATTGAAGCTCAGCCATTGATGTGTCTAGCTCTATTGCAAGAAAAATTGCTAGTTGTCAAACATAAAAGCAATGTTAGACAAATTAGACTGAAGTAAATTTTGAAGTTTTGCGTAGGAAATTTTTCACTTTTGTCTATGATGAAAGTAAATCAGCAGCAGAGAATTGTATGGAAATTATAATGATAGGTGAAGAATTATCAAGAAATGATGACCCCATGAAAGAAAGCTGGATCATGACCAGAATATTGAGCATGTTGCCCACAAAACTGGCAAACTTCAGGACATCCTGGGACAACGTAACTGGATCAGATAAGACAGTGGAAAACATGATCGAAAGATTGAGACTCGAAGACGAGTGGTTCAAGGATGCAACCCAGGGCCAAGAGGGCACACAAAATACTCTCATCGTAAGGCACCCCGAAGGCAAGGACTGTCATCACAAAGCAAGCAAGATAAACAATCAGCGACCTGTCACAAGTGTGGAAAGAAAGGTCATATTCTCAGGGACTGCAGAAGAAAATCATGTGATAATTACATAGCATACTGCAATAAGACGTACCCCTGCAACAATTGTTGAAAAAAGGGACACTACCTCGAAAAAGCTTTTGATAACGTAGACTGGGAATTACTATTCCAAACATTGAAAAAATTTGGAGTAGACTGGAGGGATAGAAGACTTATTCTAAACTTATACAAAACACAAACAACTGAAATAAATATTAATGGGAGCAGACAAGAAGCCAGAATAAGAAGAGGAGTGAGACAAGGCTGCCCATTATCGCCACATCTGTTTAATATGTTCATTGAGGAAGCAATCAGAGAAATGAAAAGAAAAACAAAGGGTATTAAAATAAATGGAGTCAGTATTCATAGCATTCGATTTGCAGATGACATAGTTATTTTGGCTGATTCAGAAAAGGAAATGAATAAAATGCTTAAAGTTCTATCAGATGCATTGAAAAATTTTAAAATGAAGATCAATAAAAAGAAAACAAAAACCATGGTGATCGGAAGAACAAATGAAAATTTTAAAATCAACATACAGCTTGACGGTACAGCCCTAGACCAGGTCGAAAGTTTTTGTTACTTGGGTAGCATTATCAATAAGTTTAACAAGTGTGACACAGAAATTAAGAGAAGAATAAACCTGGCTAAACAAGCATTTCAGAACAAAAGGAATCTTCTCACAAATAACCATTTAAACATGGAAGTAAGGAAAAAATTTGCCAAAACATTTGTAAGTTGTGTATTAACTTATGGATGTGAAACATGGACAATAGGAAAAGCAGAAGCCAAGAAACTAGAAGCAGCAGAAATGTGGATATGGAGAAGGCTAACAAAGACGAGTTGGGTGGATAGGAAAACAAATGAAGAAGTGCTTAATGAAGTGATGGAAGAGAGATCCCTTCTGAATTCAATTAAGAGTAGAAGAGCAAAGTTAGTGGGTCATACATTTCGGCACAATGGTCTACTCATTAACATTTTTGAAGGGAAAATACTGGGAAAGAAATCAAGAGGACGTCCAAGAAATTCATATATTAAAAACATGATAAAGGATATGGACGTGCTGTCATACGAAAATCTAAAGAGAACAGCGATGAAGAGGAAGACATGGCTACTACAACAAGGCATTGCCTTTAGATCCTGATGATGATGACGCAAAGGAGTGTGCATTCCGAAATGAAAAGAGCAAAGGTGACAGTACAAGCCAATATGAACGGCGTGAACATCGAGGATTTATAACCGCCGCACTTACCACAGCAGACCTGGACGAACAAAACAAGGAGGATATGATTCAAGTGTGGTTTCAAGATTGTGGAGCCAGTCAGCACATGACACCAAATAGAGAGTGGTTTACTCATCTCATTGAGTTGGACGAACCCATCTCAACCAAAATAGATGGCGTTGCAGTCGAAAATGTGCTGGAGCTGGAAACATTTGATGGTGAAAATGGAAATAGTTTAACTAAAAGACGTTTTGTATATACCAGATCTGAATTTCAACCTTTTTTCAGTAGGAAAAATGCTAGATAAGGGCTATTTGCAAAGTGCCGACAGTGAAACATCCAAGTTTAATACTTCAGGTGGTAAACACATCGTCGCAGTGGCAGAACGTGAAGGATATCTGTGCAAAATGATGCTGAGGAGAGAGAAAGAAGAAAACTGTTTAGTTACCACATCCATCAGGACATGGAATGAGCGACTTGCACACGTATGTGTATGTATGGCAAGTATGTGAGAGATATCCTGAATAGGCGAGGAATTAAGTACATAGATGACTGGAATGGAGTTGTATGTGAAGGATGTTAGTATGGCAAGCAACATCGCATTTCTCATCCAACAAACCTAAAGAACGCTACACAACCACTGGACTTGATGAACGTGGATATGTGTGAAATGGATGTACTATCGTTGGGAGGAACAAAGTATTTTCTACTTTTCAAAGAAGACTTCTCTCATTTCCGAACGATCTACTTCATGAAGACTAAAAATGAAGCACCAAGGTAGTTGCAAAGCTACATCAAGTTGGTAGAAAACCAACTAGGAAGGAATATAAAAAAGTCTTCGGTCTGATATTGGAAAGGAAATAAAGAATCTCAAAACGAATGAATTACTGGAAGTACATTCTCAAATGTTCACTCACCAGAGAAGAATGGAAGGATTGAGAGAGAGTTGCGGACTATTGTCGGAGCTGCTCGCTCAGCAGTACATGCAAACAATCTAGACAAGAGGTTTTGGGCAGAAGCAGAAAATTATGCGGTATTTACCATAAAACAGACTGGAACAAGCACCGTTGCAGGAAAGAGTCCTGCAGAACTGTGGTTTGGACGCAAACTCGACATCAATAAATTACGAGCATTTGGATGTGAATATTTCGTATTAATTCCAAGTCACAAGAGAAGGAAGATGGACCACAAATCTCAGAAAGGAGTTTTAGTATGATACGACGTGAACTCACCGTGCTACAGGGTGTACATACCAAGAACATGAGAAGTTATCAGCTCAGATAACGTGATCTTCAACGAAAACAAAGAAAGAGAAAGTAAAAGTACAGAAATCAGCATGAGTTCACCTGAAAATCGAGATGAAGAAACTGAAAATTTTCAAGGAGAAGGAGAAGGAAGAACAGAAGAAAGACAGGGAACAAAGTCAGTGATAGAAGAAAGGGGTCATCTACGTGATGGCAGAAAATTGAAACAACCTGCCAGATTAGATGATTATGTCATGGACTATTCTCAAGGAGAAAATAGTGCTACTGTTGCAATGATTGGAGAAGTTCAAGATATCTCTACTACGAAATCACTGAAAAATGAGAACTGGCGACGTTCAATGCAGGAGGAGTATAACTCAATGATAGAAATGAAAACCTGGAAGCTAGTCAACTGTCCAGAAGGAGTCAAGCCTTTATCATGTCGGTGGGTACTTCGTGAGAAAGCAAATCGCAAATTCAAAGCAAGACTAGTACCTAAAGGATTTGAACAAAAGGAAGAAATTGACTGCACGGATGCGTTCAGGCCCGTAGCTCATCATGCATCAATAAGACTGATCCTAAGTCACGCAGCATCCGAGAAGCTGAAGTTGGTGCCATTCGATGTCAAAACAGCTTTTCTATATATATCTGGAGGAGGAAATTTACATTTCCAACCAGAAGGATTCAATGACGGATTTAGGAAAGTGTGAAAACTACATAAAAGTATCTATGGACTCAAACAAGCTCCGAAGAAGTGGAATGAGAGAATATCAAAATATCTTGAAAGCATAGGATTGATGAGCACAGATGACGACCCATCTATCCCCTACACCAAATAAAGGAACATTCTGTTGTCACTAATTGTAGACGATGGATTGATCGCAGGAAAGTAAGAAAGAGAGATCTATAAAATTTTGAACAAGATCAATCAGGAATTTAAGATCACTTTCAGCAAGACAGTTCAGAAAGAGATATTGTACCTTGGCATGGAATTGAAGATTGAACCAGGATGAATTTTCGTGACCCAACCTCGGTACACGAAGAAGAAAATCGAGAAGATGAATCTCGAACAATGCAACCCAGTGTCAACACCAATTGAACCAGGAATGGTCACGAAGAAGGTGTGCTACGTGAATGACAAACCTGTGCCAGCTAACATCCCTTATCGTGAAGCCGTTGGGAGTCTGCTATACCTTGCAACGATTACCAGACCAGATATTAGTTTTCCTGTAAACTACTTGAGTCGCTTCTGCACGAAGCCAATGATGAGTCACTGGAAGATGGTAAAACGAGTTTACCAGTTCCTGAAAGGAACGACTAAGTATGGAATCTATTTTGATGGCGATACAACACTTGTAGCCTACACAGACTCGGATTATGGAGGAGATACATAAACGGGACAATCTACGAGTTTCGTACTAGTCATGATAGGTGGACCCTTGGTAGGGTAATCCCATAAGCAGCGACTAATGGCCACGTATACAGCCGAAGCCGAGTATCGTGCCGCTGTGTCAGTCATCGATGATATCTGTTGGATCAAGCGGATAGCACTCGAACTTGGTATCCTAAAAATCGATCAGCCGATCACTTTGTTTGTTGACAACATGTCAGAAATCCACATGCTCCAGAATTCTCATGAGGGAAAGACAAATATAGGCAAGAAACACCATTGAAATTCCAAGAAAATATATCCAACAGCATACATGCAGTACAGTTACTCTTGAATATTTTGAAAGCAAAATGGAAATTGCAGATATTCTGACGAAAGCTTTGTGCAAGAAAACCTTTGAAAATCTTCGTTGTAAAGTGATTAAGGAGGAGTGATGAGGTTAATCAGTTTACAACTCAACTTTGACACTCGGCAGAGGAAGTCAAGCCAAGTCGGGGTTTCGTGTTGTCTGGTTGGCAAACCAAGCTCCCAATGTTTCTGCCATGACTTCAGACTTCAGTAAGAAAATGAAAGTCGTCTGTGATGAACATGACATTTGTGTGTTTTGATTTTGAAATGTTGTATCCAAATTTTGAAAGCAAAATATCAACCATCCTTTTATTATCAAGTCAAAATTAAGTTAAATGTAGTATTCTATAAATCATTATCAGGTATTCAGATTATATATATATATAACGTAATCCAACTTGACAATATAAAACCATGCCTAACCAAACTTTAAATTTAGAAAATGCATATATATATATATATATATATATACATGCAGTACATTGCAGTATGCAGTATATATATATATACACACGTTTCTGCAATAAAGTACAAATATCATCACGTGATTGAAGTTTAATTTATATCACTGAAGGACATCTCAAGATTCAATAAAAAACAACACTATGAGATGATTTAATTACGTGTAATAGTATAATGCTGTGTAATTGAATTTTCTAAATTTAAAGTTTGGTTAGGCATGGTTTTATATTGTCAAGTTGGATTACGTTATATTTTTCAAAGAGTAAAAGCAATATATTTTTGTAGTTGCATTTAATTTATTTGCAGAGAGGCATTATGTACGAGATATTTATTAAATATGAAAATTGTGTGATATTTGATCAGATTTAACCTTTGCCATACGAAAGTCGCGAATATGTGCAACAATGGATTGAGTCGACCAATATCGCCAAGTTAATATTTCATAAGGTGGAATTTTTAAATTGTTTGGGCAAGCAGTTAAATGAAACATACGGCAGATATAAGTGTTAGGAGGATACATTATGTTGCTTTATAATATAAACATACGTTTATGTATTTTTCTTTATTCGATAGAAAGGTTTACTTTTATTGGGTGACGAATATTCAAACTATAATAATGATATTTTACTTGATGGAAATTTTGGAAGCAGACTTTTTTTTACCTTTAGATCGTATTTCCTAGTTTTGACTATAATTGTTGTTTGTTTCTCGATACTTATAACTTTTACTATCACTGAGATAATTTAAAATTCTTATACTTTTTTCATAAGATGGAAGCTAATTTATAGATTGTTTTTGAGTAATTTTCAGTAATTAGATATTTGCATTGTAATTTGTCGGAATAAGCCGGATAGGGTAATATGAGTCATTGCATAGTTTTACAGGTATTGTTTAGATATCATTGCTGTATTTTCCTGCAAAATTTCAGATTTATATGTTCAGCGAATGTGACGTTAGCAGTAGTTTCAATTATCGACAGATATCACACTCACCAATAGTTACAGAAAGTAGTTGCAATAGATTAACAGGTGGAAGAACTAAGAATAGTGAGGAATTTTATTTTATATAGGAGAGGCACACGAATGGTAGAAATTTTGAATATGGCCAGGCGAGTCGAAGTGAACTTTGATAATATAAGTGTAGGAATTCAAGAGTATAAACAATATTGTGTATTATGAAAACATAAATACCATGATGTAGAAGGATAAATATTATCTCATGTAGACGAAGCTGTGAAGTTTATAATACAATTAACCAGGTTAATCACAGAGAGTATAGAAAGGAGCTGATGAAGTATTGTTTATGTGATGATATCCTCTAGACAAGGACGGAATTTTAAGAGAAGGATGGAGAGTTGCAAGTATTAGATGGCAAGGCCAAAAGAGAGTGATAATACCAAGTGCATGGACAGCATGAGTGGGCGATTGCTTATGTAAGTAAAGATCAGAATCCCCACTGTATTCAAATCCAGATGTTTTGTTTCAGTTTAATCGTAAAATATTTAACTTATATGAAGCATTGAGTTTTTAATTCTTTGAGGAGAGTTTACTCTTAGTTTCTTTTTTTATCGAAGACAGATTTTAAATTCGTTATTGTTTACATGTTAAAAGTGATTGATGTGATGCAGCTATGTGCTTCAGTACTGATTTTATTTTTGTGTTCACTTATGTGAAATTATGCAACAGTTTTAATTATTAAAAAATATTCTCATTTTCTATTAAACCGATGCACTAATTCCAGTATTTTGAAGGAAACTCAGATAAGCATAGAACTTGTGTAATCCCATTGATAGTAATTTCTACTTTTTGAAGAAATTTTTCAAATTTTCATGGGTTGACAATGTTGATAGATAAATTTAATTGCATTCAGAATAAAGACTGGCGAGGGCATAACCAAGATATTTTTCTTGTTGGTAAGGTTAGATGATTTATTGTTTCTTTTTCAAGAGAATCGGAAATGATTGAGTTTATGTTTTTGCTCCTGCATAAAACTTACTATCTATCTGGATTTTATATGATGAACAAGATGGTTTAAAGTATAGATGTTTTTAAATTTGGAGGGATTAAGAATATTGTGAACTCATTGTGTGATTATTGGTACTATTTTAAGATTCTAAAATACGCTGTTGGGTACAGAATTTAACTTAGAGTATGATGTTACGCTTTTACTCGAATTAACTATTCCTGTTATGGCTATAAATTTGGAGATGTCACCTAATTTTTCAAATATTAGCGCAGTACTAATACAGTTTTGCTTACATATGATTTATCATTTAAACTTATGTTTTGCAAGTTGTGTTACGTCAGAATAATTCTTATGCTAACAAAATGGTTTTATGCCAAGTTGTGTTTAAGATATGTAATTTTAATAATCGGATTGTAATACTTATTTTCCATATAATTTTTTTTGTAACTATTGAGCTGTTCGTAGAGAAAGGAGAGTAATGTAAGCTCCCTTTATGGAGAAAATTTTGAAAATTCCTATGCAGCATTGTTAGAGCAAATTTGAGAAAAGGTCCACAGAAGTAAAATTTGACCTTAACATGTTCTGAAGAGCAGTAAGGATTGCACTTAACACGAAGATGAAAGAGAAGATTTATTTGTCGTCCATATGTCAGTATAGTGAAGAGATGAGGTTTTGCTGAGCGAAGCATAGAAGAGAGTCATATCCCTTGATTGTAAAGACTGTAATTAAGGTCATTGTCGGTATAGAGAGTCCATGTGAGATCAAAAGCAAGTGAAGCATTTTCAGTATATGCTTTAAGTCAGCTGTGTGTAGAGTTTTAAAACTTATCATTGCAGGCCAATGAGTGTAACTTGTTCCGCTGTTGAGAAACACCTATTGCTATAGACTTTATTTTTTAATTTGCTTAGGAACTTAACCTTAGTCTTTTGTATAGAAACAAGACTTAAACTAAATGTTATCACAAAGTTGCAAAATCACAAATTTTAATATTGCAAGGTCAGGTGTTAATTGTTATGGCGTACAACAGTAATGTTTTTTATTCCAGACTAATGTCAGATGCTCAGTTTTGAAGAGGTTTTCCATTTTAGAATTTTTTTATTTATTTTTGTGTTTATGTTCAGGACGGAAATTTTAATTTATTTCTGCGTGAGTAACTATGTTTTTGTTGCTGTTCAAGATTATTATTTTCATTGAGAAGTTTTTAACATGAAATGTCAGTCTATCTACGTGTGTTGTTATGATGATGTCAAACATTTCTATTTGAGAGGACAGAATGCCATTTAACTTTAGGCAAATCAGTAAACTAGGATGCCACTATTATTGTCTATGACCGACTGAGTTGTGTATTTTCAAACTTTTTGGAGGTCAGTCATTTCTTGAATGTGTTGTTAATTTCGGAAACATCCAAACGATGAAGGTACAGCCCCATTTAATTCATCTGTAGCAGGTATTGATGCTGGAAAAGGTACGAATGCAATGTGCTAAGTTATGCAATTTGATCTCTATTTATATATTTTCCTTATAATGTTGTCCTGAATTATTGAATGCGACTACTACGAGGGTGCAGATTTGAATGCCACCCCATCAAATGTTTTTGTAGAAGGAAAAGAAGATAGAGGGGTGAGAACATGATGTGCTACGTTGGTAAATATTTTTGTGTGTACGTTTTCGCTAATTGTTTCGATTCTGTTTGTTTTATTTTATTAAGGCATCAGCACCGAGATGCAGATCCATTCGAGATTCAGTAACAATTTTTAAGTTGACATTAGTTGACATTAGTGCTGCTTATCTCAGAAATTCCTGTTCATTCCTTCGTGTCCAGAGCTTTTGTTCGTGCCCATATTTTTTGAGAATTGTTCACCATGATCGGGGACGAACTTTTTTTTGAGGGGGTAGTTGTAATCAGCATATCCCGTGGACTTTGTACACGGGCACTTTCCGCCATGTATTGTAAGTATTAAGCTGACAGGTGAATTCCTGGAGCATCCGGTTAGTGGTTAACGCGTGTTTGTAAAATTATTGAAACACAGTGGAATCAGGGTTGAATAGTGGAGGTAAGTCCCTGTACATACAGCCATGGAAGAAAACGTGTATCTGTAGGGTATGTAAACCCTAAATGGGATGTTAGGAATGTAATAGGAAGGGTTCAATGTCATACGTGTACATAGGGTAAAATAAACGGGATAAAATGGGGAATAAGTAGTAAGTCATTATAGTTTTAGAGATCCTAGCAAAATCCTACCTCCAGCCTGAGAGGGGGGGGCTGGTACGATGTTGGAAGCATCAACAGCATGGAACATCGAGCTCGAACGTCAAAAATATACCACCTTGGATACGCCACACTCCATCTAAGGGCTGTTACCACCACAACTAGTGTCAGGGTTTATACCTAGCAGTTGGTATCAGCAGGGGTTGTTAACCAAACATATATATCAAAATGGATTTCTGGTGTGTTTCGTGGAAATAGGACGTAATTGCAAATACTTTAATGAGACATTATGTTGACTGGGATTCAATGAATCGAATTCACACTATCGTACTGATAAAAAGAAGAAAATAAATAAGATATTTCTCCAAACTTGGTCAATTAAAGTTTTTTCTTCTTTTCTCAAAACTTTAAACGCTGGAACCACATCCGTCCCTTCAGTTAAATGACGAAATAGGCATTTTGTTTAATTTTTATCTCATGCATAATAGTAGTCAAAAACAGAAATTACAAAATCGACATTGGGAAAGACTGAACACATAGACTAGAATGCCTAATTCATACTCGGTAATACTGCTTCATAGAAACGATGGCGGTTTGCCGATATATTAGGTTTCAGACTGCTTTATTTTTATCTATGTCTTCTTGCTCGAACTAGGAGTATTTTAGTGAATGTCACGCTGCCTGCATTTAGCACTTCTACATTACAAACGCCGGCTGATTCTTCTCGAGAGGACGCCTCAAGCCTGAGGTAGCTCGCTCGGTAAGTGTAATTTGCAGTTGTGTCTCACTGCATGACTTTCATATGCGGAAGACCTCCTCAAGATCAGCATAATGCATTCCGAGCACATCATCCAGATCCCCGTGATAATGACACCGTATCTGATACAATATAACACGGCCGTACTGATTGCTTGCCAGCCACACGGGACTTGATGTTATTCCTAATTAACACTGTTATAATATAACTGGGTATACCAATTTCACACAAGACGGGATAATGCTATTCCCCACAAGAATATCAACTTATTATAAAGGAAGTTTTGTTTCTCAAAGTACCGGAATTCCCATATATTCGGAGTTGTGTATATGCCTTCCATCTGTGGCAAAGACGAAACGAACAACGAATAATAATCTTCCATTAAGAGTTCAGACAAGATGTACTTTGTATCCCATCCTATGAATTATTTACACGCATTCTAGTCATTCCTTTCCAAGTTGACACTATGTTGTTCAAAGGATCTATGATAAAATATAAGCCTACTTCTTATTGATTTTTATAATTCGCTATGAACCACAAAAATTATATAATATTATAAATAAATAGATGAAGAAACAAATAATGGTCTAGGATATGTATGGTATGTATGGGCTTTTTGCAATAGGCTTATCGATATAATAGAATATCTTTTTAAAACCTTGTTTATTATTCATGGGTAATTCAATAATTAATAGCAGCTGGAACTGTATCTGGCGCTATAAACAGTAAAACTTAGGCTTAGGCCTATATAAAAGTGGTATAGAGGAGCATCTAATGTGTGTTGTCTGTGAGTCTGAACACCAAGTTACCATTTATAGACCGATTTGTAGTGAGTTTAATTTGTAGATTGGCGTTTGTTCTAAACTTTTTAGTAAATATGACCAAAGATACTTCATTATAATTCAGCTTGTAAGAGGCAAGATTGTTTGACAATGCCATACAGCATAACTGGGAGCTTCTGGTAGAGAAACTTGACCATATCGTTCCTCATCAGTTTAGATATTCTAATACGGATGACATCTATGTAAGAAGCTCAAGTCAGTTTAATGTCCAACGTGCTTCATTTAGAGCATCAGCATGGTATCAACTAAATAAAATATTATACTGGGTTTTCTTCATATTAAGGCAGAATCCATTTTTACAATCAGTTCTTTCTCTTCTTCTGAGATACTGAGAGAAACTGGATTGAGTATTATTAGGATACGAATCAAATATTGGAGAAAAAGGATGCTGAAACATGATCAGCATTGCAACTCACAAAATCGTAACTACATTTCGAAGGTAGCAGCCATTGGGTTCTAAATAAGAATCAGAAGGCACGGAATTATTGGAAGGAACAACAAGGTATAAATTACGTGAAATGAGTAAACCACCTACAATTTTATGAAGATCATTACGTGTCTTGAGCTTGAACATCTTGCTTAAGTACTCTTTACTGACCCGAATTCATGGACTACCCACATTCAGAAAAATCTTCCTCTAGGCCCATAGGATACGATATAAGCATCACGACCCAGATCAAACGTTGCTCTAAGTCTACATAGTATGGAAGAAACAAAGTACGTATTCAGTCAGATATAACTGAAACAATGAAGAAATACCATGTTTTCAGATTTAGTGTTCTTTCTGTATTCTCAGTGTACGGGTTCTGATTTTAGATAGTAAGTTTCGTGAACAACAATCCCTTTAGGCAAACGGACAGAAGACATCTGAATTGAACACACACTTAGCGATCTTCTCTAACTTTTAAGTGGCGCAGATAATAATAAATACGATATTAACATTTCTCTTTGTTGCTAGACATATCGCTCGTGGGCTGCAATAGTGGCACAACTCAAAATTTACCAATTTTGAGTTAATGCACTCTTCAGAATTGCAGATTGGTCTACTTTCCAGCAGCAGCAGCGGCATATTTTACAGTACAGTATTCTACAAACAGATGACAGAAGTGTCGCTGTTGCATGCTCTGCTTTGTTATTTACTCTGGCTGCAATAGTGACACTTTTCAAGTTGTGCCAGTGTTGCAGAAGTATTGAATTGTTTTTTGCGGGACATCTCTGGTGTACTTCACGAATTGTGCCGTTGTTGCAACTTAACATGACTATGGTTATGGTTTTGGTGTTGCAACTTGGTTACTCGTTCCACTTTTTTAATAATTTGTTTACATCATTAATAAAGCTTACTTTTTTGCCTGTACATTCGTTTCATAAGCCACAAACTTCCAAGATAGCCCAACGTAATGCATTAGAAACATTCAGCAATAGTGGCACATCTCAAAAAATGAGCCCTGAAAACAACAAGGAGGGTGAGGGGGTAAAATTTTTATGATGTTATTATTAACTTAACCCTTACGGAGCCATTTAGTACCGTTTGCCACTTATTCCATCAGTGAATCCTATGAATGATGCATTTCAATACAAGGTGAAACTTCAAACTCATTTATCTCAGCTTCTGATTTTTTCAGTTGTGCCACTATTGCAGCCCACGAACGATATGCTGTAAAGTACTGGGTCGTGCCTCACTGGTTGCATTCTCTCTCAAGGTGTTGAAATCTGGAACGTTCATAAAACTGATCGGCTTACAATCTCACAAGAAAAGCGGATCCCCAATCCGATCCTGCGTTTATCATGGCAATGGCTATATATCATATCGGAATTTGTCGGGAAGAGCAATCGCCCTTCGCCTCTCTCCCCGTACAGACCGCATTCACTTGTCTCTGCACAGACTTTGTCTTTCCATTTTCTTTGAGAAGCATGTCTACTCCTTATACGCTTCATTTTCTTTGAGAAAGATATCTCTGTACTTTCAGTCACACTTCTGTGTTCCAGAAATATATTCCGATATTGCATTCCTGCACACTCTTTTTTCCATTTTCCATAAATCTACAATCCAAATCTGAAAAGTACACAATAGTCTTAAATATTCTTTCACAGTTTATTTTCAAACTGTTATGAATATAGTCTGAGCAGTTTGTCTTAATACAGCAGAAAACTAGTTCACTTCCAAACTTTTTCGATTATATGCATTTTAATCTTTCTATGATACTCTCTCAAGGCCGTAGGATACAATTTTTTTCATATTATTCCTTGTATATTCACAATATTTCTACTTACACAAGAAAGACTTTTTCAAAGGGGTCCATCACATAATATTAATTTAATTTCATACTTCCACATGCCTGATTCATTCGTCCTCGTAGTAAATGTTTTAAAATGAGCTCAATCATTTTAATTATTAAGGTCATGGATAGAATTAATCTATTGATTTGTAAGGAAGAACTGGCTTCTGACGTAGACCTAACTATTTATACGAGGTGTGTCACTTTTTGCCTCACTGAGACACCTCTCTTGTTAAGCCATTAGCTTCCGTGAGGATCAGCATTGAGCTGGCAACAGGTAATAATATTATGATGCAGAGAAGAGGGATGAAGCGAGGCTATTTGGAATAGAGTGAGGTATGGAATGTCTCATTGTCCTCAACGACTCACTTCATCTATATGATCATTCATCAATAATTGACCCGAATGTCTTTGCGAGATGTACCTTAACTGGTTGCAGGTTTGTAACTATTATTTTTAATATCTCTAACTCTATTATATTGGTAATTTTATCCATACTTTCCTTTCAGCAGGCCTTCAGGCTGAGGTAAATTTTTAAGTGTTATTGTTTTTCAAAGTTTCAAATCTCGCCTTATATGAGAGCTATCGAGAAACTAGTTCTTGATTCGTAGAGTACTCATGAAGAGCTTTTCAATGATACCCCACAAGACGTGGTTTCAAAAAAATCTAATTTCCATCCCCCCACCCCCACTCCAACTCCCAAAACCACCGAATCGTTATTGTCACTGTGAACTTCATATGGAGCACTCTAATTTATTGAAACAAAGTTTCCCTCTATACTTCATAGGGGCCGAGATATAAAGTTTTCAAAATTTCAACCCCCTCCCCCGACCACCCCCTTGGGCCAATTTTTCTCATTAACGAACTTGTTCGAACTATTGGGCCTAGAAATTACACAATAAAATTTGGTTCAAATATCTTCAAACTTACGGCCGCTAGCGTGTGACGATATAAATATATATATAAATATCACAATTTTTTTTTTTTAACGGGCGGTGGTTTCGTACTCAGGGAAGCATAAAACGTAAAGATATGAAAGAATTTTTCGAAAATCATGACCTGGTATCTATCTTCGAAATCTACCTAAAAAGCATATGATTCCGTTAGGCGAGACAAACTGTAAAATATCCTCATTGAGTTTTGGATACCAAAGAAGTTTGTTAGGTTGATTAAAATGTGTCTAAATGCCATTTAATTCTAGGCCTACCTTGTTTTCCTCAACTTTCCTAATGGAATATTTTTTCTCTCTTTCGTAGTGTTACCTCTGCGCCGCCCGGGCCTTACCAGACCGCGACCTGTCGGGAGAGGAATGAACTATGGATCACAGCACAGACATACTTTTTTTACCAGACAAGGACATGGAGGGCCTCCGCGGATGAGTGATCAGCCCAATGTCGGGGCCACCTCCGTGACAACACGGAGTCAGGGTAGGGAAATTTATATCAGATAGGTTTTCCATTAGAAGCGGCTTGAAACAAGGAGATGCACTATCGCCTTTACTTCTTAGTTTCGCTTTGGAATATTTCATTAGGTCCACCGCTGTGGCTCAGGGGATGCGTTCGCTCCTCTCACGCAGAGGGACCGGGTTCGATTCCTGGTCGGGAAAAAATACCTAGGTGAGGTTTTTCCCGGGGTTTTCCCTCACCTGTGAGACAAATGTCTTGTAACTTTAGGCCCTTGTGATCCCCGGATATCGTCTGCCCGTCGTTATTATCTTCATCCCCATCGTGTCTCATCCTATGTGTTCGTGTTGTCACGGAGGTGGCCCCGACATTGGGCTGATCACTCATCCGCGGAGGCCCTCCATGTCCTTGTCTGGTAAAAAAAGTATGTCTGTGCTGTGATCCATAGTTCATTCCTCTCCCGACAGGTCGCGGTCTGGTAAGGCCCGGGCGGCGCAGAGGTAACACTACGAAAGAGAGAAAAAATATTCCATTAGGAAAGTTGAGGAAAACAAGGTAGGCCTAGAATTAAATGGCAGGCACCCGATTTTAGATATATAAGATTTCATGAACCACAGAATATTGCCACTGTTGGACATTACATGAGAATATTATAGGAGAAAAATTCCTCCGACACTGGGACTTGAACCCAGGACCTTTGGCGCCAATGCTCTACCAACTGAGCTAAGCCGGGGTTCAATTCACAGCGCCAGAAGGAACCTCTCTCCTATGACTGATTGCCCTAATGGTCTACCTCACAGACAGATAAGTTATGTCATATGCAGTACTATGAGGCACACTAATTAGTGATTTTTGTGACCGGGCTCCGACTGTTATTGTACAGTCAACATTCAAGATCGATGTATAAGATTTCATGAACCACAGAATATTGCCTCTGTTGGACATTACATGAGAATATTATAGGAGAAAAATTCCTCCGACACTGGGACTTGAACCCAGGACCTTTGGCTATTCGCGCCAATTCTCTACCAACTGAGCTAAGCCGGAGTTCAATTCACAGCGCCAGAAGGAACCTCTCTCCTATGACTGATTGCCCTAATGGTCTACCTCACAGACACACAAGTTATGTCATATGAGGCACACTATTCTCATGTAATGTCCAACAGAGGCAATATTCTGTGGTTCATAAAAATCTTATATATCTATCTTGAATGTTGACTGTACAATAACCACGAGCTTCATGACCTGTATACTCTTCACTGGATATAGTAAAGGTAATTCAATCACGGAGGATGAAATGGGCTGGACATGTTGCGCGCATGGGGGAGGAAAGACATATCTCAAAAGTATTAACTGGGAGACCAGGAAGGGAAAAGACCACGTGGAAGACCTAGACCAATATTCAGTAGTCAGGTGGACGAGTCTTTTCATATTAACAATAAACTAAAAACTCCGTGGCGCTACATCCCTGGAGGAACTTGGCCTACCACCCGACCGCTGCGTCATCTCCCGTAGGCAGATGGCAGGATTGGGGGGCGTGTGGTCAGCATGCCGACACCCACGGCCGTTAATGGTGGTTTTCTTGATCAGAGCCGCTACTTCTCTATCAAGTAGCTCCTCAATTTTGAATCACGAGGCTAAGTGCACCCCTACCAGACCTCCCTACCTCAGAAAAATCCGAGGAGGTACCGGGAATCGAACCCGGGCCGACGGATCTGTAGTCAGCGACACTAACCACAAGACCACGCCGGCGGACTCATATCAACAATATTAGGATATATTTAAGGGAAGTAGGATTTGCAAGGAATGATTGGATAGACTTAGCACAGAATAGGGTTGTATGGCAGGCTTAGGTAAGCGCGGCAATGAACCTTCGGGTTCCATAAAATAGATATTCCTTTAGTTTGATGAGGAATCGTTTGTTGCCATTAAGTAAGTAAATAATAATTCAGTATTATATTTTAAACACTAAGTTATACAACAAATTTTCCGAAAACCATACAAACGAAAAATATTTTTTTTATTTTAGAGAATGACAAATCTCAATGCAAGTCATTTTCTAACATTATAAATAAAGGCCCTGTAAACTTATAATATAGATTTTTTAGATATGTTTTGTTTCCCTAGTAAGGGTGCAGCGTAATTGAATGCTGAAATCGCCGTAACAATAAACCAAACATTTCGAAGCAATAAGTTTTTAAAATTTAATAGTGAGTGGACCGTGACGTCACTGTAATGGACGAAACAACGGGAGAAAAAATGCCACGCTTATTATGCAGCAGTCTTAACAATGTGAAATAAAATTGAATCTTATCAGTTTGACCCACAATTATATGTTATAAGAACATAAACAAAGTGAAAGAATTGATAATATTAATTCATTAAGGCTAGGAAACACGGAATTGTAAAAGTGTGTCGAGTGCATGGAAATGCCAACAGTGACCGAAAGTTATTGTTGTCATGGCTGCAATATTTCGAACGGTATAAATACATCAAGTGGCATGATGATTTTACAAACGTGGTGATAAATTTAAATGTTTTAAGTAAAGTGCGGTATCTCCACCTAACGTCTTCGCAAAATAATTCTTATGAAAGAGAAAAACTAGGTGAAACTTCAAAAGCAACGTGGGGTTGTATAGCATACCGGCATTTTTTCTGTTGGATGAATTCGTGAGCCCCTCTTGGAAAAAAGGAAATAAGAATGATTCCTGTTCGTGTGGTCAAGGGAAGAATATCCGGAAGAAGATGGTAGGGCCTGGTAGGGTCTATACGTGATTTCAAGCTGCTGATTGACGGGTAGCGGATTTTTTTTACTGATTTGGCTGATTAAGAAAATTAATTTTTGTACCCTACATTGATGATTAGAAGACTGCAATATAATTATGTTATTGCCTCAGTGCAGCTAATAGTTGCAGGGTTGCTCTTTATAACTTCTCATACAACTTTCGTCCTAATGTATGTAGATTTACGCTTTTTTAAATTTTGGGGTTGCATCTCCGAACCCGTCAATTTTAATTCTGGTATCTCAGTTTCCTTTAACATACGATTCCGGTTTCATTTCAGCAGTTCAGGTTTATACGTGGATTAAGTTCATCTCTTTCAAATGTTGAGAACATACAAAACTGTATTGAAATGAGGATCGGCTGGTCCATATAGGCGAATTACGCAACCACCTAGGGCGGGAAATTTTTAGAAACATTTTGGTGCAACATTTATATTTTTAAAATGCTAAAATTTCCAACGTGGCATTGAATTAAATTAAAGATAGAAAAGTACTTTTAGGGTTTTAATCCTTTATTAAACTCCTGCCTCTTGGAAAAAAACTTATCTATGATGCAATTTCTTGTTTCTTTAATGTAAATATAAAAGTTATAACCTTTTCAATTAAATGTATTTTTTAAATTTAATTTATATACTACCTAGATATGTTATAACGTTTTTATAAATAAAAGCCTTCCTCAAATTAGACCAATTCAAATCAAGGTTATTTAACCACTTACCAATGCCAGGCTACAGATCGTGAAATTCCATGGTCAATCAAGTGGCAAAAAATGGAATGATTGACATGCTAAATTATGGGGGCGTCGAAATTAACATCGAACTTGACGGAACTTATAATGCGGGAATTACTACATATTTAAACCACTTATGGTGTGTGTTTTCCGAACGGAGACCATATGTAGATCCATGTAAATATTACCGTACCTACATAATTTAGAAGGTCGGCAGACTTGGGACTGCGGCATGATCCGTGTCACGTAACAACCATCCGTCTTGCAGAAAGAAGCTTCCACAAGCCCCGGCTTCTGCATATCGTAGTTGAGCTCCTTTAACTGTATTGGCTTTGTCTCCTGCAAAAGACATAGTCTATCTATTAATAGGATTAGATCCCTCCTGCATCCTCACATCTCGTTGCGGATAATACAATGTGTCTTGATGGTGTATCACTTGTAATTATATTAGGACAGGGGTTTTCCCTGCTTGTTGAAACTATTACACTTAGGCTAGTAATGTCAGTTGGCAATGGTAATTTTGACTCTCATTTGAGAAATCGCGGGTTGCTATCTCGGTACCGGTCATTCTGAATGGAAGGTTATCCCTACTCATGAGAATATGGCAGATTTTAATTTACCTACCACGTTTCAAACCATTGTCCGTTTCCTTGAATGTTTGTAATGGGTTAGGAGGAAACCTGCAAGATACTGAGCATACACCAGGATGTCCCTCTGTGTTCTTGTCTACATTTATGGTATCTCTTTCGATTAACGATTTTTAAGTAATGCGAAATGGAAAACTAGAGGAACTGTAAAAGAGGGAGATTGGGGGAAGGAAGGAAGAAATAATAGAAAATGAATAAGGGTTTAAGGAAGAAAGAAAGCTAGAAAGAAAGAATAAGAGAGAAAAATGTTGATATATGAATATCACATGTGACGAGTTAGAACTGAGTGCAGTCTGACTGACTGAGAGTAAAATGCACTTACGTATATACTACCAAATTTAGGATTTTTAATAAGAAATATGGAAGATAAGAAGTGCTAAAATAAGCACAAAAGAGACTCTAAGATATACATATTCATATGTTCTTAGTATGTAGGATATATATACATATACACTCATATACACACACACACACATATATATATATATATAGCCTATATACACTACTTAAATCCTGCATTTATGTATTTGTATATGAATAAAAATGAATATAGTCTATATATATTTAAGGAACTTACCATTCAGTAGATTACGTATAACTGATGAGATAAGGCATGAATCATGACCTGCGCGACATTGCAGCTTCGAAACCACACCATAATCTCATATTGCTACCGCGCATCTTCCAACCATGATTCTTGTGCCGTCTTCTCAGTTATACCACTATAAATTACCAGTGGTATTCTAAATGAAATATATAGTTACTCGAAATATTAAACAACTAACTTTTTAACAGAAAGTTCTTAATCAATATATGTGGAATCACTACCAAAAGATCACTAAGTCCAGAAAATTTAAAATAAACTCGTAATTCGCATTTTTCAGACTTACTGTAATTATTTTGTTTAAATCCCTCGTTGACTGAAGCCAGACTGGCTCACTTAAGCCTACTGCAAGCTAAGGAGAGGTTCATTTGAAACTGACAAATCCAGCAATTTATTATTGGACACTTGAACTAAAGATAACGGTAGTATTATACCTAAATTATAAAATGCGCCATGGAAACATATAAAAGAGTGCCAGTAAAATTGAAGTGAGCGGGGTGGAGAGAAAAGTGGATAAAGCTCTGAAAAAGGAGGGAAAATGTGTGGGAAAATTACCTCAATTCACAATTTGAGGTAATATTTTCACACAATGACTTCTTTCACAGGAACTCTAATTCGTCAGTAAAATAAAAAAAGTGTGGGCCTAAGAATTCTAACTTTTTTCGGCGTACAACTCTAACGCTTGAGAAACCAATTCGTCAGGACCTTTTTATAAGACAGACTAACTGCACATTATAAAAACAAAATCGTCAGCTGTGATTTACGTTTCCTGCACGAATTGAAAAATGATTACATGTATCCTTGTTGTAAGTTCAAATAAAACAAATAAGCCTTCTTCCTTGAAGACATTCGAGTACTCTATCCAGGCATAGGAGCCAATCAATTGTTCCATCCTCTCGGACAGATGCCTATGAAATATCCGTGGACAGGTTCACAGCGTACGGCATATTTTTTGTAGCCACGTTGTGGGGTATCCGAATCGTTATCATTAGAAGACACGAGTTTTATAACAAAATGTAAGTACACATAATACACTTTCTAGGAAATTCTCTTATTTATCTAGTTGTACCGTAAGTTATTGCGATACACCCCTATTAAATTATGGTTGGGGACTGTCACTAAACTGTTGGACTGAACCATCCTCGTAACTCCCTTGTCTCTCCAAAATAATATTGGGTAGTGCCGTAGGCTTTAATATATCCGCGGATCACTCAATGTCGTGCTATCTACTAGGACTTGGTGCCATCATACTTTGTCGAAGGCTCTCTCAACATCACTGCCATGTATTTTGCTTAAGAGTCCCTGCCTTGTAGTTTTGTCATTGCATCTTTCATGCTCCTTTCAGCCATCACAATGTAAGAGATGTAACGGAAACGTTTGTTTTCTCATGCAATGCAAATTACGTGAAATTATTTCTCAATTCAAGCCATTTATTGGTTGTAGAAAAAATTCCAATACATTCCCTGCTAGACATGCGCGGTAGCTCATATCGGCAACTTAGATATTTTAGTCGGTCCGCTTTTTTCTCCTACCTGTACATACAGGTAAGTCGACTAGTCTTTAATCTGAAGTTCATTGGATTCTCGAAAGTAACGCCGAGATCTTGGGCTTCCCTGCATGAATTATGGTACATGTAATTATGGTTTCATAGGTTATCAGTAATGTGAGAATTATGAAGGTATTACATATCGTATACCTGATTTTACAGTCAGTGTAATACGATTCATATTGGCACATTCTATACATTTAAACTATTCCTTTGACCAAGAGAAGTTAGAGGGAAGTCATCGCAAGAGTCTTGTGGAAGGAGTGATTCTCTAGCGTCTATCTTATGAATCACCACTATAGAAGGATCTAACTACACGCCGCCTACATAATTATTTGTTGCTAGGCAGTTGTTATTAAGAATAGACTAACGTTTGAACTAAAGTAATAGCCCAGTCAAATTAGAACAAAAAAGTTGGTTTTGCTGCATGAAATCATGTAGTTCCAAATGTTTCAGGAATGTGTAGTGGGAGGTCCCCTGAACAACGCCTAATATTTTCCCGCCGATTTCAGGTGACGCAGGGGGTGGAGGAGGCTCAAAGGTCCCTTTTATCAGTTTTTAGCGCAAATCTCGAAAACGGTGCATCGTACAGAAAATTTTGTAGTTTTGAAAATTAAAGCTCATTAAGTTCCCTACAAAATGGTACATTCATATTTATTTCTAGGTGTTACCGACTACGAGAATAAGCCGGTGAAAGTGGAAAATTTGCAGACAAATTTGTGGCGCCTCAACTTTTTCGTCAAACTTTCCCTTCCAATTCTTTTGTTTTCCATTTTAAAGGAAACTTGTGAGAAATTATGTTGTATAAATTTAAATTTCCTTTAAGATTACATATACATTTGCTACTTTATCTTCACGTAGTCAAAAGTTACAGTGTTTTTTAAATTTCGGGATCGATTTCGAGATTCCGCTAGTAAACTGCTCATCATTTTATTTCCGTTTTCAAGGGCTTTTATTCGCTGTATCACGTTATTTATTATTTATGTAAAAATAATGGTATTTATACCCATATCACTAATATATATATATATATATATATATATATATATATTCAATATATATATATATATATATATATATATATTCGTATTTAAATAACTAATAATGCAAAAGTAAAAAAGAGGTATACACAACCTAATTTCCGCTCACCCTTCCATCCTATCACACATTTAAATCTGTTCATACTCATACTCATACTCCTCACCGTACAACTCTTCCAACTCCTCTTGAACGGGAGCGCTGTTATTGCTAGCGCCGTGGTAATTGCCACAGACAGGTAGTGGATGCCGGCTTTCCAGCATCCACATCTCATACCGCAGCCTGTGGCACAACGACAAACTATGGAGTCGAGCACGCTGTCAGGTGCAATAGGGGCCTTGGTCTTGATAGGAGTCAGATATCCCCCATCTTCTCTTGTCCAACCTCAACGTTCAGGTTCGAGAGATTCAATTCCAAACCACTGTTGGACCTGTAGAAACACTCTGCACGAGTGATGTAGAGCAGCATCTTTTTTAGATGGCAATGAAGAAAAATTTGCTTTCATCTTGGCTGATGATTAGAAGAAGCACATTTACCTGTGAATAGAATAGAATAGAATATTTATGTATCTAACCGCATGCTTCAACGAAGTTAGTACATCCAATACAAAATGAAATGAACCTGCGATGATTGAGGTTATGCTCGTGGGGTGGGGCCTGATACTACATCAGTAGGAATATTTGTTCCCCAGCTTCAGCAATGTCTCCTGGTGTGGATGTGGATTCGTAAAACACTTCAGCGATGTTTTTGGGATTCGTTAGGAAACCGATGGAAACATTTAACTATGGCTGCCTTACTTTTTCCATAAATCGCAGAATTGGTATCGCATCCAGTGAAGCAATGGATAAAGGGAATGTACTGACTGAATGGCAAGGCCTGAAATTGTTGGGAGGAATTCAACCTGTCTTCTGTGTTGCCTCACTTTCGTGTTTCGTGGTGTGAGTGCCACGAGCAAGACTCGCAGGTCTATGTCTTCGCCATAGTTGAATGAGAGGTATTTTATAATCCACACCTGCCAATGCTGCAGTCAGCGTCTCCCTTGGCTATGGGGAACTGTATACTTTTGCACCCAAACCCAAGCGCTAAGATACTAATCAGCTCGGTTTTGTTCCTTTCGTTGGAAAGGTTGTTTTCCTGCTGAACAGTAGCCACCATGATCTCATCAAAGTCTATATCCACTGATGTTTTACTTCATGTCCGCGATGTTCTTCGGCTCTTTTCGTCCAATTTGTGTCTTCATAACCGTCAAAAACCACAGCAGAGTTGTAGCCGCAATGGTTGATGATGTAAGACACATGTTGATGGAGGAAAACTTAGTGTTGTTGTTCCAATTTACTCTATGAAGGTGGAAGCCACCATCGATTACCATGAAACTGTTCTTCCGGTTGACCATTTTATTGTACGAAGGAAAGGCATCGTAGAGAGCTGACTTTTTCGTTTTCCTCATGACCCTTTCGTCGAAACGAATCATGGGGTATAGGGCTAAGTCACACTTCACGAGGTAATTATGAAATGGTATTTGATAAGTAATGGAAATTAATTAGAAGGGAATTAATTCGATTAATAATTGCAATACGTATTCTATTTAGTTATGAATGCATCATTTAGCAAATTACTTTAAATCTGTTCATTTTAGTGGAATAGGGAACTAAAATGGTTTATATTACATAAGCACGGTTTCAAACTATTTCTCATGAAATCCTCTAGGAGATAGCAGGTAGTCCCGCATTATTATGTTAGTTTCAATAGCAAGGAAGAGAGTTATAAAAGTGTTTACTGCCAAGGAACCTAAATGTTTTGTAGAATTTTAGCGGAAGAGAAAAGGTTTATTGAGGTATTGTGAAGGATGCCGAAACAAAATAATTGGTTATATTTAACAATAAGTGTATAGGTGTAATTTAGTTTTTAAGTCTGCAAAATCTGTTATAATTTTCCCAAACGGAAATAATTTATGCACGATCACGTGTAAAAAAATACGAGAAGAGCCTGGGAATCATATCGAGCAAGTAGATATAAAATATGTATTTTTTTCTATTGGCTGAGATTGTTATTGGGCTTAACCAATGAAATGCAACAGAAGCCGTGTGACCAGTCCTTCTAATTAACAGAATTAAGAAGTAGGCGTTAACTAAATTTCCAAAGTAGAATTGATGGTGTTTTTTGGAAATGTAAGAATTAGACTTTCTTTCCAATCTTTGGAACGAGAAGGTTAAATTATAAGAATAAATTCTCTTTTTAAAACCTCGGTAGCGAGTGATTCGAAAATGTTCACTGGATTATTATGGCGTTGTTAAAATGTGTAAGTGAAGAATCGTGTGCCATATAGTCAGATATCTGTAGAAAATAAAGTCACTATTTCAACCACAGTCCTGAACTTTGATTCAGTAGATAATATCACTCCTGCAAAATCACATCATCGGCCCGAGAGGAAGAATCGGCGGCTCGCAACGCTGATAGCCTGGGTAGGTGGTTTGAATAATTTTTTAGTGAAGGACCACTCTGGCGCCCAAACCATCTTCCAGACTGGATCAATTGGTGTAAGTACCTGTTCAGCATGTACTTATTTTCCATTGCAACATAAGGATCCACGACAACTGGCGATCCAAGTGGGGCGTTAACTGCTGAAGACGGGAGCATAAAATCACTACAACTGGCGCCCAACGTGTGGCACGATTAAAATTGGTATGATACCAAAAAAAAATTAAGTATAACCCAGAGATGATGAAGAATGCAGAGAGCGGTAGGATGACGAAAACAACGAAAAGACGGGACGAATGATCGACTGTAAAGAAGAGGAGATGCAAGATCGTGGTACATCATTGAAGACATCTATGGACTACTTCACAACAGCAATGCGAGAGAAGAATTTGAATATTTTATTACTAAGTGCTGAATTAAGAGAATAAATGTTGTTTTATTAAATAGTTTTAAAGTAAAATATCACAAAAAATCTAGTAAATATTAAAATACAAATAATATTATTCTTGAATCAAGTGTAATCTTGAAAAAAAAGAAAATTTAAAGAAAGTGACACTAATACAGTAATATAAATATTTAAAATATATATACATATATTCAGCACTTATTAAAGCAAAATAAATATTCTATACATTTTTTGAATTGAATTTCAAACATTATTGTGGAAAATTTAAATCAGAAACAATTTTTGTAACAACTTAATGTAACTTCTAGTTATTAAGAGAGATGTACTATGCTGTGCTTGTTGCAGAATGTATGTTAGACACTAAGAGTGAAGGGCTAATTTGTGTTGTGCATGTTGCTGTGAAATAATAAGGTAGTTAGGAAAATGGACCATACTAGCGATCTTGGAAAAGACAACCGTTTCGTAGCCAGGAATCAGAGGGAAATTTCGAACAATTTCAGAGTAGTCAGATGGACAGCGAGAGCATTGAATAATTTTGATTTTATCATGAAGTGTGAAATCAAGGGGAATATATTAATGATGTAAACATGGGAGTTGATTAACTGAATTAATAATTGAATAAATAGTTCAGTATGCCGGATGTAAAACACTCTGGTAGTAGGTCAGATGAATGAACTTGTGTTTGTAAGCGGGATAGTTCTAGAGAGATTGAAAAATAGAAAGTATCCGCAGAAATGGGGAGTGTCGCTCTCTGATTACTTTAGGGGAGGTCAGCAGGACTAAAATATTGGAAGAGCACTTGGACGAAAAAGCTATTAATTCTATAGTAATCAGGCACTTCCCGGTGTAGCAGGTCATTTTCTGCTACTTCTCGTTTTGAAGTTTTTGAATCTGATAATTCCGTATTTGGCCATATCCTGTTGCGCGCTGCGATCGCTTTTCTTGTTCGTTGGGAGTGTAGCGGGCGATGACGGTCGCTCGTCATTACCGAGGGATTGCTTAGTGAGTGTGGATCGCGCTTATTGAGATGGCCAGGGGAGACGTGGGGGTTCAGGATGTTTGTGAGTCTCAGGAACATGTAAAGATATACATTCTTAATCAAGCGATTCATTCTTTCTCTTATCCTCTTTCTCTGCGCAGATGTAAGTAAGCTTTGAAATATTCTTTTAATGATACTTCTTTTCGATGTGTTGCTGCGTAGGGTTCAAAACTCCTATAGTTGAAATCATAGTTCAGAACAACAAGGAAACCTTTCATTCTGTGATAAATGCTGTTACTTGATTTATTTAATGTATGCAGTGAAATGTGTGGGGTTCGTGGAAACGCCCACGAAACTTCTAGAATCACGTGACCTTCAGACAAAATGACTTAAATTCTCATGTGTGTATTCCATGTAACCTGGACGTATTAAAATTAAAAGCTTAGGTGCTGTTCCGGTTTAAAAGAAATACTCGTAGAGATTTTCATCACTCATTGTAAGGAAATAAAATTAAATATATTTGTTTCACAACAATATTTAGATTAAAATTTGAGCATAATCGTGATGCTATTAATACTTTCTGCGACGAAGTTAGAGTCAGTCTACTTGTCTTGCCATTAAATAGAATTCTGTTATTTCCTATAAAATACTATATATAGATTATCTTGGGACAGCATCCTATTCTGCTATATTTCGGCTTATCCTATTTCTGGTGAATTCTTGCACAGGCTAGATTTTGTATTGTACAGTCTCTGCTAGAAGTTTCGATATATATGATTCGGTATGCCTTACTCATTCTCTCATAATCTAGAAATATCATATTTATTCTGGTAGAGTTCTTTAATACTTCTTGAGTAAATACCTTGGATCAGCATATTAGCAAGAAAGAGTCGCATATATATATACATTTCAACTATCCATATTACTCTATTGTTTCATGCTACAAATGTATAGCCCTATTTTATAATTTAATTGTTTATACATCTGTATAATTATTTTAAAAAGATCTATTGTATTCTTGCATAGACTTTTGATGGCAGAGACTCTACAGTAAATCTTCATTACAGATTTAATATATAATTTCAGAGTAGTGAAAATAAGGGATTGCATATAAAGGGCGTGGCAGAGGAAACGGACATTTTCAAATAACCATAACTCAGAAGATTTTCAAGTTAAACAAAACTTAATTGCACAGAAATGTAGCTTGTATAATGCAGTTTCTGTTGACTATTTCAGAATTACCTCCGAAAAATAACATCCGTCAAGTGACGACCTTCATTCTGTATACACTCTCGTAACCTCACTTCGAAATTCTGCATTGCTCTTCCCAACATTTCTTCCTCCACATTAGTGATTTCTACACGAATGAACTCTTTTAGTTCTTGGATGTTGCGGGGTTTGTTTAAGTAAACGTTTGATTTGAGGTAACTCCACAAATAATAGTCACATATGGACAAGTCAATGTCGCCAAAACGGGAGATCACATGTTGAAGAAACATGTCGCGAACCACTTGCATTGATGCTCTCGCAGTATGCGCTGGGGCAACATCTTATTGGAACCAAATTTGCTGCATATTTACTCTTCGTCTGCGTAGTTCCGGAAGCAGGAACCTGTTGAGTATTTTAATGTAGTGTGCTGAAGTCACTGTCACTGTGGTATTGTCCTCTTCAAAAAAATAAGGACCGATGATTCCAAATTTAGCAACACCATACCACACTGTTACTGGATATACCCAGAAGAAGGCCACAACATGAGGGCCGAAGCGTCGGTTTTAGACATGATGACACGGCGCCACCCGGACAGTGAAGGTTATTATTAATGAGATTGCATGTTAGAAAATTCCATTGTTGCGTCACTTGACGGCATTTATTTTTGTAAGGTAAATCTGAAATAGTCAACAGAAACTGTATTATACATGCTTCATTTCTTTGTAATTAAATTTTGTTTAACTTGAAAATCGTCTGAGTTATAGTTATTTGAAAAACGACCGTTTCCTCTGCCGCACCTTGTATAAGGTTATCAGTATTCGACTTTTGTAGAACAGATTTTGATATAAAAAAGATTATCTTTGAAGCATAAATTACAGGTAGTGCACGTGGGCCTACGTTTTGAGAAATTACATAGTGTACCTAAATCTGAAGGTTGGCATGAGGCATGATATGAACAGTAGGTGAAGTACATGTTATTGTGTCATAATTTTATTCAAGGTTACCTTATTTTAGGGAGTTATTTTCCATATGTACCTGGTGGGATTATTTAAGCTATGTCCTTAAACCAAAGCTCACTAATAATTATTGGTAGAATATGGTGACCCATTTATCTGTTGTTTTCATTAGAATTTTTAGTCAGTGGTAAATGAATATTTGCATTTCAATTTATAAATTAATTTGTTATAGTATATTTGATTAAAATTTTCTAATTCATATTTTGGATTTAATAAATTAATCATAATTTTCCAGATCATAATTTACAGTAAATATTATTGAATTTTTCTTTTATTGCTATTTTTTATGTAATAAAATTGAAGATAGTTATTCAGATTATTAAGGTTGTGTTTTGTTTTAGAGTAAACCTTGCTGAACTATTTCTAATTGCAATTTTCGATTCAACTAATCGTTGATAGATATCCAGACATTTTACATTGTCAGTCTTGTATTGTAAATTCTATCACACTTTTTTTAAGCTTTCTTTATTGTCATTCCGGACTTAACCAAAATTTATTGTGGCTATTTAGTTCATCCAATCCTAGTCTTCATATAGTAACCTGATTATTTTCCAAATTTATATTTCCAGCTCTTTGTATGTTCCACACTGGTCTGGACACTGTTTTTTGAATTAATATTCATGTTTTGATCTGGTCTTAGCTTCACCTCATTAAATCTTTTCTCACTTATTTGGTTGAGTATTATAAGACGTCAGTCTTATGTAATTCTCCAGTCCCGTCTAGTCGTTCACTTTAGTCCCTCCATTAGGTATTTTGGATTTTTCTGATAAATTTTATGTACTGATTATCTAATCTGAGTTATAACTGTTATGCCCTTGCGTATACCTTGCGTATACTAGAGTATACCTCGGATATACCGATTATCATTGTCATTACTTCTCTTGTATTGTAACAGAAACGTTATAATATTGGAAGAAGGAAGACATGGTTCAAAGAAATTAACATGATACTGATTAAACTTTAAGATATGGAATTTGCATATTCATGGATATTGCCTTATGAAACCACATTCACATGCCAAAAGATCACGCTCTTACAGGATGTGAAGCATCACATTACATTCATTGTCAGCACATTAACCACAGCACATCTGTGTGTATTATTCTCAGATTACTGAGAACGGCTGAATCAGACAAAGTTTCCTATTGGCTATTGATGAGATCATAATTATGTTATTATTTTCCATTGCTTGATATAAGATTTAATCCTTTATTGGATTTAGCAATTCAGCAATATTTATATTGTGTTCATGCAAATAATACGGTATTTGCATACAAGAAAGGCATATAGTGTTTGATCACGACTTTTGAACCGAGGTTTGGGAGAGGCAAGGATGGATATATAAACCTGGCCGAAAATGGCCCCAGTCACTTCACTTTTACTTCACTTGACTACACGTCACTTCTTTTTTTTACACTTTACTCTCCATGAAGTTGTTATAAGTGCATCATCGTCGCTAGACGACGAAGTAACGAAGTTGAGGATGACTGTGGAAAACTCCATAAAATGTAAGTTCAAGAAAACATACATCCACTCGCTGATTTTAGAGAACTTAGAATAAAAATGTAAATTATTTTCCAATTGTTTTCTTTCGAGAGCATAAGATCCTGATCCATCACTATTTATAGTTTTTTTTTGTTTAAGTAAATAATTATAAGAGTAAAATCATTATTTTAGGTGTTAGAAATAATGTTGTATTAGAAGTATATTAAAGTTAAGAAAAAAAGGAGTCAACGGACGCAGAGCCGACCGCTAGAAATTTCCTGACATGTGCCGCCTCCCAGGCCAGGGCACAACAATGGTGTCATAAGCGGGATGTTTACCGCGAATAAAATGAATGTTTAAAGATGGAAAAATGGTTTTACGATCTCATGCTCTTGGAAAATGTTAGGGTGTGTGTAGGTGTAAGTAAAAAGATGTTGTTATAAACTGTTTTAAACAAAATGAGGGCATCATACGCTACCGGTAAATTAAGCTTCTTGGGAAATTCTTTACAAATCTTGGTGCATTGTAGGTTAATGTAATGTTTGATTAAACATTACTTGGTTAACGATTAATTAATTACTGATATACTGATAGTGTACAATTCACGTAGGTCAGGATGCTGCTTGCCGAAGATATTAGACGAGCTTCTGCAAAGCTTAACACTTGGGTGACAGAATTAACGGCAGCAAAGAAATCTTGTAGCAAGATAAATAGTTCAGGTAACTCGACAAAAGATTTAACGGCATGTAGGGCGATAAAAGAGTGGAGTGGCTCAGCAGATAGCTTACCAGTTCATTCCTTCATTGGCAAAGGAATTATTTTTTTTATAATTGAAGTTTTGAGACTGCAGACAAAAAGCAGAATGTAAAGTTTAAGGTTGTAGGTTCCGCAACAGAATTTTTATTGTAAGGGAGACACTGATTTAGTTAGTGACGAAACCACGTATGACTAGTAAAGGTCCGCTTTGGAGGATATGTTTAAAGAAAAATTACTCGATTATTATCACATTCAGTTTTAAATGGCAATACAAAAGAAAGGAGAAAACCCAAAATTTTTGTAGACATGATTAAGGCCTTTAGTATTAAAATAATAAAGCCGACTAATAACGCACAGGAGAAGCGTATTTGTGTTGAGAAAGCAGATGCAGGCTCTTAGCAGCTTATATAACAGGATGAGGAGAAGTCGGGAACAGATTCAACTCAGGTTACCATGTTAAATGCAAGTAGTACAATTAGCAGTCACAACAGATAATTCTGAACAAGAGATTCAGTTTTTTTTAAGTGCGAAGTCTGACGCACAAGCCAGAAATGTATTTACTATGATTTACGTTACATACTATGCATGCGGTAAGAAAGGTTATACGTTACAATTAATGTCGTCTCTAACGACAACAAGATTAGATAAACGACAGCAGGATGAGATAAATGTAAGCAACCCTAATCAGCAGAAATGAAATAGTCAGTTTAAAAGCATGGGCAAACATGTAGAATGTTTTAATATAAGAAAAAGGGATATAATTAGGAAGTGCAAAAGGAGAAAGAGATATACGAGAGTTTGAGGGAGTAGACATTCTCGAAGGATTTTCATAACACCTCGCGCATGAGATCATTATTAAGATAGACGTAATTGAGGCAGATATACTGAAGGAACTTATTGGCATAAGCACTGATCGATGCGACTGTATCAAACAGTTAAGCCAGGTGTTTCACAGGTAATTTATTAAAGAGTGACGTCACAGCTAAAGGTATAGCCTATTTGAAGAAAGACTTCAAGTAGATGGATTTCGCGAATGAAGGGAAATATTCGCATGAATTTTTAGAGTGTCCAATTGAAATATAACGAGACGGAATAATAGGTATTCAGTGTATGTATCAAAACATGGAAACATTGATGTTTTGAGCCGAGCGCTTGTCACATGAGAAGAGATCATAAATCTGTTGTGGTAGCCCCCGTGTATTGACACTAGGAGAGATGGATTCGGACTGATCACCCGAAATAATCCAATTACTTACCATACGAATGGGAATAGAAGTAACTCCTTGCGATATCTTGCATGGTTAGGTGGAAGCATCAGAGAAGAGTTTTAGCAACAATCTCATATCTCAGTATGATAGTTGTGATGTTTGTCAAGTTTATGCTGCACGTAAACAGACAATACCATGAAGGTATGAAGCTAAATACAGTTCTGAATAGCCCACCAAGACTAAATAATATTAATTAAAATATACTCATATTAAAACAGTAGGTGATTAAATTAAGGATAATTATTCATTAAAATAATATCAAATTGCCAATAGTCATGTTTTGTATCAAAATAAGCAGAATTACGATAAAATTTCATTGCAATTGTTAATAATTTTCCTAATGTTCATAATAATAAACAAACAGAATTCATAAATAATTACACTTTTCTGAATAAGCCACAGATATGAGGGAACGGCCAAATAACGCTGGAATTTCCCGTAATATGAGTGAAAGCCATTAAGCAGCCAGGTATCAACCCTTAAACAAAGGTCTAACTGTATAGACTGAAACTTCATTGTACATTTCTAAAGGACTGGTAATTTTAAGATTTATGTTAAGATAATAGTCTTTTGTATGAAATGAAGTGTGTATATCCATATTCACTAGCACAATGGCAAACTGATGATTATCGCATAGGCCTTCTCGGAGGTGAGAACAATTAAACACTTAATGGGTTTCTTGTAGAAAGAAAAGGAAAAATCCATTTGCCAGTAAAGAAAGTCAATCTTATACTATTGGCTGATAGTAAAATTGTTAGCTTCCAATTATATGTAGCATAAGTGTCACGTGGGGTCAAGAGTATGGGAGTAATGGGTGGTCCTTATATGGATTTTTCAGTTGTTAAGACTTATGCTAGAGTAAGAGCTATCATTCTGCGATCACAAGTGTTTTGGGACAGTTGGTCCCACAGCAGTTGCTCGCGGAAGAGAATATCTCATTTAGAATATTTTCTGACATTAATTTATCATACTTAAACATTTGAGGGATATAATTTATTCCACTTAGAAAATTTTTCAACCACGGGATTTTTCATACTCAGCAACGAGCGAGTGAATATTAAATTGGACTTTAAAAAATATTCACTACATCAGTTTGCTATTAAAATACTCACCAGTAATAATTAACGAGCATTAACGAGCATTGTATTAATTATTGTACAAGTTGTATTTCTGCCATCTGGAATCTGATTAGTGTTACGAATAAACGTTTTATGTTCAACTTTACATTCATTATCATTTATAAAAGAGAAGTGTCATCGATCTGAAAGCCTACCATTCCCGCCCTGAGAAGAGACGAAACCTGCTTGTAACCGGCTTGATGCTACCGGAGGGTCATCATCATCATTTTGATGTAGTGAGATCTATATCTGGCGCCCACCCACTATAAATCAATTGTACAACTCTGTTGTCTGCCAACCACCCATTTTTAACCGACCCACCGCACATAACGCCCAAAGTTGGGGCTCGATAAGGAGGAAACTGCTCGAAAAGGAGGAAACTGCTATACAAGAAAGGGAACTTGAGAACTTCTAGATCATCGAACATTAAGAGTAGTCAACCCGACCTACCCAATTACGGCATGGAGGCATCATCGCAGAACTTCGAGAGCTTCTACCTTTAAGTTGGACTTCAAGGAAACGTGGTACATCAGTTCCAGCCAACATAGGACACCAGCCCACGAGCCAGCGTATGTCAGCATCAACAGAACTTTCAGATAAGAAATATAAACTAGTAATTTTGAGTTCCAGAATAAATGCCTTCAGCATTATATGAATATTAATATTCAGAGAGTATTTTCGAAATAAAAATCTTTCGTTTGAATTATTTTAATTAACAGTAAATTAACTCAAAGTAATTCAAATATTCAAAGATCAATCTGGAACTTATTAAAATCTTGAGAACTTGTATAAAATATAAAAATCAATTCACCTGTTTATAATACAGCATGTTGTTAGTGTATTGTATTATTGTAGTGTGATATATGTATGTACTTGTCAATCTACACAAGGTAAGGTAGTATTAAGAGGGAAATATACATATATGTGGTTACGTAGTGGAAAACTTATAGGTAATATGGAGAGTATGGCCGAGAGTAGTAATATTGTTGGAGATGATATGGAAAACTCAGTAATTAGATTTGATAACATGACGACATCAGATTCATGTCTAGAGTGTATGTCTGGAGAGGGGCAAAATGCCGGTGGTCTTAGCATTGTTGGAGATGATATGGAAAACTCAGTAATAGGATTAGGTGACGTGGCAACATCAGAAAATACTACCAATCATGTAGAGGGTATTGGTCAGGATGTAAATAATATTGTAGAGGAAACAGAGCAGAGATGTGAAAAAAGTCTGGTAGTTGGTGATAGGCCTAGTAGACAGAGTGACTCACAGGATATAAGTAATGTTTTGTTAGCCGCGATACAAGAAAATAGTAGGGAATTAAGAAAGGACATACAAGATAATAATAAGGTAATACAGGAGGATTTAAATAAAAATGGAGAATCTAACTAGAAAGACGGCAGAAAATCAGGAAAGTTTCTTGAAAGAACTCCAAGATAGCCGTAGGGAATTTAGGGAAGGTCAAGAAAAATTAGCAAAAGAATTGCAAGAGACCCGTAGAGAATCCCAGGAAACCTGTAGGGAACTTAGAGAAGGTCAGGAGGTTTTTAGGAAAGAAATAGTAGATCAGGAGAATCTGAAAATTGAACTTAATAAGATGATGGATGATATCGGTAATAAGGTAGAACTGCAAAGTAAAAAGTTTGACAAGAATTTAGTTCATAGTGTAAGGTCAATTGAGAATTTAGTAGTACAATCTGAGACAAATACATTAAAGAAAGTAGACAGTCAAATTAGTAATTGTGAAAATGAGCTAGGAGGCAAAATGGCCGAGGTTAACTCTAGGATAGATGGTGTTGGTAAAATTACAAACGCGTTATCTAATAAAATATTAGAAGCAGGTAACATCACTAAGAAATTTAAAGAAGAATTAACTCAGGACATAAATACTAGAATCTCAGAACTGGAAAAAAATCTCAGAAAAAGTAGGCTTAATTACTAAACACGTAAGCCTAATATCAAAAGAATTGGATAGCGGTAGGCCTATTCATCAAAGTGTCGAGGGAGACAGCATTTTAAGGGGGGAGCGTACCAAGTTATAATTCTAATAATTATTCAGCTAATCCCAGTGATAGATTGCGTATAATGGAAGGGAAAATGTTTGTAGGTCGCCCATCCAAAATGCTGACTCACAGGCGTCTGCAACTATGATTACACCCCATATAAATCCTGTAACATACGACGAAAGAATAAGTTTAAGTCAGTTGGTAGGCGGGGACATCACTTTACCCCATTTTAACGAATGGAGCGATAGTCCTCACAAATTTTTGAGAGATCTTGACAAGTATTTCGAAATACGTATAGTACCACCTCAGTATAGGATGTTGATAATTAGTCATACTCTAGAAGGGAAGGCCCGGGAATGGTATGTTCTAACCATTGACCCGAATTGCAGCTATGAGCAATTTAAGACACTATTTTTGGCAAGATTCTGGAACGAATCGGAAAGAGCACAAGCTCGTAATGATCTATACAATGTCCAATTTCCGACTCAGGGAAATATTTCTCTTTCTGTCTATCTCATCAAGAAAGCAAGTATAGCTAAATTATTATACCCTAACATGTCAGAAAAAGATGTGATAAAGCTTATCAGGTGCCACTATTCTGCCGACGTGTATAATTTGCTCGTCGTAGCAGATCCCGCAACATTTAACAGAACATTGGAGTTGCTATCTAGTTTTGAAATGAAGGCGCAAAGAGGGAATGTGGGAGAACAGTTTAGAGGAAATGGATTAGACCAAGCCTATAGGCCTAATGAACATAACAGGGGTGTAAATAATGATACCGATAGGAATCGATGGCAACGGGATAACTCTGACAGAAACCGAGACACGAACAGGGGACCGTCAAATAATATCTCCTATCGCAACAAAAATGACAATAATAGGAAGAATAAGAATTCTAATGGGAGGCAATAGATTAACGGCCAAGTAAACAATGTTAGTTTTATAGAAAGACTTCCAAACCGTATTACGCAAGATGTGAGATCTATATCTCCAAATAACGGGAATTACGAAGTGGCGAGTAATGAGACATGTAGGTCAAGGAACCCCGCTGACGTTACAGATAGTAGCAGAAATACTAGGAATTAGCGTCAGGAAGCAGAGGAATTTAGGCCTACGGAAACAGAAGGAAGAAGTAGCTATCAGACAGCCCAGCATCTTGGACCTCAAAACTGCTAAAATTGTATTATTAAGAAGTCCCGCATGAAATCACACACCGATGACATTTATTAAAGTTTTAAGGAAGTCAGTAAAATAATAAACATGCCCTAAATAAAAGGAAAAAAAAACAAAGTATGTTAGTTGAAGAATATACCAATAGGAGAGAGAAAGAGCGAAAATGAACTGAAAGATCTATATATTGTTACGCTAAAAAGCATCTAAATGTTAAAATAATTCTCGTTCGATTCAATGTCTTGTTCTAAATAGCCGAAGTGCTTAAATTTCTTGAAAATCATTGAAGGAAAGATTATAAAAATACGTATATTATGTTGCATAAAGAAAATTCAGAAGTTTATTCTATTATTGTGAGTATTTAGCAATGCGTGTATGCAGCTATGCCGATATCTTTATTAAGCTGAGGAAAAATAACCCAGCGAATTTTTATTAAAACCGTCGAGGATGCCAGAGAGCGATCCTAATATGCATACGTCCTAATATACGTCGATGATGCAAATTGTGCTTTCCTAAATGTGGAGATTAGTAGGAGGAAGAAGAATAATGTTGGAGATGAATAGCTCCGGTGGTAATTTCTATAAACAATAAAATACACGTGAGTTCAGATGATACAAATTCTTAATAAGTTAACGGGCAAAAAAGCCTGAGATAAAGAATCATTTACGAGAACATGTTAAAAGGAAGATACTTTATAGTGGTCGAAAGCAAATATTGCATATTATATTAAATAAGAAAACGCTCTTTTATACTAGAATCCTGGTATTATTGAAGAAATGGTAAAGCCGAGGCTTGATGTAGGCCTAGTGATAGTGCACGCTTGTAACTTTGATATTACATGTGCAGGGAATCTACGAAAAATTAATAAGCGGAACTAATAATGAAGTTCTTAAAATAAATAAAGAATATATATCATCAGTAAATAAAACCATTTTTTTAAGTAGAGAAGAATTTTATTTTGGGCAATCAACCAAGGAAATTATTTGATCAAATATCTGTGGCGCGTGTGTGACGTCATTCATTTGAAAGATCTGTAAGGCAAGATAGCAGTTGTTGAAAGGTGAATCATGTAGTAGAAGATAGCTAAAATCTATATAGTAATTATAGGAAGAAAGAAGAGGAGGATTGTAGGCAAATATAACCTATGATGCATTAAAGCCATATATAAGGGCTGAATAAAATGGAATCTAACTTATACTGAGGTGTAATCGCTGTAATATGTTTTTAAGGTAGAGATATATTAGCCATTCTGAAAGTCGCGTTACAGGATGTATAGGTTAAATGTTCCACTTAGGGCCTGTTTTAGGAGGAGTGGGTGTATTTGGTAACCTGAATGCCGAATATGGTGGCAAAAAGTGCCGACAAGTTTGATTTTCACTTATGTATTCTGAACACTATGGAGTAGATTGCCGGTGTCAAATATATATGTAAATAAGTCATTATCTATATTTTTTGTGCGCTTAATATGAACAGATGAGGTAGATTTTTCACTGTATATTAAGCTTCTATTCGAGTCAATTTTTTTAACATATATTCGAGTCAATTGTATTATCTAAGTGTAATTTTTTTGTATTTTTCTGGTATTTGATAAAGTAATCTGGCCAGAAAATAAGCAGATTTCTGTGCTATATAAGTGTATTGTATTGCTTCAATGCAAGAAAAATATCTCGTGCAAATTGGGAGTGTCGAACCCAAGAATGTCACATACTAGTGTGCGAAGTGGACGCCGCTTAAAAACCAGATACCATCAACACAGAAGACAAGAATGAACTATGTATGCAACTTAAGAAACATTAGCATGTAAAAAGTGGAACATATTTTAAGGGGAAATCTTAGGCTAGTATAAGGTGAAGCTATCCTTAAGTGTTACCACGCTAATACAAAATGCAATCAGAAATTTTGGAGAGGTATGACATACTGAGTATAAAATTCCATCATATGTTAGTGTAATTATATCATCAATATATCAGGGCATGTTATTATTTTCCATTGCTTGATATAAGATTTAATCCTTTATTGGATTTAGCAATTCAGCAATATTTATATTGTGTTCATGCAAATAATACGGAATTTGCATACAAGAAAGGCATATAGTGTTTGATCACGACTTTTGAACCGAGGTTTGGGTGTGGCAAGAATGGATATATAAACCTGGCCGAAACAGGCCTCAGTCACTTTACTTTTACTTCAATTGACTTCACGTCACTTCTTTTTTTACGCTTTACTCTGCTTGAAGTTGTTATAAGTACATCAGCGACGCTAGACGACGAAGTAACGAATTTGAGGATGGCTGTGGAAAACTCTATAAAATGTAAGTTCAAGAAAACATACATCCACTCACTGATTTTAGAGAACTTAGAATAAAAATGTAAATTATTTTCCAATTGTTTTCTTTCGAGATCATAAGATGCTGATCCATCACTATTTATAGTTCTTTTTTGTTTAAGTAAATAATTATAAGAGTAAAATCATTATTTTAGGTGTTAGAAATAATGTTATTTTAGAAGTATATTGAAGTTAAGAAAAAAAGAAGTCAACGGACGCAGAGCCGACCGCTAGAAATTTCCTGACATGTACCGCCTCCCAGGCCAGGGCACAACATAACCATATCTGATCATTAACAGTTATATTCTCCTCCCTAGTGAGGAGTGTAATTATTTTCGTATTAGGTAAAATCTCTGCTCCTCCTCCTCAGTACTTAGTCTATTGTGATAATAATTAATTTATCATTTTGTTACTTTCATAGTTGCCTTCCAGATTCCACTTCTCATTACACTCATTAATATTATGATCTGGTTCTCAGGGATATCTATTAGTAGTCTCTACCTGAGTAACCTCAAATAATTCTACCATGGGTTTTGATAATTTACTGATGGTTCTTAATAATTTATACCACTACTGATTGATGCATATATTTTTATTGAATTGAATGTACATATAATATATTTCTGTATTTATGATATTGGGATATTTGGTCAGGTTGTTAACATTTGAATAATTTTTGATATCACCGTATTACTGTTGTTGAGTCATATTGAATATTTATATTAAAGGAGATTGATCGTTTTGGAATTTCATATGTTTTCTATTTCTAGTTGCATTCTCTTCACACCCTCTCCATGCCGTTAGGAAACAATGAACCTCCAGGGTTATTTGTCCACCTATGCTTCCTGATTAAAATGTTTTCAGCATAGACATTGTTTATTAATTACATTTAGTTTTAAGTCCTGTAGTTCTTATTCATAAGAAAGTTATTATTCAAAACAATTATTCTGATTGTTAATGCTTATTTAGAAAATACATTCAAACGTGCTCTAAAATAAAGTCAAACAAACTTCATTATCAGCTCTAAAGATCAACAGTCAATATAAAGGTACATTAAATTTACATTTCTCCCCCTCAAATACTAAATTCAAGAGCTGCACCGGCTAATATAAAAAATATATTGATCGTAGCGAATCCAGGAACGTATAGTAAAGTGCTTGAGTTACTATCTAGTTTCGAAATAAGCGCAAATAGTGAGTCAGTGGATGTAAATGCCCGACAAAGAGAACTGGCACCGCTGCCAAGACACCGAAATGAAGGTGACAGAAGTGACAATAGGCTTACAGGTTATTGGAACCAGGGAGGCGAAGAGAGGATTCGGAATAATGTAACCGCCGTGGAAATTCAAACAATTACTCGAACAGGCCACAGAACCGATCATCACAAAATGAAGTAAATCGCGTGCAATTCACGGGAGCGCCACCGAATAGATATTGCAACCCAGGTAACGGAACTCAGAGTAGGGGAAGGAGGCCAGTTCATAACACAAGGGAACAAAATACAAACAGATGTACGTCAAACCCTTCTAACAGAGCAGAAAGACATGTTTTGGATCACCAGGCGAGTGAATACGTTCAAGGTAATATAAACAAAAACGATGAAAGCCAAAATGTTAGGGAGGAAGGACCTTTAAACTAACAGGTGACACAGTGGAGAGTTCGAAGTGTGTCACGAGTGTACACAAAGATACACGTGGTACGATGGACTCATTTGCCGTAGTGGGTTATACGGGAGACAACACGCCAAAGAAAGATAATATAGGCACAAGAAATAAAATGAAACCCTCAGAAAATTTGAATTTCACAACAAAACCCCTTTAATTAGAGCTAGGTTAGCACGCCTAGAAGTGGACCTTATGCTGGACTCGAGGTGTGAATTCTCTCGGACGAATGGCAGATTTTATGAGAAATTAAAGGTTAATAAGATTAAAATGCAAAATCTAGTTGTAAATGGACTATTTTGTAAGCTAGCAATAGGAAGGAAGCGCATTAAGATTGACCATCAAGTCATGATACATCTTGCAATAGGAAGGGGGAAGTGTGACATATACATTTTTTAACAGTAAAATCATTGGCGCATGATGTCATAATAGGGTGTAATACATTGTTTTATTTGAAAGCCGAATTGAATTTCGAGGAAAAATATATCGCTATGTTAGATGATAACGGAAGTATAATCCAAGTACCATTCTTTAAGGATAATTGTGTTATCGAGGACAGGAGGTATCCTGAGGAAGATATGGGTCTAATTGACGAGCAAGTTATAATTGAAGGCGTGGAGACAGTAGAATACGCTCACGTAAGTAAAATATAAGCGGCAGTGTTGAAGAAAACGGCAGCCGAATTGGAAATGTTTTAGACAGTGAAGCCGAGGAGCTCGCTGGTTTATTGATGAAGGGGAGAATATAGAGCAGGTGTATGACCTCAAAGGAACAGGAGAAGCAAGTGGGGGAATAAGTGAGGAGTTTTTCGTGGAAAACGCGATTAATTAAATACAGCACCCTTGGATATACTGAACTTAGAGAAATTTGACAGTGGCAAAAATTTTGAATTTTGTATTGAAGAAAGATTGTGGAATCAAGTAAAGGAAATAAAATAATTAACAGATTATCAGAGAGAAAATCTTTATAAAGTATTAGTTAAGAATAAGGCCGTTTTTAGTGAACGAGCCGGTTTATCAAATAGTTATGAGCATAGCCTACAATTGAAAGGTCAGGTCCCTGATTTCAAGTACAGGAGTAGTGTAACGGGTTTTAGGGTTTAATTTGAATTGAGATAGTGGTTTGGGGTTGTGGGAATTGTAATAAAAAATATTTATTAAGTTCTGAATAACTCTTGAAGTGGAATAGAATAAATTGCTTTCATAAATTGAATAACACTTGAATGTACTTGTAATAACTTGACTTCATTACTTGTAATACTGAGTGAAAATATTTATCATATCAAGAATAATTTGCAACTATAAGATTCAAATATACTTATAAAACTTGAATAAGTTAAACTTGAAGGTTAGGTTAAAACTTTGAATAGCAATAATTAAGCATAATATTAACATTACAACCAGTAACTAAACTGGATAGAAAATAATTAAATCAATGTAGAACAGACTGGAAGCAACCACTGGGATCATTTCCCCAAGGGGAACATAGATCGTCTCATTCAGGGATCAAGAGAAGGAATGCGTAGAATACTAATTAAAGTCACTAGTGATGTATACTGAATATATTTGAATATAATAAGTGTATATATTATCATTTAAATAAATACCAATCACAATTTTACATATATGAAATAAAATTATATATTTACATATTATTTACAACAGCGATGTCAAAGATTCAGTTCTAGTCAAACACCAAAATGTTGAACTACAATCATAAGATACAGAAAACTCTAATTCACGACCTTCAAATCCATCTGGATTATGAACCTGAATACCCTAACAGAGAATTAAATATATGCAATATCTGAAATAATGGCGATGCAAAAATAAAAGGGGAAATTTAGATACATTTACTTGAGCTTACTAAATACTTACAATGAAAAATATTTAACGTAGCAGAAATCTATATTGGAAAAAGTCACAAAAAAAAAAATAAGAAATAGCTAAATATGTAATACGCCAAATAAGAAAATATAAATGTGAGATATAGACTGGGTAATAATTATACGAAATTTAAATATAAGAAAAATTTCAAGTTAACAAAGGGAACAGAGAAATACTGGTTAAGAAAATATTTGATAATAGCAATAACTGCTTCACGAAGAATTCCTAACGGAAATGTACAAGCATAATTTAAATGGTGAAAGGAAAAATCTAGAACACGTCGCGTGACGTCAAGGAAAGACAGTAATAGAAATCTCAGTTTTACAATATAAGGGAGTAAATATGTCCACAGTTAATTATGAGAATAACATCCGGAACTGAATTTAAGAAAAGATCACTAAGAAAAAAAAGGGAAAATGAGAACTACCTCACACGAAAAACGCAATGCAAGTTATAATACGGAAATACTGAAATATTAGCTGCAGTATAATAAGAACATAATTCTCAGAATCTTTATTCATAGACAGGAAAAAGAGATTTCAATTAAATACACAAAGAACTGTGAATGTCTATATATATACGCGAGCAAACATTAAAAGGAAATTCTTACGTAGCAACGGCCTGAATCACGGCATACTGAATCGTACATATTTCTGTACAGGAAAAATGCACGCAAGAAACCAGGGGAAAGTTACGTAGAATAAAAAATAGTAAGCTTGCTTATATGTTACTGTATTAGCTTAGAAACATCCTTACTTCAATGTAAATACAAATAAAGGGAAAACTGGAGTTGGCTAGAACTGATTCTAATTCAAAGCATAATAATCTGGATTAATTAAAATGTCACGGCATTCTCAACATGGCCGAGTGAACTTTAACTATATAAATCGCGAAACATGGTTTGTGAGAAAACCACAGACTGATATTTGACTGGCATGGTAAAATGCATTAACTACCAAAAATGTACTCGCAGTAAAGCATAACTCACCTCGAACAGCAAATGGTGAAACGGCAGAACAAACTTCAAAGCACTACATCGTTCAACTCCCGGCAACATACTAACTTTGCAACTCTCGCTTCACGGCGAACCTTACCGAACAACCAGCAAGGCCTGCGCGCGCAGCGTAAAGACAAAAGAGAATCGGAAACCAGCCATGTTTACAAATACTCGTGAACAAGGATAACCACTTCAATCCTCCCCGTCCAGCCAGAAAGGAATGAAAGGCTATAGCAAAAAATAATACCAAGCTAAGACTCAATATTAATCTAGATAATGTAGCTTTCTGTTTAACTCCGAAGTTTAGCTAATGACATAGAGGTGAACAACATCTTTTTCAAGTTTCATATACCAGCATAAGAATTGATAAGATTGACAAATAGACTTCAGAATATACACCTTTATATTAACTAGCAATCTGGCTATCAAATCTCTGATTTCTTTAAATAATTAAAAGGTAAAATAATTACTTATTATGAGAACTATATTGAAAACTCTTTTTCTTGAATTAAACAAGACATAAATATAGATATATATAAAAAGCATTCAAAACGAGACGCGTTCATATGCACACACATCTCAATATTATAGATTGACCAACTAAGAGTTCTCTAATTCAACAGTCAAAACATGATTAGTTCTTGACAAGAGTCCTTTGTAATTATAATCGTGATCTGAGGACATGACAATATGAATTTAGGCATTAGTTCAATCCCACAATGAAACAGTGTCTATACACTAGATGTAATGAAATATGCTTATTTAGTTTATTTTGAAGAGTCTATTCTTCTTAACAGAGAGTATGCATATAACAATTAACCTGTCCAAGAATGGGACAGAACAGAAAAACACAAGAAATACTCTTGCGGTCCAAATTTCGTTTACTTGAATATATTAGGTGAGTCCAAACTTTCACACCATCACATGATCAAACGGAGAGCATACAGATCAGATGTTCCATCTTGAAATAATCAGAGAAGAAATCTTGCAAGCGAAGAAGGTGCGCCACAGAGAAAACAGGCGGACACAGAAGAAAGTGGCTGATCCGGCCACACAAGATGGCAAATATCAATTTCGGGCCGTCGCCCGATGATACAGTCCACAAGACGTCCAGACAGGCATGGCTAGCACATGCACATCCAGAAGAGGCACAAACTCCACATGTCCATATGTCACACTGAAACACCAACAGAACCACACAGTATCCATTTTCTTGTGAGGAAAGGGGGAAGGTGTGTGAATTGCTCCTCCGAAACTGCGTAATTCAGGTTAAATTACATTGTGGCTTGACAATAGTTCCTTTAATTTTGTTAAATAGGTCACTTCTTGGGATTAAATCATATTGAATCAATGCTTTCTATAATTTCTTGTTAAATTAGGTTTCCTTTTCTTCTTATTCTTCTTAATTAAATTATGTTACTTCCTGGCCAAGAAGATTTTTGTCTTTGTTCAAGGTCAGCTTTTTTCATCAAAGCCTAAGCATCAAGATTTATTCTGAATACTGCAGAATAATAAATACAATATTTTTGAAGTTGGTCAACTTCATATTACATTTACAAAATTTACAATCTTTCAGCATATATTTCAACATATATCCTCTACAAACACTTTAAAATTTAATTTACATATTTATATAATTTAAATAGTTCTCATAAAAAGGAGTATGTTGCCAAGAAAATATTTACTGCCACCAAAATATGAGGAAGAGTTATGTCATTTAGTGCGAGTAACAGGAATTTAAGGTTCAAAATTGGACAATAACATGAAATAGTCTCGGGGCAATCCACACAAACCAAGACATGAATGATATCTTTACACACAATTTAAAACAATATACACTCAAAAAATTCTTTACATCACTAGGATTTCTTACCAAACAGCTATACTAACGGCTGCTTACTGAATTCCTGGAAGAGAATCATTATCATTATTATTTGAAGGATGAACCGTAGAATTAGAAGCTACCATAGGAGTGTATCCTTGAGAAATCCTACGCTGATGACAATCTTTAACTAAATGTCCTACTTGATGAAAAAAATAGCACGTTCTATCTTCAGAACGATCATTACTTCTACCCAACACAGGAGTGTTGCGAATATCATTAACCGGCCTACTATGAGAATGAAAACGGGGAAAGCTCCTATCAATAGATCTTTGAACTGGCAAACTATTATTAGCAAAGTTACTGTTAGAATATTCACGATGCACCCTGTCTCCATGAAGGGCATCATTCCTATGCCTATTACTAGAAACATCCCTCACATTAGAACGTGAGTTAAGAGAACGAGGACCAGAAAATTTTTGATTACTGAAATTACTAGAATTTCCCCTCAAAACCCCAGGACCAGCAAAAGAATTAGGCCTACGACTATCAGAACAGGCAACTTCAGCAGCTTGATAAACAAGATCAGACAACTCATCAAAATTAGTAGGTCTTTGGGCAAATGTAAGACAAGATCTCGTATTAGGCTCGAGACCCGAAAGAATAACTTGTATGATTTGTAACTCAGAATCTGTTTTCTGAAAGACAGCAGCCTGAAGCCTAATATCTTGTATAAATCCTGATAAAGATTCGCCTACTATCTGCGGTCTATAGTAATATTCATTCAACAAGTCATATCTAATACGAGAGGGAATAAACTGTGTTAATATTTGAGCATGGAAGGAAGCTACAGATTGATTAAGACAAACAGCCTTACAGAGAATGTCAAGAACACTATCTGAAACTATCCCCAATAATATTTGTAACACCACACTATCCCTAACCTTAAAGTAAAGGGCTTGTTGATAGAACTTCACTAAAAAAGTCAAAAAGGCCAGAACATCAGAAATCTGGGACACAACAAACATGGTTTGTCTATCTATTAATCTTTGCAGAGGATGAGGAACTTTAAGTGGCGCAAAAGCAGATATTAACTCAGTTGGAAGAGGCGCTTCCAGATTCCTCGTCATCGGCTAAGAAATAAATGTAGAATCATTAGCTATTTGGTCAGACATATCCTGAACCACATTAGGCCTATCTAGCAACTGCGGGGTAGTCTGAACTAAGACTTCTCGCTGATCATTAACCCTATTTAAAACATGAGGAGAAGTCTGCATAATGTTATCATCTGCCAAATTAATTAACTCTACCTCAGGAGTAGAAAGAAGGGGACGTAAATCCTGAAACAGTTTATCTAAATCCATAGAAAACATCTGAGTATTAGGCATATCGCTTAACATGAACAGACGATTCTCTACATGCCATAAGCGGTGACGGAAACGTCTCTTTTGTTTAACCGTAGCCTCTGAGTCAGCAAACAGGTCAGTGGCTAAATTAACTAACTCAGCTACCTTTAATTTAAGTAAGGACAGTTCAGCCAAAGCTGCTTCCTCAGAAATAATTTGTTTGACGGGAATTGTAGTAGCAACTTGTTTCATTAACGACAATAAAGAGGGCAAATCTAAAGTCTCACTAACAGGAACACCACGAATTCTAAGTTCAAAAAGCAACTCATCTTTTCTTAAAAGATCCCAGGAAAGAGGGTAATGTAAATCCATGTTAAATATTTAATCAAAATTCAATAATTCCAATAAAAAGGGCAAAAAAATTGATCCTCTAATTAACACCATGCGATCGAAGAGCGCATTCCTCCCCTGTCAGCCAGAATGAGATCAGCTAACAACATGAAAAGTAAGGGGATCAGCAGAAGGCCGACACTAAAAGAATGTTGGTAGCCGTCTGCTACCACTTGTAACGGGTTTTAGGGTTTAATTTGAATTGAGATAGTGGTTTGGGGTTGTGGGAATTGTAATAAAAAATATTTATTAAGTTCTGAATAACTCTTGAAGTGGAATAGAATAAATTGCTTTCATAAATTGAATAACACTTGAATGTACTTGTAATAACTTGACTTCATTACTTGTAATACTGAGTGAAATTATTTATCATATCAAGAATAATTTGCAACTATAAGATTCAAATATACTTATAAAACTTGAATAAGTTAAACTTGAAGGTTAGGTTAAAACTTTGAATAGCAATAATTAAGCATAATATTAACATTACAACCAGTAACTAAACTGGATAGAAAATAATTAAATCAATGTAGAACAGACTGGAAGCAACCACTGGGATCATTTCCCCAAGGAGAACATAGATCGTCTCATTCAGGGATCAAGAGAAGGAATGCGTAGAATACTAATTAAAGTCACTAGTGATGTAAACTGAATATATTTGAATATAATAAGTGTATATATTATCATTTAAATAAATACCAATCACAATTTTACATATATGAAATAAAATTATATATTTACATATTATTTACAACAGCGATGTCAAAGATTCAGTTCTAGTCAAACACCAAAATGTTGAACTACAATCATAAGATACAGAAAACTCTAATTCACGACCTTCAAAACCATCTGGATTATGAACCTGAATACCCAAACAGAGAATTAAATATATGTAATATAATATCTGAAATAATAGCGATGCAAAAATAAAAGGGGAAATTTAGATACATTTACTTGAGCTTACTAAATACTTTCTATGAAAAATATTTAACGTAGCAGAAATCTATATTGGAAAAAGTCACAAAAAATAAATAAGAAATAGCTAAATATGTAATACGCCAAATAAGAAAATATAAATGTGAGATATAGACTGGGTAATAATTATACGAAATTTAAATATAAGAAAAATTTCAAGTTAAGAAAGGGAACAGAGAAATACTGGTTAAGAAAATATTTGATAATAGCAATAACTGCTTCACGAAGAATTCCTAACGGAAATGTACAAGCATAATTTAAATGGTGAAAGGAAAAATCTAGAACACGTCGCGTGACGTCAAGGAAAGACAGTAATAGAAATCTCAGTTTTACAATATAAGGGAGTAAATATGTCCACAGTTAATTATGAGAATAACATCCGGAACTGAATTTAAGAAAAGATCACTAAGAAAAAAAAAAGGAAAATGAGAACTAACCTCACACGAAAAACGCAATGCAAGTTATAATACGGAAATACTGAAATATTAGCTGCAGTATAATAAGAACATAATTCTCAGAATCTTTATTCATAGACAGGAAAAAGAGATTTCAATTAAATACACAAAGAACTGTGAATGTCTATATATATACACGCGAGCAAACATTAAAAGGAAATTCTTACGTAGCAACGGCCTGAATCACGGCATACTGTATCGTACATATTTCTGTACAGGAAAAATGCACGCAAGAAACCAGGGGAAAGTTACGTAGAATAAAAAATAGTAAGCTTGCTTATATGTTACTGTATTAGCTTAGAAACATCCTTACTTCAATGTAAATACAAATAAAGGGAAAACTGGAGTTGGCTAGAACTGATTCTAATTCAAAGCATAATAATCTGGATTAATTAAAATGTCACGGCATTCTCAACATGGCCGAGTGAACTTTAACTATATAAATCGCGAAACATGGTTTGTGAGAAAACCACAGACTGATATTTGACTGGCATGGTAAAATGCATTAACTACCAAAAATGTACTCGCAGTAAAGCATAACTCACCTCGAACAGCAAATGGTGAAACGGCAGAACAAACTTCAAAGCACTACATCGTTCAACTCCCGGCAACATACTAACTTTGCAACTCTCGCTTCACGGCGTACCTTACCGAACAACCAGCAAGGCCTGCGCGCGCAGCGTAAAGACAAAAGAGAATAGGAAACCAGCCATGTTTACAAATACTCGTGAACAAGGATAACCACTTCAGTAGAAAGATCCCTTTGCAGGTACATCGCTGCGCAGATAAATTATTTAAAGAAATGCTGGATGAAGGAATCATCGAGGTGTCTAACTCCACGCATATTCGTCCGGTGTGATGGGTGATAAAAATGTGGAAAATTGAGATTAACCTTGGATAGTAGAAAGATAAATGAATATAGTGCCTGATCAGTTTTGACAAGAACCGATTGATGATTTATTGGCTAAAATGGAAAATGCGAAGTTTATTACAAGTCTAGACCTAACTGCGGGATACTGGCAGATAGGATTAAGAAAAGAAGATAGAAAATACTGTGCATTTTTGCACAATGGCGTCTCCTATAAATTTACCCGCTGTGCGTTCGGTATGAAGACCTCGGGCAGCGCATTATTACGAGCCCTACGGCAAATGTATCCAGATGGACCAGGTTCACATGTGAACATGTTTGTGGACGATGCCCTTATTCATACGGGTACTTTCGAGGAACACTTGGAACAAATGGACTACGTGTTAAGTACATTCTTGGCACATGGAGTGACTATAAACCCCGATAAGTTATGCCTATTACAAGAGTAAGTTAAATTTTCAGGATACGTAATTACAGAGAAAGGTGCAAAAGGCTGATCCGGAACGGATAGTAGCAATTCAAAAGTACCGAGACCCCACAGTCAGAAACAAGTGCGGAAAATCCTTGGGGTTTTCAATTATCAGGCTGGGTATATTGCAGCATATGCCGAGCTAGTTGCACCTCTAAGAGAACTCCTAAGTGGGTACAATAAGAAATTTAAATGGGGAGAGAGAGAAGAGATAACATTCCAGGAGGTAAAAAGAGCATTCGAGCAGTCCATTTTGTTAGAGCGCCCGCGTGATGACGGGCAATATATTACATATAGTGATTCGAGTTGCAGGGCGGTTGGTGAAATGTTGATGCAACAACACGCAGACGGAAGTAATCATATTTTGGCTGTTGCTTCTGGGGGATTATCGGAAGTAGAATCGAGAGGTAGTGCGAGTCATATAAAATTATAGGCCTTTATTTTGGTCTTACAAAATTTCATAGGTATGTGTTCAATCAACATGTGATTGTATACACGGACCATATTAGTCTGAGATTTATGAAGAAATGTGTGTTATTCAACTCTAAAGTATCGAGAATGTTACACGAGATATCGCAATTTGATATCGAAGTGAGGCATGTTGCGGGAAGGGATAATATTTTGTGCGATTTCTTCAGCAGAATGAGGAGTGAAATTCAAGAGAGGGTAGACTCCTCAGAAAAAGGTATCGAGTTAATGAAGGTACAAATGGTTAGAGAACCGAGTTTGAAAGTTATGTTCGAGAGATTAGGAGAAATGAAAAAGAGGACCCAGAAATTTCACTGGTGTCCCACGAACTTGACATATAAAAAGAGGGGGATGGGAAGGAAAATAATCTAAAGTACATGCATCGAGATGGCGTCATTTACAAGCTATGCGGTAGGGACGCTAAGAAATGGCGTGTTTATATTCCTAAAGATATTGAGGTCAAACTGATTAATGCGGTGCACACAGTTTTAGGGCACTCCGGTAGAGAAAGGGTTATTATGTACATTTCATCACGCGTCTATGTGAAGAACCTTAGTAAAATAGTTAGACGTATTGTAAGTACCTGTGACTTATGTCAGCGGGTTAAACCAAATAATGTGAAATATGACGATGAACCCATGACCATTACTCGCGGAGAAAAGGGAGAATTAGTAGCGGTTGACTACCATGGACCCCATCCCTGCGGTCGGTTCGGCATGAGGTACATATTTGTTATTGTTGATGTGTTCGCCCATTTCGTGAAGTTATATCCAACAAGAAGAGGAACTACCTCTGATCGTATAAGAAAACTGATTGAATTGAACAGAGATTTCGGACCTATCCGCTCTTTGATTTCAGATAATGGACCAGCGTTTATCAGTGCTAGATTCCTGAATAAATTAGGAAATATGGGTGTCAAGGGCTATAAGATTAGCCGACTACACCCACAAAGCAATGTAGCCGAACGCGTGTTGCGGGACGTATCGATATAGATGAGGGCATTGTTCCACAAAAAGCATACATCTTTGGTACAGTATTGGCCTGTCATTGAGAAAATAATGAACCACTCCGTACACCCGCTGATAGGTATTGAGCCGTGTAAAATTATTACAGGGCAAGTGCCTGAAGTACTGATAAAAGCCATGCCTAATGCTATTTCAACTGATGGAAAGGACGAAAGCACAAATTAACTGTGTAGGAAGGCTGCCGACCGCATTAAAAAGATATAGGAGAAACACTGAAGTAAAGCTAAGAGGCATAAGACCATATGGGTACCCCAAATAGGTGAAAAGATACTGATTCGGAGAAAACATCTATCTAACGCATTAAATAAGAAATACCAGGGTATGAATCTAATCTATGATGGACCTTACCGGATTGTTCAAGTATTTAATGATGTGACGATGGAGGTTTTTGATCCTAAGAGCAATCGAATTGAAGGTCGGTTCAATCTGTCCCAGGTTAAAGAGCATAAAGTGGCTCAATAGGCCTGTAGAATTTTTTGCTTCCTAGTTAGTTTAAATTTACACAGCTGGGTTTGTAAGCATAGGAATTTAATGAAAATCTGTAAGCTAACTGATGTAAGTATGTAGTGTGAAAAGTGTGAGACGTACAATTGAGTGAATGTATTTTATAGAACAAATATGGGGACGTTAAAGGAATTGAATAATGCGCATATATCGGCTTTATAAATTTCGTTAGGTCAAGTGAAAATGCGTTACATAATTTGAGTGAACAGAGTGAAGTATCCTCTGCGAGTGAAAGTTTTCGGGAATCGAACCCAAATTTTTACAAAAGGAAAGAAAACTATAATAGTGTGTAGTCATTTCATATTTCCAGGATGTTACAAAAGTGACGTGTGTAATAAGATGAATGGGTGATGTATGGTTTTTTGTGTTTTATTTAATGTTTAAGGATATTAAGATGTTTGGTAGTGAGTAAATAATGTGAGATTTTGAACAAGATAAATGAAAGGAATGAACGACAACGCTGTCCAAGTACTAGAAATGGTGTGGACAACAAGGGTTGTAAAAAAATAGAGAAGTTACAATTCCATTTTGGAGGAAGACATCACATGTCTACATTACTCTTTAAAATGAATTAATTATTTTAAAATTCTGTACCCAAGTGATCGGGCATATGAAATGGAATTTGATAAGTAATGCAAATTAATTAGAAGGGAATTAATTCGGTTAATAATTGCAATACTTATTCTACTTAGTTATGAATGCATCATATAGCAAATTATTTTAAATCTGTTCATTTTAGTGGAATAGGGAACTAAATTGGTTTATATTACATACGCACGGTTTCAAACTATTTCTCACGAAATCCTCTAGGAGATAGCAGGTAGTTCCGCATTATTATGTTAGTTTCAATAGCAAGGAAGAGAGTTATAAAAGTTTTTACTGCCAAGGAACCTAAATGTTTTGTAGAATTTTAGCGGAAGAGAAAATTTTTATTGAGGTATTGTGAAGGATGCCGAAACGAAATAATTGGTTATATTTAAAAATAAGTGTATAGGTGTAAATTAGTTTTTGAGTCTTCAAAATCTGTGTTATAATTTGGGACCGGATTTTTAGGTTTTTAAAAACACTGTTTTAGGTTTTCCATTAGGTGAAATAGTTTTTTTTAGGTTTTTTGTCCAAAATATCGTTTTCGGGTAGAATAATTGGTTTAATGAATTTGAATGTGCTACATAGGATTGAATACGTAATATTTGTAAAGTATAACTTAACAAAATTGACTTAAATTTGTGTAAACTTGCTTTAGGACAATATTATACAATTGAAGAAAGAAAGCATAAACAATCAAAAGAAGCAGTGAAAATAAGATCGCCTCACATTTCCTGGTTACAGTATAACACTAAATATCTTTCAAGATTCTCAACTGTGAAGTTCTTCCTGTTATCTCTTAGTTAATAGGCTAGTTAATACTGTATCTAGACACTACCCATCTCAGGATTTGAATCCGATGCTTCTAATTTAGTGAGTAAAATACTTGATGGTTGGTTGTGGATAATGTGAAACTGAATATTTTCCTTTTTCCGGTTGTTACGCATGCTAACCGCACAACTGATCAACTAGGGACGAAAACTTCCCCCTTTTCTAGAAAGGTAAATAATATGTGTTTCTGGCAGGCTTGACAAAATATTATTTTGCCATCTGTAGTGAAATTCAGATCGTCGCCAATCCACTGCCGTAATAAACTCGATTTAATTTGTTTCGGCATAATTAACACGTCTTCTTAAAACTCACAGTGTGACCACTCAGTATGAATAACAGGGAAGTACTAAATGCAAACAAAAAAACAAGCGCTTTAAAACACAGAAATCCATATCCTTGTTCATACACAGCAACAATGGTTGTTCGTACGAATATTTTAAAAGGTATACGCCGGTACTCTTACACTTCCTCTCTTGATACTGTCCAGACGACAATGGGTTGAATGAAACGAGTATTAATTTTTACCCGACAAAAATTATTCTCTCCCCACAAAATATAATTTTCTCGACTTACAAACAAAAAAGACAAAAAAAGAGCCTAAATTAGATATTTTAGGTTTTGATACCCCATTTAGGTATTTTTAGGTGCCACGGAATTAATGTGGGTGAATCCTATGGACATGATTCGAAAAAGTGTATGAGTGCTTTTTGTTTTGGAAGTAAGGAAAAAAATAGGTAAAAACCTAAGAATCCGGTCCCTAGTTATAATTTTCCCAAACGGAAATAATTTATGTACGATCACGCGTAAAAAAAATACGGGAAGAGCCTGGGGATCATATCCATTAAGTAGATATAAAATATGTATTTTTTTCTATTGGCTGAGATTCTTATTAGGCTTAACCAATGAAATGTAACAGTAGCCGTGTGACCAGTCCTTCTAATTAAGAGAATTAAGAAGTAGGCGTTAACTAAATTTCCCAAAATACTTGATAGTGTATTTTGGAAATGTAAGAATTAGACTCTCTTTCCAACCTTGGGAACGAGAAGGTTAAATTATAAGAATAAATACTCTTTTTAAAACCTCGGTAGCGAATGATTCGAAAATGTCCACTGGATTATTATGGTGTTGTTAAATGTGTAAGCGAAGAATCGTGTGCCATATAGTCAGATATCTATAGAAAATAAAGTCACTATTTGAACCACAGTCCTTAACTTTGATTCAGTAGATAATATCATTTCTGCAAAATCACATCATCGGCCCGAGAGGAAGAATCGACGGCTCGCAACGCTGATAGCCTGGGTAGGTGGATTGAATAAATTTTGAGTGAAAGATCACTCTGGCGCCCAAACCATCTTCCAGACTGGAGCAATTGGTGTAAGTACCTATTCAGCATGCACTTATTTTCCATTGCAACATAAGGATCCACGACAACTGGTGATCCAAGTTGGGCGTGAACTGCTGAAGAGGGGAGCATAAAACCACGACAATTATGGTCCTCTGGAAAATCATTAACGGCTCAACCACCACCACTTGCGTTCTTCTCACACTGCTTCATTACTGCATAGTTCATTCCAACAAAAGTTTCCACTGTACGGGTTCCGATTTCCACTTATTTGTAACTGTTGATGATGTTGGTTCCTACTACTCCGGTTGAAGGGGACATCAATGAATCGCGTACAGCGAAAGGCGGGTGAGCAGCCAGCCACTGAGCAAGGTTAGTTAAAACCGTCGTACATTAACTACGTAAACTACGTCGATTAGCTAAATAATAAATAACGTATATAAAAGTTCATATTTCATACATATATAGGCCTACATATATTCATATATATAATATATTAGTTATATGGGTAATTTCATACATATATAGGCTTACATACATTCATATATATATATATATATTTTGTAACAAGGGCTCGTCGAGGTTCAAAATCAGAACACCAAATTTATAATTGAAGGATGGAGGTTTCTTTATTTCCTACAACAATTGTCAATACAGTCAGAAAACTCCAGACTATTCGCCAGTTCACTGTCCTGTTCAGTGCTCCCTCTCACTGTGCTCAGTCCTAATTACAGCACTGTTCCGTTCGCACACACTGTGCGGACTCCCAGTCGAGATAATCCCACGTCGCGCCGGTCAACTCCACAGTCCTCGCTGCCGCTGTACGATCCACCCGTCGCGCAGAGTTCCCCGGGACGGCACTGCCTCAGCCCAGATCAGCTCACCAGCTCTTCCGTTCACCCTTCTCTCCGGCCACTAGTTCCCCGTTGACTATGCCTTCCGCTCGCGGGTCCCTCCGGTCACACTAGTCTCTACGGTCACCGGCTCTTCAGCTCCCCAAGTCACACTCACTTGAGGCCGCGCTGATCAGTCCTCTCCGTCCAGCTCACTCTCTGACGCTGACGCTTGCCACTACTCACGGACTGCCTCTCGCTGACTCTGACTCTTCACGGACTCTTCACTGTACTGAACTGAACTGAACTGTTACTCTCCTTCATTGATTGACTGTCTCTGCTCGCTCGCCGCCCTATATACCCTCGACCAATGTTCCAGAGTCGACGTCTGGAAAGCTCCCCGCCCGCGCGGAATCTGGAATGTGCGCTGAACTGCGCGGGCACACCCCGTTAGCGCGAGCTCCTCCCTACAGGCCTTCCCCCATGAAGCGTGGTCCAATAGCCGTGCTGCTGTCACGCCCACTGGAGCTCGTGCCCACTGGCGCTCGTCTTCCGCCCGTCCACTAGGGGAGCGCGATCTTTCTAGACTCCATTGTTCTTGTTCTTTCTGGGTGACTCCTCTTTCTATCAGTTTCTAGACGAGTCTTTTCTGGGCTTTGTCACATTTCCCCCTTCTTAAGGGCCTTCGTCCCGAAGTGCCCCAAGATATGCCGTCAGACGGTCCAGGTGAACTACCAGCATCTTCACTCTTGGCTGTCGCTGGATGCGGTAGAGTTCTGTCCACTAGGTGAACTACTCCATGGCCAACAACAGGTACCGATTTCCATCATCAATAATGAAGCGTGGGCCTGCCATGTTGTATTGCCTCATGTCCCCACGGCTGCAAGTTCTAGGCCCTCTGCGGGCATCGCCGGTGTCGCATTGTTCGCGCCACCTCTCGCCGTCACTGCATTGGTACAACCAGTAGAACCTTCTCTACAGTTTGTCGACGATCCGGTTCGCTGTCACCTGTCGCTCCTGCGTGGACTTCCTGCAGGACCTCCTGGCCTCCGGCTCTCGGAAGGACTAGGTGCTCCGCAGTCGCCTTCCCGTCCGCAGACTCCCAGCTTCCTTTCAGGACCCCGTCCCTGACCACTAGGGCGTCCCGCCGGGCCCCACAGCCCTTGTAGATGGCGGTGCGACCGGCTACCTCTTCCCACGTCGGTCCCATACCCGCCATGACGTTCCTCGGAGTTGTTCTACGTCCACACCGTCCCGCTGCGGTTCACTCAGGGCGTGATCTTCCCCTTCGGTAGCTGGTGGTACGGTGATGGCCATGTCCTCTTCCTGCCCTTCTTGTTCTTCCACCTTGACCGGTCTCTCCGGTTCACTTCTCACGGCCACCAGTTCGCTGCCCGGTTCATTCGATCTTTCCTTGGCCGGTGTCAGTTCCTGCTCGAGTTCCTCCTTAGGGCTTAAGCGCAGGTTCTTCATTTCCCTTATAATTCCTCTTATTTCTTTTACTTCGGAGTTCTGCCTTTCCATTTTTTCGTTCAGTTGCTGAAATAACGATTTTAACAGGTCCTCCATTTTGCGTTCCTTCAATTATATCCCAATTTTGACACCAGTGTAACAAGGGCTTGTCGGGGTTGAAAATTAGAACACCAAGTTTATAATTGGAGGATGGAGGTTTCTTTATTTTCTACAACAATTGTCAATACAGCCAGAAAACTCCAGACTATTCGCCAGTTCACTGTCCTGATCAGTGCTCACTCTGACTGTGCTCAGTCCTAATTACAGCACTGTTCCGTTCGCACACACTGTGCGGACTCCCAGTCGAGATAATCCCACGTCGCGCCGGTCAACTCCACAGTCCTCGCTGCCACTGTACGATCCACCCGCCGCGCAGAGTTCCCCGGGACGGCACTGCCTCAGCCCACATCAGCTCACCAGCTCTTCCGTTCACTAGTTCCTCCGTTCACCCTTCTCTCCGGCCACTAGTTCCCCGTTGACTAGGTCTTCCGCTCGCGGGTCCCTCCGGTCACACTAGTCTCTACGGTCACCGGCTCTTCAGGTCCCCAAGTCACACTCACTTGAGGTCGCGCTGATCAGTCCTCTCCGTCCAGCTCACTCTCTGACGCTGACGCTCGCCGCTACTCGCCTCTCGCTGACCGTGACTCTTCACGGACTCTTCACTGTACTGAACTGAACTGAACTGTTACTCTCCTTCATTGACTGACTGTCTCTGCTCGCTCGCCGCCCTATATATAGTCTCGACCAATGTTCCAGAGTCGACGTCTGGAAAGCTCCCCGCCCGCGCGGAATCTGGAATGTGCGCTGCACTGCGCGGGCACACCCCGTTAGTGCGAGCTCCTCTCTACAGGCCTTCCCCCACGAAGCGTGGTCCAATAGCCGTGCTGCTGTCACGCCCACTGGAACTCGTGCCCACTGGCGCTCGTCTGCCGCCCCTCCACTAGGGGGCTCGATCTTTCTAGACTCCATTGTTCTGGTTCTTTCTGGGTGACTCCTCTTTCTATCAGTTTCTAGACGAGTCTTTTCTGGGCTTTGTCACAATATAAATACAGTATATTAGTTATATGGGTAATAAATACCATTTATGTTTACATAAACACTAAATATAGTGATACAGAGAGTTAAAGCCCTTGAAAACGAAAATAAAAAGATGAGCAGTTTACTAGCGAAATTTCGAAATCGAACCAGAAATTTAAGAAATAATGTAACTTTTGACTACGTGAAGATAAATTAGCAAATGTGCATATATTGCTAAAGGATATTTAAATCTCTACAACTTCATTCCTCACAAGTTTCCTCTAAAATGGAAAACAAAAGAACTAGAAGGGCAAGTTTGACGAAAAACAGTAGACCAAATATTTCTGCAAATTTTGCACTTTCAGCCACTCATTATCGGAGTGGGTAACACATAGAGATAAATATTAGAAAACTGTTTTGTAGGGATTTTGTAAGCTTTAGTTTAAAAAAGAATGACATTTTCTGTACGATGCAACGTTTTCGAGATTTTCGCGAGAATCTAAAGAAAAAAATAAGAAGGACCGCTTAGCCTCCCTCTACGGCACCTCAAATCGGCTGGAAAATATTAGGCGGTGTTAAGGGATCTCCCACTAAATATTCCTGAAACATTTGGAACTACATGCAAAAACTCCTAATTTGACTGGGCTATAATTACTGTTAGTGGTTTAGAGATTTCAAGCAACTAATAATTTATTCCATCAAGAAATTTTTTACTTTACCCTGCCAGTAAAGAATGAAACTACATCTGAAGGAAATTACACAATACATGGAACCGTCCTTTACGCATCTTGGTCCTAACACAACATACGGTGACTTAATCCTCGCCATTCGATTTGGTCAGGCGAAAAAGCCGAAACTTCCGAATATTTCTTCATATTTCGTAAAAGGAAGATTAAAAATAAGTTCTCTTTGACTATCCCACTCATACGCCGCGTGTTTGATATTGACCAATAACATTTAGCAATTCTTCTGATATAGACCAATTACGGCCGTATATCTTACGATATTCTTGTAGAAAAGGCGAGGATGGCATTTTATCGCGGTAAAACCAGATGCTCGTTACTGGGGACGCGAGTATCAGTGTGCAGTGCTTAATAGTCACTGCTGCCACTAAGCGGCATGAAATCAGATTATTTTATGCAACATAACTTGTTTGGAAATTGTAATAATAGAAATGTACATTGATTAAGAACACAATTTCGATTCGGTTCAAGCCAGTTTGTGTGTTTTTATTCTTTTCTGCTGTTAGCTTACCTGAATGACGTTAACTATGCTCCATTGGTAGTGCTGATTATACCAGGGTAGCTCTAATCGATACATGGATGGTTGATTCACAGTATCCCGTGATCTCACAATTGTTAGTTTTGTTTTTATAGAACAAAGCACGAAAGTAATTATTAGTTATATAATCCGTTACTTTTTATTCATGGAATAGTCTTAATAAATCCAACTCGAGTTGACGAGTTGCATGAGATAAATTCGCTCCTGCTGCGCAATCGCGAATCTATCGATAATTTTGTAGACTCTCTCGTGGGATTATCTATGATAATACCTTGATGTTTTAAAGAAATGTGTATAAAGTTAACTATATTCAAGATACAAATTGAAAGCAGGTAACATAATATCAACATATCCAAATATGCTTTCTTATTACTTCATAAGCTGAACTTCTACTTATATAATTTACTAACACTGATGCACATTGTTATATATATATATATATATATATATATATATATATATATATGTAACTTATATATAGGTCTATATATATATATCATGAGCTCAGCTTAGTTTTGTTTCTCGCTCACATCCGTCTCATCTGGACGCCATTCTGTTGCCGTACGTGATGCATATGTGTGCAGGAGCATCCAGAATTTCAATTAGGTTATCAAATAACACGCCAATACCAAACCTGAGCTACATGTTAACCGTACAGAAATGTACATATCTCCTTCTTCCATGCTCATCGTAAAAACACGTTATAAAATGTATTCAGATAATAACCAGATTGCTTAAACTTCACTTTACGACTAATCCTTCTATCTGGATCATTTATGTGAAACAATATTTCCTTTACATGTTGTTCCTATAGTACGGGTAGATGAAGTAAAAATAAAGAAGATGGACATGACCAACTTTGATTCAATAGCAGAACAGTAAGATTTGAGTTGGGAGGTATGTTGTTAGGATACATCATTCCCCATGGACCCAAAGGACGGCGGTATGGGACACCAAGATTGGTCTTAGGGCCAGAGGAAGACCAAGCACACGCTGGACAGATGACTCCAATAAAGTAGAAGGAAACTATGGATAACAAGTGTCTACGACATAAACACATAGAAACGACTGAGAAGTCAGCTAATTCCATGACTCAGGGCGCAAGACATGTCGACAAGCCTTAATACTTTGCACAGATGAAGTTGGATGTGTAAATAATATCTTAAGTAGAAATGTACCAGTAGGTAAATTTATTTCGATAAACAGAAGTGACTCTTAAATTTACCACCCTAATCAGCATTAAGTAAGCTATCCCCCTAAGGGATTTTCAGGCTGTTTATGCATAAGTAAACAAGTAACCATCATGTAAAATTATCAGTTTGAAATCAACGACATGTTGCACGCAGTTGATCGTTCTTGCGGCGCCGGTCACGCGGCCCATAGATTGTCTCCCAGCACTTTGATTGACATACTATGATCGTTCGACATATTTCCATTGCGTCGTACAATGCTGCTGCGAAGAACAAGTGCAAGGTAGCAGTGGCAGGTAACTGTAGCGGCAACACCATAACCACCGTGAACATCGTCAGGTTCCTCAGACTGTTTCACAATGAGATCTATTCTGCTCACCCTTGTGCGCCGAATCTTGTGATTAAACAGTACATATTACCGTACGCCATTTTAGGTTATAACTTATAAGCGCTTACGTTTTTCTCTCATTTCGAAAAATTTTGAGAAATAAAATGAGTTTATAGTCGATATACGTTATACTAGCTTAAAAGGTCTGGCGTCGTTCGGGTTTTATATATTTTTGTAATTCGAAATTAACTTATGAAGGACTTTCGATTTTCAAACTCTAGGTCCTTATATAGGTATTTAGAATTTAAAATGAGGAAGAACGACTTATCACACTCAAACTATCCCTTCAGGAAACGCTTGATGTGGCTTTTTATGGCTCATAGAGGATGTAGAACTTTTCACCCCATGGCTTCTACACACCAAGCCTGGTATGGGTTGAAATAAGAAGAAACAGAAATTCCGGCAACATATAATTGTATTGTCTATAAGGAATGTCTTGTTTATCACTTTCATGTTACCACACAACCGTTTCGGAGCTGTAATAAAAAATAAATTCAATATAACTTTCATAATTTTCTCCCCCAAAACCATGGATATAATATATATACTGCGCGCACAAATGTCCAAAATCTGGGAACCTCAACCTCCTGGAACCCTCTGGGTCTCCATGGCCTGTATAGGGATCACTTTTACAGGAGTAAAAATGTTCCATCCTATTTTGTCTCCTTTTACATGCTTAGGGCCCATGACAAACATCCATATTTCTCAACTAAAAATACAAAGCCTACAGCTGTGAATAACGTATCAGGATCAATTTTTTACAAACTTCTGATGTGGCATTATTCATTGGCACACACTCAGGGTGAGACAACTGAGAATGCTGTTCCCGCAATACGAACTCTTATTCTACATCAAAATGTGAGGTAAGAAAATGGAATTATCTATGTCCAGGGTAGAGGAAGTTATGTGACTACCTCGCATTGTGCATTGTTTTCATGGATTTAATTCTGCATTAATAATTTACAAAAATGAATTATATCGATAGCTTCTCTAGTTTGTCAAAGTCCCGTTTCTCGCACTTCCAAAGCTACCTATGGACATTGCCAACATTATACTGTTGTCATGACCATGAGAACTGTACATTCAATGTGATTTGTATTTGATGGATTCTTTGTAATAAGATATTTCGTTTCCTCGAAACATCTGATTCTTGTAATTTATAATCAAAATTTTGCAAAATGCTTTCCTAGTGTGCGCTTACATTACCAAACGAAGGTACTATCAAATTTCAATGTCACTTCCTATAATAGTTTAGGCTCTGAGTTGATTCTCTGTCAGTCAGTCAGTCCGTCAGGGCAAAGTCGTTTATATAATACAAGAGACTCATTAGGTTCTAAATAACATTAAAACGTTAGATATGACTGTTTTCATATGTATGTAGTTTGCAGCGTCGAAGATCCAAATTTCAGTGGATCAGCTGGTTTCCATAAATGACAGTCATAACTCGGGGATAATAATCCTCACATTTTACATAAAGTATTACTCTATTAGCTTCATATCCCTGCTGTTATAAATTTTGGTGAAGTATCAATGAAAATGTTAAATACCATGCTTTGTTTACGACCTATAGGCCTGAAAGAAGGATAGACAGACAGACATATTTCTAGGCATGAGGAACCTAGACTTGAAGTCAAAATCACATGCAAGGAGAGACATCAAACATAATACCACTATCATCATTATGTGGGATAACAAAATATAGATGTAATTTATTGCTATATTATCACACTATATAAAAATATTAAAAAGTCTTACATGCAATATATGTGTGCGGCATTAGCGATTTATTAAAAGTTACGAAAGCCGGTACTTAAAATTTGGTGTATGGCTTTACCGGTTTATATGTAAAAATATATTATACACGCAAAATCATGTAAAAATAGACCACTGTTCTTCTTCTCCCCCTCAGCACTACAGCCGTGTGTGAGCCTTGGCCTCCTTTACAATCAGCCTCCACACAATCCCATCTATAATTTTCTCTGTTTCTGTCTTTCAGTTTCATTGTTTTCAAATTTTATGTCCGCAATCCATTTTCAAATGGGTCTTCCTCTTTTCTTACCAGAGGGTATAACTCTTTTCAAAATCTTCTTTTTAGGCATCTCTGCTCTCTATGTGCCCCCACCACAGAAATCTTAAAGCGTTTCTAAACCTTACAGTATCTGCTGTTTTAATTATTTGATCCAGTTCTTGATTCTTCAATATATTCTTATGTTCAAGCCCATATATATATATATATATATATATTATTTGAGATATACAGATTAATTACACGAATGTGCAATATGATCGGGTACACTTCGGTTCATTCTAACATACACAAATAAATAATACAAAATATGATTTATTAAACTTTACAACCTAAAACATTACAACATTCAGGAAATAGTAGTTCTGTTGGATAGTCTATAGATTTTTAAAGTAAGAATTTACTATGCTCTTCTGTATTAGATTTAAATGAGTCATTTTCATTACAGAACTGCCATTTCCTTACCAGCCAATGGATGGCAGGTGAAACTGGAACTAAGTAAACTATTCTAAGACTTCAGCTGGTAAATAATATCTCAGGTTTAAATTTTTTTGTTGCGTATTTCAGATGGTGATCAATAATTCCAAAAATCCTGATCTGTTTCCTTCACAACTTGGCAGGTACAGCTGGGATAATGGACTCTTAACCACAAGTTTTGATTCATGAGTTGAGTTCTTATAGTTGTTAATGAGAAAGGAACAAAATTTGTTTATCTAAGTTATATTTAATACTAACTTTTTGCGTCTGGCTAACTTTAGTTACTCTTAAACCCGCAATTAACAATTTTGTAATTTTTCTCCTACCTTGAAGCGGAAAATAGTAATACGGTATCATCAGCTTAAGAGTATAAACAACCAAGGAAAATTTTAAAGTCCAAAGTCATTAACTCATTTATATAAATAACAAATAGTACAGGACCCAAAATTATTCCAACTTTAGCTGTTTATTACTTAATTTTTAGTTATTTGCATTATATTATTTAAATAATACCGAAATAAGTTTAAAGCAACATGTGGTAATACCTCAGTACTCTTCTTTCAAGTTCCCTTAACATAGTTTGATCACCTTCAGTCATTTTCATGTTACAGCACCATATTTAATCACAGCTCTTACTGAAGTTTCGTTTATATAGGGTATATATCTTTGTTAGTTACTTTAAACATGGAAAAAATTCAAAAACATATTTGCTTAACATTATTTGTGAAGTAGTAGCTTATGTAAGTTATTTGTCAGAAGCCAAAAAAAGTCGTGATGTTCTGAATATTGCGAATGGAGTTTATAGCACGAGACAAAGCGAATTACAGAATGGGTGTAATTTGTAAGGGCGGTGTGTGTGGTTATATCTTTATTCTAAGCAATTCGCACATAGCTGGCCAGCGTTATCAACACAGATAACTGTGCTCTCCCTTTGAAGCACTTTGCATATAATGTGTAACAATGGAGCTCCCCCCTCCTTGTCTGGTCATAATGGCATATTGTTCCCTTGTTTGTTCGTCTGCTGCCTGCTTGCTTGCGTTTTGGTTGAAGAACTCTACCAAGAGCAAACTATTTTAGTAGGATTTGTAATTTTTTTAACAGCAAGTACATTATGCAGCATGCAGGAGCCTAGACCTTTCCCTTTAATCCTCATTTATGTAGTTTACTCTTAATACGTAATATCTTGTTTCAAATTAGCTCACTAAAAGTAATTATTCCATAATTCATGTTAATAACAAAATATTTGTAGGATATAATTATATCCTATAAGTATAATGATTACTGTTTGACTTATACTGAAATCGAATTTTTTTAAAGATTCTGGTAGGCATATTAGTGTTTACAACATGGAATACAAAGTTACTATACAACTCTCTATTCCAAAGAAAAAAGAATGGATATTATTTTTTTTATGTCGATAAATGACAGCAAGAGATCTCATACGGAGCACCGTACGTTATTTGTATATTTTATACTCGTTGAGGATTATAATGCTATGTTGTAAAGTATTGGTTTCTACCATATACCTCAAAATGTGTCTCATACACCTACAGAGCAGGCCTAAGTATGTCTGTTATCCAGTAATACATGTTAATCTTAGAACATTAAGTTCAAAGTAAAAACGTTTGTGGTCAATGTCTGTTAATTTAAAATAACTTATATCCTAAAAAATAGTGCAATATACTCATCACAGTGTTAAAATATTACAAATTAAAAATGTCTTCAGGTTATAGCAATCTCATATAATTAAAATGTAAATTCATGCAAATCTGTGTAGGATCCTTCTTTACTTATGTTGAAACGGATATGCAAGCATTTCAGTTTAAGTAGGCCATCTTCAATCAGTTGGGTCTGTCCCAATATAATTTCTACTTGTACTGTGTGCATCTGAGATAGATTAGACCAACTGAGAGAGGACCGGAATCTTGAAAAATAATTACAAGTGTAAATGTCTTTTAACAAAAATTCTAAATTATATTGAATAAGTTGAATTGTTGATATTAAGTAACTCGCGTAATTAAAGGAACTTATTTGTTTTCTAATTTGACTTCTAAGACAAATACATCTTCATTTTTTCTTTAATGCGACTTCGGATTTGGAACCACTGCATGAACATTTTGTAGATGATGTGTGATAGCTTTAATACCTCCATTTATTGAAAATAATATATTATTAACAGATATAGTTGTTTTCATATTATGTTTTGAGTACGTAGGTGCTCTGTATTAATAAATTTCGATATTATTACCTCTTGTATCAAAATAGTAAATGGCATTATGGCAGCAAAATATATTACATTTACCAGGAAATGTTAAAATTTCTTTCAAAACATTCTCAAAGAGTTCATTGGCCCAAGATTAAAGGTAATCTTTAAATAGTTTTATTTTTTATTTTTTGCATAACAAGTAACTTACTCTATTACTATTAACTTAATATTGTGTCTAGTATTGTAAGATTGAATCCCTTTTCCTCAATGATTTAGAAATTAGAGTTCAGTGTTGATTTTAATTGATTAATACTCATATTAGTGCATAAAATCAGCTCAGAAAGGGTTAACATGAAACTGGAATTTGTATGATTCAGTGGTAAATGTAAGAACTGGCTCGAAATAAGCGTATAATATATATATATATCAAATTCGAAATACCGGTTTTAGGTAAATATTAGTTCTTACCAAACTTAGGATATTACTAACTTACTTTATTACACAACCGGCACTGCAACATTGTTGCTACTCCACTACTAAAACCCAAGTTTTACGAGATTTTAACTCACTAATCCGCCAGACCAATGAATGCTTTAAGAATATCAGGGCACATTTTAACTGTCTTCTTTTCTGAATTATGTTTATCTAACAATACAAAATGCTGAATATTTTTGCTGTACGAAGATCGTCGTAAGTACCGGCCAGAGACTACCTAAGGATATTTAGCGAGTTCACTGATCGGAAGTCATCAGTTTAGCATGGAAGACAGCACAAGACATGCTACAGTGCATTTAAGAAGACAGATTAGATCAGTTTTTGCCACGATGGAGGCATAGTAAGTAGTGTGGTTTTCTGTCTGACGTCACAGGTGGAGCACAGGTAAAGCAGCTGACGTCATCAAGTGATCCAAGATGGCGGCATTTCCGGTTCCGGTCCAAGATGGCGTTAGCTCCTGTTCCTCTCACAAGATGACGACACTTCCGGTTCCGGTTCAAAATGGAGACGCTTTCGGTTCCTATTGCAAATGGCGGACCAAGCGCGAAATTCAAAATGAAAATGGCGGTAAATTTGAAAATTGTATATTACAAAATCAAAATGATGACGCTTCCGGTTTCTAATGCAAATGGCGGAAGGAGGGAAACTTAAAATTGTAATTGGTAAAAGGCAGAGGTTTTGAAAAATCAAAATGGTGGAAAATTTGGAAATTGTATATTGGTAGAAGGGGGAGATTTGAAAATTCAAAATGGTGGAAATTTGGAAATTGTATATTGGTAGAAGGCGAGAGATTTTAAAATTCACGATTGTTGAATGTGTGCGATATTACAATTGCAAATGGCGCATGGAGGGAAATTTGAAAATTGTTAATTCAAGTTGGAGACACAGGAGGGTCCGTAGGGACCAGAGGGGCGGGAGAGTCCAGATGGAGTGTGATGACGTGAGAGTGGGCATGGTTATGTTGTTACGACCTACCTCAACGGTGGGTTGGTTTTATGACGTCACGAACAATGTCATAATTCAATATGGCGGATTTCAAAGAATATGTTTCAACTTTGGTCTGAAAATGCTGAACCAAGCGCACTATTTAAAATTGGAAATTACCAATGGTGGGAAATTTAAAAATTATATATTGGTACAAGGCGGGTGATTTTAAAATTCAAAATCGTGGACCAAGGGCACGTTACAAAATGGTAGATTGTAGGAATTTCGAAAATGGCTACTTTAAAATGACGGAAGGTTCGAAAATTGTGGAGGAAATTCAAGATGTCGGCTAGAGCAAGTGTACGGGCAAGCTGAGAGCAAACGGACTGTATTACAAGATTCATAGGACGTAGCACTTCTTGAGATTGAGACTTAGACTATACATAGATAAGCCAAACTTGCCCAAATACATTTTAGATAATTTTCTCTGGTATGTATCAATTTATAGTCACAACAACAATACATAAATCATGCTCAGTTCATAAATTCTGGATTCCTTGGACGTCTATAATATTATTATTCATAAACACTGATGAAATTGTAGATATCACAATGTTTATTACAAATTCCTTAGTTCAAGGTCGTAAATATCCTTGAGATGGCTTAATCAGTTTGATCAAAACCACACATATATAGTTCAATGATGAAATTACGTCCAAATTGTTCCTCAAATAAATAGGTAGTAAATGACGTACCTTTGAATTGATTAAATACCACCTTTTGATAGTTGATAAAGATGTTAGCCTGAGATCTTGCAACGCCAACACCAAAATGAAGAAGACCCGATGAATCACACGATGGGTGATAATAGTCCTTACATCATTAGTAATCCTCAGAATCAATAAGGCATATGAAACCTTAATGTGAATCGAAGAGCTGATTGCTTCAGCTATTGAAAGTAAACCACCAGATCTATCTGATAGGTAAAGATTGGCATTGATAAGCCAAGAAGAAAACTCATGTCCTTATGAGTAGTAATTGAATTGATTATGACGAAGAATAGGCATTTAAAGCCTAGAAAAACTAATGTCTTTATGAGACACAGTTGACTTGAATCGATGAAGGAAAAAGAATGAAGTTAAAGATAAACCTTATTGGCTATCAAAACAATATAATAAAATGTCCAGTCTCTGATTGGATGCAAGACACAAAAAAGAATAATTTTGATATTACAATACCCATAAATAACAACTATTTGAAATTCATTTGTTCAATTATAAATAAAAAAACAAGATAGCAAGCAAGGCCTGCTAAAAACGAATTACAGAAGCATGACCTACTAAACTAAAACATAACGGAACATATTGCCCGCAAATTATGACACTTGTGGCATAATTAAGAAAATTACATGTGGAGTTATGTTTTAAAAAATAAATTAAAGAAGAGAGAAAAAAGAATAAAAATAAAACAAACATGAACAAATAATTAAATGAATTGAAAAACATGAATGCAGAGAATGACTAAATCATTCATCATTTTCTGAAATTGGCAATGGCGCCAATTTAATGATAGGACGCACATAAGAACCCGTGGCAGTCCGAACTGTTGCAATCCGAACAAGCCCGTCCTTGCCAGGGTAAATCTGATGAATAATGCCCAATATCCATCTCTGAGGAGGGACATTATCATCTATGATTAGCACTGGTGTGCCAATAGATACATTTTCTTGGACCTTGGTCCATTTAGCACGTCGCTGCAGGGTAAGTAAGTAATCTTTGGACCACTTTTTCCATAGATTAATGTTAAATTGGTGCAAGGCATCCCAACGCGAACGCAAAGTATAACCACCTGTCAAATCAGGGCTAGAAATAGATATTAAAGGCTTTCCTACAAGAAAATGACCAGGTGAGATATAAGAGAAGTCATCAATATCCTCATTTAGTGGAATTAGAGGACGTGAATTCAGTAATGCCTCTACCTGGATCAAAACTGTGCTAAACTCCTCATAAGTGAAGTTGAATGAAGATAGCATCCTTTTAAGATGGTACTTTATAGAGCGTACAGCTGCTTCATGTAAACCTCCCATGTGGGGAGAATTAGACGGCAAAAAATGCCAAAGAACATTCAAATGAGAAGTAGCATCTTGGACTGATGATTGATGCTCTTCTGAATTTAGGAGTTCGCTAAGGTGATGAAGATCTGTGTTAGCACCTACAAAATTAGTTCCATTGTCAGAAGTGACAGAAAACGGGAGACCTCTACGCCCTGTAAAGCGAGAAAAAGCCGCAAGAAAGGCACGGGAAGTAAGCGCCGTGACAAGCTCAATGTGGATGGCCTTAGTGGACATGCACACAAATATAGATAAATATGCCTTGATAGAGGTCTTAGAACGAGGACCACCATACTTAATGGTAAATGGGCCTGCGTAGTCAATGCTAACATTCGTGAATGGGGGTATAGAATTGACTCGAGAAGGAGGAAGGTCAGACATCTTCTGCTGCAATGACTGAGCCTTAAAACGAAAACAAATGATACATTTGTTTACAACCCCACGAACAACCTTCCTAATGGAAGCTATCCAATATTTTTCTCTTACATGAGCAATGATAGATTGTAAGCCTGCATGATGCAGCTTACGATGCGTGAATTCAATGAAGCTTTTAGTAAACTTATGAGATGAAGGTAACAGAATCTGATGTTTAATTTCGAATGGCAAGGCAGAATGCTTGAGGCGTCCGCCTACGCGAAGAAGGCCATTCTCATCAAGGAATGGTGAAAACTGCAATAATTTGCTAGCAGTAGGTATGGCTTGTCCTGAGGACAAACATTTCATCTCTGTCGAATAAGACTGAAGTTGTACCACTCGGATACAATATTTGAGGGCCTTGTCAAGTTCAAGAGGCAACAATGGACCTTTAATAATGGAATGAGGATTACGGATCCTATCAATGAACCTTAATACATAGGCCATGATTCTTAGAGTTTTTAGGTGCTGAAACTCTAAAACCTTAGAGTTCATTTCAAAGTTCTTTGATTGAATTATAGCTACTCGCTTAACTTCTGGTAATGGAGTAGGAACAACAAGTGGGCTATTGCCTGGCCAATCAGATTGAGGAGTACGAAGCCAATTTGGACCTGACCACCAAAGCTGATTATTTATGAGGTCAGAAGGCAAAACACCTCTAGAAATAAGATCGGCTGGATTATCCTTTGAGGATACATGGCGCCATTGGCAGGTTGAGGTGAACTCAATAATATCCGAAACTCTGTTTCTAACAAAGGTTTGTAGAGTATCTGGTGAACGAGATAGCCAGCATAGCACAATGCTGGAATCACTCCAGAGGAAAATTTTATCAATATTTAGGAGCAGCATGGGCAGAACCTTACGAATTAGAATGGCCAAAAGATGGGCAGCTAATAGCTCCAACCTAGGAATCGTGGTAGGCTTTACAGGCGCGATTCTAGATTTAGCGCACAGCAAGAAACTTTGAACATTGCTGGAGTGAGTATAAGAGCGCAAATACAAACAGGCTCCATAGGCAGATTCACTAGCGTCACAAAATCCGTGAAGCTGAATAGACCTTGAATCCTCCGATACTACCATGCGAGGTATAGCAATTTGCTCTATCATAGTCAATTGACTGTGAATCCTTAGCCATTTATCAGCTACATCAGGAGGAATAGGCTGATCCCAAGAAGTAGTAGTCTTCCATAAAGACTGAAATATTATCTTGCAGTAGGCAACGATTGGAGATATAAGGCCTAAAGGATCAAAGATTGAAGCGATGCAAGATAATAACGTTCTCCTAGAGCATATCTTGAACGGTTTTGTGAAGTCAATAGAGGTCTCTATTCTAAGCAAGTCATTGGATGGCTGCCAGATTAAACCTAAAGCCTTTATAGAACTAACTTCAGATTTACCGAATGTGCGGCTGTCTAAAGTCTCTTGCAAATGATGAGGAATGTCCTGAAGCAATTCAGGAACATTTGAACTCCACTTTCGAGGAATAAAACCTCCCAAGGGCAACAATGATCGCAGTTGATTTACCGCTTCTTTAGCTTCAGCTAAAGTAGGACAAGTTGCAACTATGTCATCAACATAAATCGAACGATTAACAATAGTGCTGGCTAAAGGATACTTGGAACCTTCATAAATTGCTATTTGCTTCAGGGCCCTAGTAGCCAAAAAGGAGGCAGGGGCAGTGCCATATGTAACTGTTTTGAGATTGAACACCTCAATAGGTTTCGAAGGAGAATCTCTCCAAAGTATTTTTTGATAGATTTGATGATCTGGATGAATCATCACCTGCCTATACATCTTTTCAATGTCGGCAGTAAAGGCTATAGCATTGAACCTGAAGCGTAATTGGATGGAATACAGCTCAGGATGGACATTAGGCCCAACTGCCAGAATGTCATTTAAAGATTTACCATTGGAAGACTTGGCAGAGGCATCAAACACCACGCGAAGTTTAGTCGTGGTGCTTGAAGGTTTCAGCACCGGGTGGTGAGGTATGAAGTAGTCAGAATTATTGTTGGAGACTTTGCCAACAGATTCCATATGTCCCAAGTCGATGTATTCAGACATAAATTTCTTGTAATCCTCGGCTAATGCAGGATTAGAATGAAACCTCCTTTCAAGAGATGCAAATCTCAAATGTGCTTGGCGATTGGTGCTACCCAAAGACTGAGGATCAGATTTAAACGGTAGCTTAACCACATATCTACCCTCAGAATTTCTTTCAGTGTTCTGGGTGAAATGCACCTCACAATCAAACTCATTGGAATTAATAGATACATTAGAAATCCTTTCCAACTCCCAGAATTTAGTTAGCTGTTCACTGATTTCGAAACCTGAATTCAGAAAGGCTGAATAATGCATATTTAAGGTATTAGATTGGCAAGATACCTCATCAGGAAGTCCATTGCTAAAGTCCTTAGATTTATGAAGTGTAAGTTTGTTGGACCTACGAACAGACAACCTAGGAGAGGAAGGTTGGGGCAGCTTGCCCGCAAAGTACCAACCCAGTTGAGAGTTATGAATGATGGGTAGGTTAGCAGCAGAAATATTACCCACACAATCAATTTGCGAGAAAATCTCAATACCTAACAATAAATCTACAAAGTTAGGTGTATTGAAATCAAGATTGGCTAGTTGAAGGTTAGGCGGAATGTTCCAGTTAGTGATATTAATTGGAGATCTTGGAAGTTTCGACTCTGAAATCTCCGGAACAACAAGAGCAACAGTATTACAAAACCATCGAGTTGTTCGGGACCTGATCTCTATAGAAGCAAGCTTGTGTGTGCTTACCTTAGACGACAGTATTCCAGTCAGCCTTGCTTGCTGCTGACAAGGAGATAGTTTTAGGTGTTTAAACAGCCTTTCACTGATTAAGTTACAATCAGAGCCGCTATCTAAGAGGGCAGTGGCCTCTACGGGTTGACCATACTTGTTTATCACAAACACATTTGCAGTAGGAAGTAAGCAGCCTTGATGATTATGAGAGGCTGACATAATCCCTGCAGTATTAGATATTTGTGACTCGTTCTGAGCACTATAATCGTGAAGAAGAGTACTATGTTTCTCTCCGCACACTCTGCAAGTGAACGAGCTGCAAGCCTTGGTATGCCCTCTTGAAGAGTAACATACACGACATAAATGGTTAGTTCTAACAAAATTGCTACGGCTTGCAAGACTCATTGCTTTGAAAACATCACATTGGTAGACTTGATGTGAATCCTTTTTGCAACAAATACATTTGTTGACAAACTGAGCTGATTTGCTCTTAGCCGATATAGGTTGCGAATTCTGTGAAGTTGAAGGCTGATTTTTTAGAGCTGAATCCGTCATTTGCAAGACCCGGACTCTAGTCTCCAGGAACTTAAGTAGTTCCTTGAGTTCAGGCAGTCTGTCAGACTTCTGCGATGATTCCCATTCTCTAATAATATGAACTGGGAGTTTGTCTAAGATCATTTTAGAAATAACCAAGTCGGATAAATCGACATCAGTATTTAAGGAGTGCAATGCATGCACCGTGCTTATGAAATGATCTATAAATCTTTGCAGAGAGTCTGCAGAATTCCTTTCAAGAGAGGGTGGTGAAAATAATTTGTCAATGTGACTATTAGCAATCAGACGATTGTTGTCAAATCTTTCTGACAACGTTTCCCAGGCTACATCAAATGTAGCTGAGGATACAGGAATATTCTGTATTACAGTCATGACTTCTGGCGATAAGCATGATTTGAGATATTGGAACTTGTCCATGTTAGAAATATGCTTATGTTGAATGACAAGGGAATAAAATGTATCCCTGAATTCAATCCACAAGGCAGGATCGCCTGTGAATTGAGGAAGACGGATCTCGGGAAGTTTTGGGAGTGAAGGAGTCAACTCTGTAGATGACTGGTGTACTACAGAAGTTGAGACCTGATCAGGGTCATAGAAATGTTTATTTTCAGCAATAGAACTATTTAAGAGACCTATTGCCTCGTGAAAAACCGCTTCGACTTGCCGACCTTGAAGTTTAATGACTTCAGTCACTTCTTGTGGTCTGATTTGAGAGTACTTATTCTTGTATTGATTAAATGTGGCTTCAAATGCATTACGCATACTGACAGCCTTGAAATATGAAACCTTGTCTCGTATGACTAACGTTTGAATAGCTTCAACGTAATCAAAGAACTGAGTTGCTACAATATCAACAGAAGCTAATTTATCCATAGATTCAGCTTGAGCAGCTTCTTGACTAGCCCTAGCTTCTGATTCTGCTAATTCTAATTTAGTCCTAGCTTCTGATTCTGCTAATTCTAATTTAGTCCTAGCTTCTATTTCTGCAATTTCTAGTCTAGTCCTAGCTTCTGCTTCTACAGCTTCTTGTCTAAGTTTAGCATCTACTTCTTGTTTAAGTTTAGCCTCATAAGCTGTAACTAAAGAGTTTACACGAGATATGGCTGAAAAGACAGATTGCTCAATATCTTCTCTATAATCTGCTTCAGCTTCTGAATACTCGACTTGATCAATCAGAGACTGAATATCTTCGTATTTGATCAGAACTTCATTAAACTTAGCCTTACGGGCTATAATTTCTTTATGCGATTTATCATCAAGATCAGTGAATGATAGAAAGGTATTGACGTGGCGAGTGATCTGAGCCTTTATAGGAGTTCTCTTGGCTTTAAGAGCATTAATGTTTAAATCCTGATTAGCCAGCTCTTTAGATTTACAGCTCAGATTACAATGAATATCAATAATTGCCCGCTCTTAGGGCCAAAATGACAATAAATACAATGCCCGATTACGGGTTAAGACAAATCAGTACATAAACGTCCAATGCAATGGACGTTGAAACAATACAATATCAGGTGTGATATGTGTACTAGTGTAAGTGTTGATGTCTGTGTAGGTTTTACAAGCATATAAACTTATAACACTAGTTTAACAATAGATCCTCCAGCCTTCACCTCAAACATGCAGAAGACATGGAGGCAGTAACAATGTCAATTATTGTTTAGTTATTGTTATGATGAGAACAATTCTGGTATATATTACAGTTCAATTCACCAGATAATAGTCCAGTTATGATTCAAGATTCGGCAATAGGAGTCCAATAAATGGCCCGGTAATGATTCAATTATCCGGCAATAGGAGGACCATTAAAATGGTCCGGAAATGATTCAATTATCCGGAAACCGGAGGACCAATTAAAATGTACGGGCAAGCTGAGAGCAAGCGGACTGTATGACAAGATTCATAGGACGTAGCACTTCTTGAGATTGAGACTTAGACTATAAATAGATAAGCCAAACTTGCCCAAATACATTTTAGATAATTTTCTCTGGTATGTAACAATTTATTGTCACAACAACAATACATAAATCATGCTCAGTTCATAAATTCTGGATTCCTTGGACGTCTATAATATTATTATTCATAAACACTGATGAAATTGTAGATATCACAATGTTTAATACAAATTCCTTAGTTCAAGGTCGTAAATATCCTTGAGATGGCTTAATCAGTTTGATCAAAACCACACATATATAGTTCAATGATGAAATTACGTCCAAATTGTTCCTCAAATAAATAGGTAGTAAATGACGTACCTTTGAATTGATTAAATACCACCTTTTGATAGTTGATAAAGATGTTAGCCTGAGATCTTGCAACGCCAACACCAAAATGAAGAAGACCCGATGAATCACACGATGGGTGATAATAGTCCTTAGATCATTAGTAATCCTCAGAATCAATAAGGCATATGAAACCTTAATGTGAATCGAAGAGCTGATTGCTTCAGCTATTGAAAGTAAACCACCAGATCTATCTGATAGGTAAAGATTGGCATTGATAAGCCAAGAAGAAAACTCATGTCCTTATGAGTAGTAATTGAATTGATTATGACGAAGAATAGGCATTTAAAGCCTAGAAAAACTAATGTCTTTATGAGACACAGTTGACTTGAATCGATGAAGGAAAAAGAATGAAGTTAAAGATAAACCTTATTGGCTATCAAAACAATATAATAAAATGTCCAGTCTCTGATTGGATGCAAGACACAAAAAAGAATAATTTTGATATTACAATACCCATAAATAACAACTATTTGAAATTCATTTGTTCAATTATAAATAAAAAAAACAAGATAGCAAGCAAGGCCTGCTAAAGACGAATTACAGAAGCATGACCTACTAAACTAAAACATAACGGAACAGCAAGATTTAAATTGTATATTTCGAACTTATTATTTTTAAATCCGACTTCACATTGTGCAAGACTTACATCTATATTATACATTTTGTTGTTACATTTGTAAGTCAGGAGTAAAACGTTTGCATCATAACCGTAACAGTAAGCGCTCAAGGTCACGCGTCAGCATATTTCGCTCGCGTGCGTGTAGAGTTACATCCGGTGTATATTATATCCTTCAACTGGTATTGCATTTATCACATATGACATTACAGCATTCTTACGTGGTCACTTGGTTCAATATGTCGGATTGCGCCCAATATGAATATTACAAATGGTGGAGGGTCTGGGAAGTTTAAAATTATATTTCGACTTTGGTTAGTGAGCTTTTTTGTGTTGGCCCACCACCACCCACAGAGATACCTCGACCATAGGCCATAATCCGCTCCCAACAACTGTTTGGCGCTAATGTTCTATTGCTCTTTTCGCTCTGATGTGTACCTATCCCAGGGGAAAATGGTTGCATTTGTACTTGAGCAGGCTGTTTGTTTCAGCACTATAGAACTGTGTAACTTTGTCTGTGTTGTGTCCTATTCTGTCCTATTTTGTCGCGCGGGGGGGTGCTTTCCGGCCTAGCATTCACCTTAACAGTGAGGAAAACCCCGCAAAACCTCACTTCGGCCGGTTGCTGTGAGAGGTCCCACAGCGTCCCGAGAGTCTGAGCTTCTCTCAGGGCATGTCTCACGATTGGTATGCCTCATAATCGATTTGTCTAGACATCGTCATTGTCTTCCATCTTTCTAATTCCAATTGCTTGTTTCACAAATGTGTTGGAGTGTTCATGAGCCTCTTTGGTAATCCACAACTGAAGGTCTGGAGGCCATCGTTCACCCATTTGGATGGTTACGTTTCTGAGGTCTTTTCTTATTTCTCTAAATCTAGGGCACGTATATAGAGCGTGATACATTGTGTCTCGTTCGTTATCTTCACAGTAACATAGGTAGTCATCCGCTAGTTTGAATCTGTATAAGTCGCAGTGAAATACCCGTGCCCAGTGCAAAATTGTGATGTAGCGTAATCTATCTGTATATATGTTTGTTTGAGCCTGTCTCCAACGCTTGAGAAGTAGTCTTTGGTGATGCCGTGGTGCAAGGAGTTCTGGTAAACATGGGTCACAAAATTATACGGTAGCTATCCTGGGACTTGCTCGTAACAAGTGGCTAGCGTGTAGGCCCGCCGGCTAGAGTGGAATGTTGCCCCTGTGGCAGATAGCTCCCTCTGGTTTACTAGGGTTGAAGCTAGTGCCATCACTTAAGCCGGCGGCAGGAATCTACCGCTTGTCGATTAGCGACATTTAGGCCAGGACTATTCACGCACTCGCACGGAGTGATCTCCTAGTTTGTATCGTGTTGGAGCGCCGCTCAACTAGCACATTTCTCATTCATTATGTCTGTTAACTTCCCCCCTCAAAATCAAGCGGCTTCGGAACCTGCTCAAAAAACCCTTTAGACGGGGCATCGTCTGAAAAGACCCCAGTTGTCGAACTGGTAAAAATCGAGGAAGTAAAACAGTAGAGAAACCTCAGAAGTAGGCCCCGCTCAGGTAGTCGCTCCTCCAGCGGTGAGGAGAAAGAAACAAGAACCCCACAAGTCAAGAAGAAGCCTCCACCATAGATAGTTAGTAGTTCCTCCAGCGGGGAGGAAACAGAAGTAGAAAAAATGGTAGAATCGCCTCGAGGCAGGAAGAAACTCCCACCCAGGGTGATAATGGTGCTGGACCCCAAAGATGAGAGAACTATGTTCGACCTTATGTTAGATATGGCAGGGATCATAGGAGAAGACATAAGGTCAAGGGGAAAAAGAGCAGAATTATACAGGAGCTTAGGGAAAATTATGATACATTGGATTGAACTACAGGCAGAAAATATATATCCCTCCGAACAGAAAAACAAACGCTAAAAATACACATAAAACCCATAGTAACACCTACAAGTGCAACATATGCTAGAGCGGCAGCTTCACTTCCACCCCCTTCGTTTCCAAGACAACAACAAGAGCCTCAAACTAAGCACACACTCATAATCGACAGACCGGGAAAAGGGAACGATACTGCCGATGAGGTCAGAACTAAATAGAGTAGATCATTCAACGGAAGGATGGAATGTGGTCGCTCTTCGCAGGACCAAGAAACGAGAAATAATATTAGAGACCCCAACTGAGGCACAGGGCAAGACATTCATACAATCAGAAACCCTAAAAAAACGAGGTGACAGAGTAAAGGTAGCGACAAAAATGAATCCGCGAGTCATCATCCTAGGTGTGCCCCGGTGCGTCAAAGAGGACAAAATTAAGAACTCCCTAAAAAGACAAAATTCAGACGGGGACGACCCGGATTGGGATAATTTAGAACTTAAATTCAAGTTAGGGAAAAAGCTACGGATAATGATCACTGGGTGTGTGAAACTAGCTCAACACTACGTAAGAAGCTCCGAAACAAAGAACGCATATACATAGAATATAATACATGCAGGGTCCGAGATTACCTCGCGGTCACGAGGTGTTGCAAGTGCCAAGGCCTTGGACACTCCACCAAGTACTGTACCCAGGATGATAGTTGCTTGCATTGCGCCGGTCAGTGACATACATTTAAAGACCGTAAGAATAGGAATATGCCGCCGAAGTGCGCTAACTGCGCGAGAGCGAAATTAGAAGCTACCCACGGGCAAATGACCACGACTGTCCGTCAAAGATGTACGCGGAACAGCGATTGAGGAATAGAAGAGATTATGGGACATAACGCCCATAATATAAAGCTATGGGAAATTAACACGGAACGGTCACGGGTGGTTGCTAAATGAACTTAGAAAACAAACACAAAAATCGGAAATAGACGTACTCTTAATACAAGATCCATACACAAACCAGGGAAGGGTGACAGGATTTGGAATACAGGACAGAGTCATTACTGGGGCAAAACAGGACGAAGAAACCTTAGCAGTAATAGTCATAGTCAATCCGAACATCAAGTTATAAAACAAAGTCACTTATGTGCCACACATGTTGTCTGCGTAACCATCCTAAATGGACCAGACAAAATTCACCTTGTCTCTGCATACTTCCAGTTTAGCGAACCCCCAGATACATACATAGCGACTATACAAAGAATTACAGCAACACATCCTCAATGAGCCAGCCCAAGGACCCACGTACCAATTGGATAAGAGGGATCAAACGCGAACCTCTCACGTAGATGTAACAGCAGCCACCCCTAGGCTGGTCCCGAGAGTCAGGTCATGGCAAATACTGGATGTGATGTCGAGTACTCACCGAGTCATTCAGACAAGCTTAGGGAAACAAATACGATTAGATACTGTTTAAAAAACGCGGACTGGGAAGACTACAAAACGAAGCTCGGTGAGCTACTCGCCAGCCAAAGGCCACTTATTACAAAGACGAACATAGCAATACTCCCTGCAGGAAAAAAAGCCTTAACTCCAACTTTTGCCGAAAATGTCTCTCTCTGACTAGTTTGGGTAAGATTTCTTGGAGGCTGGCCTTGATGAGTGTGTTTATGTCCCTCCTGTATATATTGAAAAGAGAGTCAATTAGTAGGAGTTTGAGCAAATGGTTTCCCAAGGATTTCTTCTGTATTGCTACATATTTAACCCCTCTTTTTTAAGCTAATGTAACAAAAAATACTTCCGCTCGTGCAGTGTGGTCTACATTCATCTTTGTGGAAACAGTTCAAAATTCTGTCAATGGATGACACATATATATCTGACTTAATACACTGGCGTGCTTAAAGCCTTCTTACTTCGTCAAACCGGTCCACAGAATGTACTCATGCGCTTCGTTCTTAGTGAATCAAATCAGCTCTAAGGGTTAATTTGAAATATTTTAAAATTATTTGTTGTTGTTAAATGAACTTATGTAAGACTGTTATCAAGCTAGTTGACTTCATTTGAAATAAGATAAATAATGTAAAATGGATGATGAAAAAGGAAGAATGTGTAGTGCAAGATCTTCAAAAATTATGTACATGTTAATGGAAGGATTAGAAACTAAATATGAAACGGAATTGTTGGACATTGGACAACCTGTAAATGGACAAGATGACAAGATTGCAGGGAAGATATACACTGAGCTAACACCACTTAAGTTGCCGCAGCCAGGAAGTACTTCTGCAGCTAACTGCTTTGATGTTCTACGAAATATTTGAACTTTCTTAGATGATCAATTTGACAATGTCAGCTACAAAATTGTAGCCTCAACATTAGGGGAAAAAACTTCACCATCGTCAGCAGCAATTGAATCTGAAATCCAGTTTACAAAACTAGGGCATCCTAGGTAACGAAGTAAATTTGACACATCACTCGAAGAACGAAATTGATTACATTAATTAAGATAAAACTTTCCTACTTTTAGTGAAAGATAAAGTAATAAAAACTAGTTTCCTATAAAAATAGTTACACATATAATCCGAATAGGAAGCAATGATGCCTTAACTACATCGATTTAAGGCGATTTGGCTTCAGTTTGAGAACTTAAGGTATTTTTCTTTCAAATGAAGTAAGCAACCGATAAGGAAATATTACTTAATTCCACATATTTCCATAAGTATAACCCTTATGAATGCTTTAGGGCCCTCATATAAATTTTACACTTTATCTTAACTCATTTATCATATTAGAATTTATAAAACACATTTTAAATATTGTGGCCTACGTCAAAATGCAAAAAGGCGATTTACGCAAAACTGTGACAGACGGAGTTAACTTTTTCTGGCGTAGCAGGGCACAATAGATATCAGGGACACTAGTAAAGTGATAAAGCAAGCCGCGAACAGGGCAATTAGGAAAACCATCCCCCAAAGAACCACTTTAAAATGGTGGACTCCCCAGCTAACGGAATTAAAAAGAGAGACATATGCCCGGAAAAGAGCGTTTCAACGGGCCAATGCCGAAAACAATCCGTGACTATACGAACGATATTGACAACATAGGAGACAATATACAAAGACCGTAAGAGCCGTAAAAAGGGAAAGCTGGCATGACTTTGTATCAGAGCAAAGCATGATAAACAAATGGGGACTTGCATATCGTATACAAGCAGACAAACTGAAAACAAAGATAATAATAAGTAGCCTAAAAAAAGCAGGACGGGGGTCAAGCCCAGACATGGGACGCTGTAGCAGATACAATACTAAATCCAGATGACGACAGGGACCATGAAACACAAGAACAAAGACAAATCCGCGCAGAAATAGAACTATAATACCTCAATGCAATAATAACGGAACAATTTGACGCAGTAGACATTCAAGTAGCACTTAGTCAGACGAAACAGAAAACGACGCTAGGTATAGACGACATAAACCCAGAATTAAGAATCAATGGAGGGGCAGCACTTCATGCTCGCCTTCTAGAAATCTACAACGCATGCCTTCATATACACATGTTCCCGAAGGCATGGAAAAAAGCGATACTTTTCCCAATACTGAAAACTAAAGACAGAGACTCCAACCTGCCAAAATCATACAGACCGATCTGCTTGCTTCCCGTCCTAGGAAAGATATTTGAGAGACTAGTTCTCTCTAGACTAGACAGACTATTAGAAGAATCGTGCTCCGACGCCCAATTTGGGTTCCGACCGGAACGGTCCATGGAAGACGCGATATCTAAGTTATAAGACAGAAATTCGAACGCAAATTACGTACTAGGTATATTCGTGGACATAGAGGGTGCCTTCGACAACGTATGGTGGCACCTTGTCCTAAAGCGCTTAAGGGAAATAAATTGCCCACACAATCTATACGAACTTATAAAGGATTATTTCCAGGATAGAGAAGTACAAATGCGAAACAACCAGGAAATAAAGGCAAAACGAGTTACAAAAGGCTGCCCACAGGGTTCGGTCTAGGACCAAAAATTTGGAACCTAGTGCTTGCGCAAACCATTCGAGAAATCGCACAGGCTCTTCAAGCAACACCAGTAGTGTCCGAAATATACAATTTAAAATCTTTCCCTAGCAGATATCTTGAATTTCCTCCGCGATTTTCAAACCTTCTGCCATTTTCAAAATTCTCACAATCCACCATTATGTATCGTGTGCTTTGTCCACCATTTTGAATTTTCAAATCACCCGCCTTCTACCAACATATAATTTAAAATTTCCCACCGTTGGGAATTTCCAATTTTATATAGTACGCTTGGTTCAGCATTTGCAAACCAAAGTTGAAATATATTTTTGGAAATCCGCCATATTGAATTATGACATAGGTCGTGACGACATAAAACCAACCTACCGTTGAGGTAGATCGTAACAACATAACCACGCACACTATTACGTCATCACACTCCATCTAGACCCTCCTGTCCCTCTGGTCCCTCCGGACCCTCCTCTGTCGCCATCTTGAATTAACAATTTTCAAATTCCCTCCATCAGCCATTTGCAATTGTAATATCGTACACATTCAACCATCTTGAATTTTCAAATCTCCCGCCTTCTACCAATATACAATTTCCAAATGTTCCACCAATTTGAATTTTCAAATCTCCCGCCTTCTACCAATATACAACTTCCAAATTTTGATTTCTCAAAACCTCTGCTTTCTAACAATTACAATTTTAAATTTCCCTCCTTCCGCCATTTGCAATAGAAACCGGGAGCGTCATCAATTTTATTTTGTAATATACAATTTTCAAATTTACCGCCATTTTGATTTTGAATTTCGCGCTTGGTCCTCATTTGCAATAGGAACCGTAAGCGTCATCATTTTGAACCGGAACCGGAAGCGTCGCCATCTTGTGACAGGAACAGGAACTACCACCATCTTGGACCGGAACCGGAAGTGCCGCCATCTTGGATCACGTGACCGGAAGCGCCGCCATCTTTGATGACGTCAGCTGCTCCACCTGTGCTCCACCTGTGACGTGAGACAGAAAACCACACTACTATAGTACAAAGTGAACTCATCATTCCCATGTTAACATATTCCATGCACTTAATACATCACACCCAATCTTGTTCGAACGAATTTGAACATTATAAAATTTAGTGTTTTCTAAGATTGTCTTGTTATGTTCATTAAAATACAATTTTCTCTTTCGTTTCTGTGCTCTTTTTGTCCTATCTATTTTTTTATCCGCTAAATCCACCTGATTTTCTTTCTGAATGTTTCTAAATCGTTTATGCACACTAACGGTTCTCCCATTTCACATTTATTCTACTCATCTGAGGGGTGACGTACCTTTGAGCAAATGAGGGAAAAATACCTATTCCACTTGAGCAAAAATGTCTACTTCACTTGAGCAAAAATTAGTCGCGTATTCCAACGATTTGGCAACGCCGCATTCAACTGCCAGGCTATTATACTTCTAAATTATCCGTCCGATGGTACCTTGGTAGGAGGAATGAAAACTGCCCCAGAACTACAAATGGCGCAGAGTCCTATCGCATTCATTTCAAAAGGGAATTTTACTGTGCACATCCATCGATACGTGAAATGCTGCATGTTCATGCGCCAGAGGCGCGCAGCAACGAGACAAGGCCACGCGGGCGCCCACGTCCGCGTCCGCGTCCACGACAGCCTCTCAGTCCGACACCGCTAGGGATTGGTTGCCTTTCTAATATAAAAAGGAGATGTAGTTCAACAGAAATATAGTATGCCACACATACCCGGACACAACTATCTTGGTCCAGGCAGCGATTTAAGCGATCCAAACGTACTACCCGTGGACGAAGACAATCGGATCGCCAGAGTGCACGATTTTCTCTACCAGTACGCACGAGACGACGCAGAAGTAAGGAACGCCGATTTCACGGCCATCGGACAGTTCAAGGACCTATGGTTGTTTTACGGTAATCCGCACGCAGCAGCAGGCGCTTTGGGTCTGAGCTTGAAGTACATTGCAGAAAGCGTTTTCGGCGGACGGTATCCCAATGATATGTCAAAACGACCCGGTCTCTCAAAAAACTGGGCAGCAATAAAGAAGATCAACCAAGCCAAAACAGCGAGGAAAGCGGTAGGCGACGAGAGCGCGGGAGGAAATCCACTGAAGTAAAAATCCAGAGGCGACGACACGCCCGCAGATCAGGGGGAAACACCTCCTTTTGATTTCGACGAATCGTATTTCGACGAGTTTCTGGCAAATATTCCAGAAGTCGATCAGCGGGAAGCAGGACCGTCTACAGCAGCTGCAGGAGGACCTCAGGTAGAAAGACCGCCGACAACGGATGGAAGAGGCGGATCTGGCCCATGAAGCGCTCCAACAGGATCGTCTGCAAAGACTTCAAAACCGGCAGGATGTAATAGTGAAGTCGGTATGGATATTGTTAGCGATCTCGTGTCTGATTTTCCTGGGTCTCCTGTTGAAAATGGTGCTGTTGGGTCTGGGGCGGGCGGCGGTGGTAGATCCCCACGGATCTCAGGTTCTTGTCATCCGCCAACAACGAATCCACGACGTTAAATTTCAGTAAACATACGAGGTTAAGCACTTGCGGTCACCCGTACAAAGAATTCGATTACAAGGTGGACAACGTAGTCGTGGCCACCGAAATAGTGACGCCTCTGGCTTACATTTCGTTGGACGCCCTCCCGTGGTTCCTGAGTCCGGCAGAATTTAAATCCTTGTAAAACTTTGCCAAAGTCATGGTAGTGGCCACGCGGGTGGAAGCCGTTCCGGCTTTAAAGGAGCGACAAATTCAAACGGACATATTAATCCGATCGCATCTTTCTGCGAAGCAATGGAAAATTAAAAGTCTGAAATTAATCGACTTTATACCATTAAGAACTGGGACGATTATGTTTCAGGAAAAATTAGTTATTAAGATATGTGACGCTAATTGGAGCTAGATATAAAGCACTAACACTGTAATTTCGACATTGTCATCAGGACGTGCCCATCAAATGGCGGTGGACATAAAGTAACTTTAGGAAGTTTCGTGCCCATGAAATTGCGATGAAACCACACAGTGTTGCCACATCTCGTTTAGAAAAAATGTAAGTACCATTCCTGTATTTCTTTACTTTCCTCAAATGAATATATTCATTTGCTATATTGCTATGGCGATTTGCTCAGATGTTAATCACCGCATCTGAGGTGTTAAATCTACGGACACAAATCTAGGAATAGATCTACGGATAAATAATCAGCCCCAGCCGATCTCCTATACTTTATCCAAGATGTGTACGGAAACAACAGACTGTGAAAGTACAAAGCAAAGTTCACAAGAGTAATTTTTTTAGACTGTTTAGTCGATTACCTACAACTTTCTTTTTTGAACTAGGCGCTAAGAGTCCCGGGTTCGATTCCCAATTCTGCCACGTGACTTTTTGTCTCTAATTTTGGTTTAATTTTGGCCAGTGTATTGACACATCCTGTAGACATGTATTCTTCTAGGATTTTGAAAACCGTGCTTGAAACTACTCGCACGGATGACGCCACATTCACTTCTATTTCTTTCACAGATACTTCAGGGTTTTCTTTTAATGTTTTGTTTATATTTACAATCTGTAACTTCTCGCCTCTTGATAAACCATTTCTTCGCACGTTTCTTTATTGGTGATGTGAGTTCTGAAGGCCCTTGGTCGCAATTTGTTTTATAATTCAAATTATTCATATTAGAGGTTATGCTTATAACCTTTACTTACAATATGTGGTGTACTTCATCACACATTATGTAAACGAAAAGTACAATGAATAATAATGGTGTAAAATAGTCTTGTATTTAGTATCGCATGTCACTTGTTTTTCTTCTGAATCAACTAATTTGCCAAGGCAAAGATAAAAACAAATGAAATTTTGTATGCTAAAAATCTTCATAAGATAACATAATCATTTTATTACATTAATCAAAGTAAAAAGATTCTTCTAACGCTTGAATTTTTGGGGAAGTTCTCATAACGCAGGCAACATTTCACCTTTGAATAACAATGCTGATTCTCTGTCTTAGAAACGCTGATGGGCGAGAACCATCATTTTGGGTCACAAGTTTCTTCCCAATATCTGAGAGCAATGTCCTAGCCTCAGCGCACCATAGTCCCATGGTTTCAACCGCGAACGCAATAAACACTTACCTATGTAACATTTCTTTTGATGTTAACTGCAGATAATGCTATTGAACCTGCTAGTTTTGAACTGCTAGGTAAATGGGATGAATTTAAGGTGTCCACACAAGTGGCATCCCATAGAAGATGCCGTGGGAGAGTCGGTAGCGCGCCTGCCTTCCACTCCGGCGGCTCGGGTTCGATTCCCGGCCGGGTCGGGGATTTTTCAGTAGTGAAAAATCACTTTCTCGGGTTCAGGACTGGGTGTTTGTCAGTAGGTTAAGTCTTAGGTTAAGATAATGCACATTGTGCGCGATTCCTTAATTATAGAAGAGATCTTCCTCGAGACCATGGAATTAATGTCAGGCCATCTGGATGTTTCCGATCGCTGCTGCCGATACCGGCAGGCTCCAGATTTGGAGGAATGCCTGCTGGTAAGCGCTCTTTGGAGAATGCCATTGAGCATGAAGTGTCTAGAAAATCTCCCATTATTTTTGGGGCAACTTAGACCATGGATACCATAGCTGTCAACATCTTCTCCACATAAGCAGTTATAGTCCCGGCAACGAACGAAAAATAGAAAAAAATTCGTGTATATTTTAAATTTTGCAGAGTTGTCGGCGGAACTATCCTAAAAACATACTAAAAGTCCCCGAGGATGAGGGGCGAGCAGGGGGCAGGCCCGTAGAAGGGCCCTTTTATTGGGTTTTCACGTATATCTCACCAACGGTGCATCTTAAAGGAAAAGTTATTCTATTCAAAATCCAAGCTGATGCAATTTCCTACAAGCTTGGTCCTATAAATTTTTTCTATTAGCAATAGCTTTCGAGATATCTGCCAGCGAAAATATCACATTTTCAAAAAAAGCTCTTTTGTCTCACGCTTGTCAACACACTTTGCCTTCTAGCGCTTCAGCACTTAAATTTACAGCAATGTCCTCATAAAAGAAGTTGCAGGGAAATAAATTTTCTTTAAAATAAGTAGTTATTTGTTATTTTGTCTTCAAATGTTCAAATATTAGGCTATATCAATTTTAATTTCCGGACAAATGTCGAGATTTCAAAAGAAAAATGTACTTCAAGCTTTCTTTTTATTTAGGGGTTATATCTTTCTATATACACTGTTGTTAATATTTTCTGCAAGTCTGGTGTGGTCGTCTTTAAGACAGGATAGCCTAGGATTGTCAAGAAGTATATGTAAATTTTCCAATAACAATTTTATTAAGAAAAAGAACCAAGTTACTAAATGACAAACAAATTGCATGAAAACAGTTTATCTCCGTCTTTGGAGATAAAAGAAAAATAAACTATACTCTCTTGGTAGGCTATGGTAATAAGCTTCAAAAACAGTAAAACAAATTAACTACCCTTTGTTCAATATAAATTACTGAAATATAAATGAAGCCTTTGAAAATCAATAAAGTTATGAGAAAACCTTTATCATCAAGGAGGCTTTGACAATGCTTCTTGTAAATTTAACCATGCATACAAATGAGGGTTTTAAGGGAAAGAAAGGAACTTAGCGAACTTATCTTTTGCTTTGATGGCGTTTCTTTCCCTTTGAGTAGTTTCATGAGGTATGCTGACTTCCAAGCAAGACAGCATCGATGGATGACCACATCCGACCCACAGCTTTGCCTTCGAACCCTGGTCGAGGGCAGGAAGAAGAGAACCAGGCGATGGCTGTTTCCCTTGCGAATTGTAGTAGTATAAACCTTGCCAGATTCCTGTTCCGTCTCCAACCGGACGGGAATGTCTCTAGGTAAGCTCCCTCAAACCATGCACAGATGATGAAGAGGGCAGCTAAAACTCTGGCGGCGAGCAGGCTACGATGTCGGCTTCCTTCGGGGCGAGAAACTGTATTCTTGCAGTGGAAATCTTCGACGACAGCCAGAGTTCCGATGAGAGAAGGCCATTCGGTACAAGCATTGTATAAAAATGGTCCTTCGTATAGCACGAACTGTTCGTTGCACATATACGATTTGACTTCAGGGGAAAGATCACAAATGTTTCTAATTCAAGATTGCCTTTAATTCGCAATAAATAGTAATTGTAATACTGTTCACTTGAATGTAGAATTGAAGAAATATAAGCACTAGTTAGCTTTATGTCCTTTGACCTAATTGCTTATACAAGATGGCTGCCTAGCCACGTAAATGTGATCTTGGAAACTTCCTTTAGGCTGGAAGCTTGAGTACAGAGTTCAATATTCATCACTTAGAATATTTATAAATAGTTACTTATTCTGTGCCGATGTGCACAAGTAATACTATGCAGAATGTTTTATTGTGAAAGGCAGACTGTATCGCTTAACAGTATTACTACACTTTTCAATAAACTGCTTTAGACAAGACGTACTTTAGATTTGTAGATCTTGCACTATAGAAGACTACAATATAAGAGTTCTTCGAATTAACTAACATGAGCGTTAAGTATACGAAAGTACATGAAGCGAGAATTTGAGCAATATAGAACTTCTTCCTTAACGAGCGGTGTGCACCTGAAGAGATGAGACATACAAGACAAGAGAGACTGAACTTACTGAAGGCAGGCAGACAACTCTCTCGCTGCCCTCTGAATTTGAATAAGTCCGCTTAATGGAAGGGTCCAGAGGGGGGTGGGGAACATTGATTACTACAGACTAGAACATTCCAAACGAATTTTACCCCCAACCCGTGTGTCGCCGCGCAAGAAATAGTTCACGGCAGCCAGCATTAAGCCATTAGTGGAGCTACTTAAGAAAAATTATGCAACTTAGACAGCGCACAATGTTAAACACAAAATAAGAAAAAATTATTCACATGAAATGTGAACAACTGTATATTGTGTATGTACAAAGTGAAACATGTGGAGAAGGCAATTATATATTACACAACCATTCACTAAAAATCCGATCACAGTACAAATTCATGGGGCCTGAGCACGGGTGTGGGGCACTTATAAAGTATTTTCTCGTATAATCAATTAAGGTTATATTTTTCAATCTACCAAACACTCAGTATATATACATATATAACATTCATGAAAGAATATCTAAACTACATCTTATCCTTGGACGTCATGAATTTGAAACTAATCCTTTTCTTCTAATGATATACTGTTGGTGCATGTACCACATGACAGGTTCCACAAACGGAAGAACATTTAATGCTAGCTTTTCGGCATCCACCACACCGAGTTCCACGATGACAAAATATGGTGTGCAAAAATTGTCTTAAGAACCACATAGACAAGTAAACATTTATTTATAGTAATAGTTAGGCCTACTATGTCTTACAATTTCTGAGTAGATATAATTCTTTACCATTTTTTAAAATACCGGTAATTTTTTAATGAAAGATAAAACGGCTAAGCTTTGCAATAAGAAGAAGAACAACAATAATAATAATAAATATTATTATTAGTTATCAATTAATTATTAATAATAATAATAATAATTTTATAATTATTATTATTATTATTATTATTATTATTATTAATATTATGAGTTTTATGTAAAAAGTTAATCTTTAGTAACTATATTTTTGTAAGAATTAATTTGCTTGAGATTGTGCCATTTGATTACCATCTTCTCCCTTTTGTGTGAACAAATTCAATATAACAGGTCTGTATAAAAAAAAAATTCCAGAACTATGTCATACATCATATGCTTATATTTCCTGAACTATTAATCTTACAGAAATATAATTCATATCAATTTTGTTTAATTTTGTTTAATTTTGTTTAGTTTAATTTTGTGCTAAACTGTTTTTTGGTAGAACCCATAGTTTTTGTGTATTTAGGGAACACTGAGAGAAACGACATTTAAAAGTGCCCTCCACCCCTCGCTCACCCCTCATCAATGGGGGTTTTTCGTCTGTTGTTTAGGACACTTTGCCCTACATCTTTGCCAAATTTCAAAACTACATGACTTTTTTCTCCCTAATTTTCATTTGTTGCCTGGACTATAATGAATTTTCCATTACATGAACTGTGCTCGTAACGAGATCTGATTTTTAATAAATGCAACTTTAATGATTCTGTAATATTTCTTCAATTTTTTCGTGATGAAAATACACAATATACAGCTTATATACAAAGACATAACCTCTAATTATAGAGAAAGTGGGATGTACTGTTTTTTGTCAAAATCTTTAAATTTGTCCGAAATTAAAACTGTCATAACTCTTGAACATTTAAATACAAAATAACAAATGACTACTAATTTTAAAGGGAATTTATTACAATAAGGGCCGATTGTATAAACATCACTGACTGGAGATCAATTATGATCTAAGTTCAGAAAATGATCTAAGTTCAGGCTCGAGTCGTATTGTATAACACTGATCTAAGATCAACAAATTGAAGTTCAGTTTTGATCCTAGTTCATATATGAGCACTTGGCAACATCGCAGAAACAGATGAGTATTGCGAGACGAGAGCATTGCTATTCTAGTTTTCGTACGTATTCAGACTGTGTTATGCGAAAGGAAGGGGAAATATGATCGAAATTAAGCAGAAAAAGGATCGTTCCCAATTGAAATTGTCTTGGGAAAATATAAAGATATTATAGAACCCAAAAAGACGGATGCGATAATATCCGTGCAAGAGCAAAATGCGATTAAAAATGTTCTTGTAATATCATTCCTGGCGTTATAAACCGGCTTAATATTTTCACGGCTAAGGACGTATAAATGCTTCGTCTCATGAATTGTAATAAGAGCGGAGATGTAAAACTTAAGGAATTTTTGTTCATCTGTTATGTTTGTCATTCATGGAAACCAGGTTGCCTATTCCACTGAACTTTTCTTTATCGATTTTAAACTTAATAGCCCACTGAAGTTTTTACCTCATGACTGCCTTTTTACAATGTAAAATATCAGACCTGAAAGAGTTAATAGGTCACATAAAGAAAGATAACGAAGAAAGCATTTGGGGAAAATAAAAAAACAGGATCCTCCCACTCGAGATTTTCTAGTAGTTCCACCATAGTTTCCTATGTCTCTCGTTTAGCAGCGTTGAAAATTAAAATTATAAAAAAGGTAATAGGCTTAATATATTAGAAAATCTTCAAATCTACAAAAATAAAAATAATATTCTCAACGAAACCACAGTTGACCATAATCACCTGTTTGAACTCGCAACAAATGTGACCTAAAACATGCAACAAATAAACAACCGGCTCATACATCAGTGCATCATCAGACATTGTGACTGTTGTATCTCAAAATTATGAACTGAAGATGATGCAACTTACATCGAAATGCATTTTCAAGTAATAGACGCATCTGGGACCAAGAAGAAGTTTTAATAATATGACAACAGTGTTTTTAACATGTGCTTGTGCCTTCTATGTTGTTTTATATTTTATAAAAGGCCCCAGATAAGTGCAACGACAAGGGTTCTAAGGTGGACAATCTCTCTATTTTAAAACTATTTTAACCCTGTCTGACGATGAAATTCATTACTAATCTCACTATAGGTTTATTACCATGTGAGGTGCATATAATACATCACAAGCTTCGTGGTTAAAATAATATGCATATTGTTTTTCCAAGTTCTATAACTGGATACTAAACCATTCCTCACACTGCCTTTGAACTCGACCTGTTTAGCATTCCAATCTATGTTTCATAGACACTTGACACAAGTAACACTTTTTTACAGGATATTTATCACAATTCACAGACCACCTAAGCGTTTATACTAGTTGAGGTAGTCTGTACATACATTCTTTTCTATAATAAATAACAAGCCTGGCGGTTAAAGTAATATGGCTATTTAAAATGATAGTAATTGATATCCGGGTTAGGCCGCGTCGTGTTTATAGTGTCTTCTGACGTTTCGGACAACATATGGTGTCCTTCTTCTGAGAAAGAATTGCAAGAAAATAAGTACCTGTGATTAGTAAACAGTCGCAGTTGTCATGACGTCAGTGTTAAAGTTTTAATTGTTTCACGCCAGATGTCACTAATCTTATACCCATCTTCCCTGTTTATGTTATGGGGATGTTTAATGATTTCTATTGCTTCTGTGACAAGTCTAGGGAATTTTCTGTTTTCATTTTTAAGAAGAGCTATGTTATCGAAAAGTATTTTGTGACCCGTTTCGTCCGAATGAGATGCTATGGCGGAGAAGTCAGTGTTGTTTTGTTTCTGGTGTCTTATATGTTCTTTTCTTCTGGCATCCAGAGAGCGTCCAGTTTGTCCTATGTATACTTTTCCACACATACATGGAATTGAGTAGACTCCCGCTTTATGTAAAATGTCGATTTCGTCTTTCACTCTTCTTAAAAACCCTTCCAATTTGTTGACAGGAGTAAAAATTGTTTCAATGTCATATTTCTTTAAAATTTTTTGAATCTGGTCAGTGATTCCAGCGATGTAGGGAAAGTAGGCGTTAGACTTAGTTGACGGCTTTTCAGTAGGATCTGTTAAGTCCTTTTGGTTTCCAGATAGTCTGTTTTCCACTTTCTTTAGACATCTTCGTATTTCACGAGATGGATAACCATTACACCGAAAGGTATAAGATAAAGACTTCAGTTCCTGTCGAATGTTATCACTGTCACAGATTTCAACAGCCCTCGAGGACAGGGTGTTTATAATTCCTCTCTTAACTGAAGGAGGATGGTGTGAAGACCAGTTTAGATACCTGTCTGTGTTTGTCGGTTTTCTATATACAGCATGGCTTAATCACCCATCTGATTTTCTTTTGACCAGCACATCTAGAAATGGCAGGCTATCATTTTTCTCCTTCTCCATAGTGAACTTTATGTTTCTATGCAAGTTATTGAGATGATTTAAAAAAGTTGTCAATGTATCTTCTCCGTGAGGCCAGATTACGAATGTGTCGTCTACGTATCTCAGCCAACACAGAGGCTTCAATTCACTATTTCTTAGTGCTGCATTTTCGAAATTCTCCATGAAAATGTTAGCCACCACAGGAAATAGGGGAGAACCCATAGGCATGCCCATGTTTTGTTTGTAAAAACCTTTGCGGAATTCAAAGAAAGTTTCCAGTAAACAGCTTTCTGTTAATTTAGCCCATTTTATTGGTAGGTTATTGTCTATTAGTTTTTGTTCTACTAGTTGTATAGCTTCTTGTACTGGGATACTCGTAAATAATGACACTATATCGAAGCTGACCATTATATCTGTGTCATTCAATTTGATATTTTTGATAATATCCACAAAATGTGTGGAGTTCTTCACCTGTAGTCCCGTTCAAAAAATTTTAAAGAAATATGACATTGAAACAATTTTTACTCCTGTCAACAAATTGGAAGGGTTTTTAAGAAGAGAGAAAGACGAAATCGACATTTTATATAAAGCGGGAGTCTACTCAATTCCATGTATGTGTGGAAAAGTATACATAGGACAAACTGGACGCTCTCTGGATGCCAGAAGAAAAGAACATATAAGACACCAGAAACAAAACAACACTGACTTCTCCGCCATAGCATCTCATTCGGACGAAACGAGTCACAAAATACTTTTCGATAACATAGCTCTTCTTAAAAATGAAAACAGAAAATTCCCTAGACTTGTCACAGAAGCAATAGAAATCATTAAACATCCCCATAACATAAGCAGGGAAGATGGGTATAAGATTAGTGACATCTGGCGTGAAACAATTAAAACTTTAACACTGACGTCATGACACCTGCGACTGTTTACTAATCTCTGGCACTTATTTTCTTGCAATTCTTTCTCAGAAGAAGGACACGATATGTTGTCCGAAACGTCAGAAGACACTATAAACACGACGCAGCCTAACCCGGATATCAATTACTATCATTTTAAGTATAACTCTGGCCGTGGAAGCCTGCGAACTAAGTTAATGTGGCTATTGTTTTTCCAAGTTCTATAACAGCATACTAAACGATTTTTTACACTACCTTTGAACTCGACCTGTTCAGCATTCCAATCTATGTTTTATAGACCCTTGACACAAGTAACATTCTTTTACAGGATCTTTATCGTAATTTACAGACCACCTAAGCGTTTATACCAGTTATAATAATAGTTATTAGTAATTTTGATTGTTTGAAGGTGGGAGGTTCGATTATACAAAACGTACATTTTTATCTCGCATTTCGACTTTGATATAATTCAACATTTTTTAATGAGTAACATTTATTCAACAAACTTTAACCGGATGTAACATCAGACACATGTATTACGCATTCTCATCATTTTACTCCATCGGAATGTTACATACATCAGATCAAGTTCTTCAACAGGTGTGCTTGCATCTCATATTACAGATGAGTCAAGAATTCCTCACACTTGTGTTATACGTAGCATATTACATCTGAGACGCGAATTATAGAAGATGGAATGTTATCAGTCTTTAAGCAACCGAACACCACATTGGTGTCTACTTTTATGTGGTGGGTGTGGCTATCTCTAATACCATTATATAAATTGATGTCCCCATAACACTCGTCAATTTGTACTGATCTCTACACAAAATGGAAAGCTCATACACCTTCACCGTGTATGATATTGGTGGTAATAAACTACGTACACAGAAACATACAGTAACATTTATGAAAGTCTATAGTAGTAATCGACAACACGAAGCAATGGTTGAACTGTATCCGTGCGGGAGGCCGGAGGTGCGATGTCTTGAAGATGCAAGACACGACGTTCAATTCCATTACGAAACATGCAGCGGCGAAGAACATATATCAGCATGTACAGATCCAGAGGTAGAAGTAGAAGTCTGGGGGAGGAACTGGTCAACTAACTGCAAAGTCTTTATAAGGCAATGCCAGACGGTATGTATATATTTTTTATTATAGTCACAAATTTGTAAATTTTCTAGAACTCATTACAGCGCTATTTTATATCAGAGTTTTATTCATACACTGATTTATTAAATTTTTCTAATTTATTACATCATTTTTATCATAGCATAGAGTTTCATTCTTTCATTTATCGAATTTTATATGTTCTTTCACATTCATCATTTATATCAGAGTTTCGAAGTCGCTACCCCGATCCGTAAGGACCTCCCTCGGAGAGAACCACATCATAATTTCTTATATGTTTTGTTTTCCTTTGTTTCAGATCACTGAGAAGATGCTATTAAAAGTTAAACAACAGGTGTCATATATAGACGATTAAGTTCAATCGCAAGATTTTGAAAACAAAAACAAAAATATTATGTATTTAGAGTTTTAATAAAGTATGTATTATAAAGAAATCTATTTCACTACATCTTGAACTGAATTTTTTCAAATTGTAGTGTTTGCGTAAGTTCAGTTTTAACCTTAAAATATATTCAGCATCCACTTCCTCATCATATCACCAACCATCAAGATGATTATTTATTTATCAAATAATTTATTACGTTAAATTCATAATTTTAAAAGTATATTATTCTGGTGAGAAATATTCGTTCTGGGTTTAGTGAATTGATGTTAAAAATACTTGTAAAATATTTGCTATTTTTACTATAGTAAAAAAAAACTTAAAAATTCTAAACAATTAATTAGAATCATAAATTTTTATCAATTTTGCATGATCATATATGAATTATTTTTTGTATCAAATGCTTATGTAAATAATAGATGTAGGAAAAATAGCAGTCATCTTCAAACGTGTAGAGAATAAGTTTCACGTCACAAGATGATCATAGAAGAAGACCTTGATTACTCAACAGAGTACATACGCTATCATATCAGGATGAAATACTCTATCCCAATACACCTTCAATAAGGAAAAATAGTTCGTTCATAAATTTCATAAGAAATATATATTTTGTATGTTTTCCCTTAACGCTAGGGTAATAATATTCTAGTAGATATGAAATATCATAGTTATCTTACTAATGTAATGTAGGGTTCAGATTTCGCATTTCAGTCATGTATGTAAAATAGAAATAAAAATTATTGATGAGTTTCCTCTTGTTCTTACACATAATACGCAATTTATTTCAAATAATATATCGAGATATTCGTCGGAGTCCATCAGACGCTTACCTTTTTCCCACGACATATATACAATTTTTTATACATTGTACAAGATAGTGGATATCATTCTGAAATTGCTTTATACATATAAAATTATCATCTATTTTATGTTTTCACTATATTTTTAAGTACTGGCTCTACGTTTTCTACATAAATTCACTATAAATATCAAATCTTCTACATAACTTAGCGATAATAGCGAAGTTTGTTGGTAAAATCTCTATAAATATCGAATTTTATACATAGAATGGCGAAAAATCATACACACACATAACAAAAACACTTCATTTCTAGGAGAGTAGACCTACATACGATTAGGTACATTTCGCACTCATAAATTATACTTTCTTTTAAACTAGGAATAGTTGGAAATTGAGAAACGCGTACCAGATCCTCCGGTTGTTATCATTACGCTAGAGGATATAACACAAAGCATACTATACAACATTCACCAGTCTTTCTTACATTAATAACTCTAAATTCGGTTAATAGAGGGATATGTAACGGAAATATTTAAGTGGGGTTATTCCATTCTTGACACTGAATAGAGAGGGTCTCGACTACATGTATTTGAATGAAACTGATAGCAATAATCCCTTCACATCGAGCGCTTTATTAGAATCACCCCAACCAATCTTATTTGTTTCATAAGTGATTATTGCAATATAATTTTACAGAAATACATGCTTATTTTAAAAACCACACAAATAGTCTTCAAAACGAAAAATTTATATCATTTATCGCGTCTATGATTATAACGGTATAAAACTATCTCAAATAAAATTTGAACAAAACTAACTCTGTATTGCATGTACTAACATTTCATGAAAGCATCTGCAAGAACAAGAACAAGATCAAGACAAAAAAAGCCAGTCCAGACTAGTTCTGACTAGACAAAATCCAGTCCATACTAGTTCCAACTAGGAAAAAACCAGTCCAGTTTTACAGTTTAGTTCTCGGTCTACTTCTCGTCCTCGTTCTCGGTCTCGGTCTCGTCTCGTATCGTTCGATCTCGTTCTCGGTCTCAGTGTTGGTCCTGTGGTCTTGGTGTTGATGTTGGACACGGTCTTGGTCTTATCTATTTACCATACTTCATCTCTTTATTTTTAAAGCTAGTGATGTCTAACAAAAGAGATCATTCTAATCATATCTCACTCATAATACTTGTTGAATCATGAATATGTTACATAAGTACAGGACATCGAGCTGATGTCAGCAAGGCCTCATTAACAAAAGATTACATCACATGTTTTTACAAGGCTTTTTTATTAACTTTTTTTCAAAAATGTCAAAAATTGTGCGATACATTCATGAACCCTCCGAATCTTTACACAATAACAACTTTATATACAGAATTAAAATTCATTAAACAAATTGATTTACTTGTATAACACTCTATTATTTGCTGGTTAGGTTAAGGTTAGGCTAGTTTAGGTTAGGAAAGGTTAGGTTAGGTTAGGTTATGTAAGATTAGGTTAGGTTAATGGTATTTAATTTTAAGATGATGTATACATTGATGAAAAGGCTAAGATCCTTGGCCAGTGTGAAAGAATTACCATTCCACTGTGACCTACTAGTGGTTTACTATAAAGCCCGGGTCTTAAAATACTTACAGGTTGCAAGTCGCCACTGGGTTCGTATCTCATATTGAGAACGCCTGGTGGTATACTGAGATTGTTAGTCAGTTGGAGAATTTAATGTTGTACCGGCACGTTGCCATGGTTGCTCAGTTGGTTAGAGCATCGGCACGGAGAGCCGAAGATTCTGGTTCAAATCCCGGCTATGGTATTGAATTTTTCATTCTGACTTCACGCGTACATCTTAGTCTACACACGGCCAGTGTGAAATAATTATCATTCCACTGTGACCTACTAGTGGTTTACTATAAAGACCGGGTCTTAAAGTACTTACAGGTTGTAAGTCGCCACTGGGTTTGTATCTCATATTGAGAACGCCTGGTGGTATACTGAGATTGTTAGTCAGTTAGAGAATTTAATATTGTACCGGCACGATGCCATGGTTGCTCAGTTGGTTAGAGCATCGGCACGGAGAGCCGAAGATTCTGGTTCAAATCCCGGCTATGGTATTGAATTTTTCATTCTGACTTCACGTGTAAATCTTAGTCTACACACGGCCAGTGTGAAAGAATTATCATCCCAATAAGCATATTATTTTAACTGCCAAGCTTGTGATGTGTTATAGAAAAAATGTATGTATAGAGTACCTCACTTGGTAGTAGACCTATAGTGTGATGTTGATTAGGTAGATGGTATGATAGCATGAATAAAAAGATGGAAAATAGTGGGGGTTAAGTTAAACAATAGTGGAAAGCTAAGAAACTAATTCATACATGATGGTGTAAATTAGATAAAAATCTATTACTTTTGTATACTAAGGAGAAGGTACCAGAATGCAAAGAATAATGCCTTAACCATATGCAATTACATTAATGTAAGAGAAAGGAGACAGGGGTCTTATTGCAACTATTGAATTGGAATTCCATAAATGCCAGTTTATTGTACAACCAGTTTAAAATAAGTAGACACGGCTTAGCTTCACAAGCAGTAAGCTTACACAGAATTATAGGGAAATGCACCCTGTGAAGCAGGTGTACATAGAATAAAGACGTACAGCAGCATAAAGCATATTATACAAAAGAGCTGAAGGCTCGGAACGAGACGTTATTGTTTGGCAAGCATCCCTCCGCAAAACTGAGCATAACGAAATATAAGAAAACCTGAACAAACCGAAATATTGATACTGGTGGGTAAAACAAAACGAACAGAAACGGACTAAACACAAAAACCCACCAGGAAAATAAAGATTAACAAAACATACCTGCTAAATTAAGTTGAATAAAGTAGAGTTACATGATGAAGGTAACGAACTGTACCGGTATGCACACAATCTCTATAACAAACACTGGTGCCCTCGGTGAATAGAAGCACGGCGGCAGATACGGCGATCGGAGCCCAAGTTCCTCGCTCGACGATCGAAAAACAACTCACTGCTGGAAAAAAAACCTCCTGCCAGGAAACGCCCCCCTTCAGGATAGTACCCACTAGTCCGAAAAGAGGGCGTTCGCGGGCAAAGAGAAAATCGATAACACAGAAGGCCTGAAGGGTAAACTCATGAATACACCCAGAACAAAATAAGGGAAGCTTGCACAAGCAAAACAAAACGAAATGTGTAAGTAAACACAACAAGTTAAGAAAAATATCAAATAATGAAGCTAACCAGGTGAGCACAAAATATTATATAGCATAAAACAAATTAACAAAGAAGTTAGATAAATAAGAAGTTATAAGGTGCCGGAAATGAGCGGCACATCGTCTCCGGCCCAGGAGAAAAAAAAATTGCAATTTTTTTAATCAGCAAAACTTTGACCATTCGAGAATTTAAATCTGACAAAACGAGCAAAAAGTTCTATCACCAAAATGAAAAACTTAGGGTCCACCACATAGTTAATTAAGAACAGAGTAATGTAAATAACCAGAGTATTGAACTTGAATTGCCATTTCACCAGCACAGGAACACAATGTAGTCCATTAACATCGTGTAATAGTAGCATATAACCATATATTTGTAACCAGTAGTTTGTGTAGTAGAATTAACGAAATTCGTTGGTAACAGGTTGCATACTGCAGTAGTAGTTGATGAAGAGACTGGTGAATAGAAATTGTACTGTAGACCAGTTGCTGAGTGTGCACAGAACAGCAGTAGCATATGGTATAATGGCTGGATCTTGTTTCTGGTATAGGAAGGTCACCTCTAGGCGTCCCCAGCTTACCAACTCAACAGCAGCGTAGAAGGTGGCCCAAGACGAAATGGTGATATGATGCTCGGCAGAGAGATAATAAGTGGGCCGCAGAGGAGGGTAGCTCACCGATGCACAACACTATCTGAAAAAAACACAAAACTACATGAAAACCAGGTACGTACACATTTAGAAAGTCTCTAAGAAAAATAAAACCCTGAAGGGAAAATAATAAATAACGTTACAACATTTTGAAGCTAACATGGCATTTAAACCATTACATTTAGTTGGTTTTATTTATTAATTTTTCCTCTTGAAAATTTTGAAACAAGGCAATGAACAAAGAATTTAAAATATAATCATATACAAAGTTAATTAAGAGAAGCCCAAATTATTTTCGCTTATTTTTATTCCACCAAATTGACGAAACAATTTAGGGCAAACGTTAAATCATGTAGAAAACTTCCCAGAAATGGAAGTACAATTCGAATAAGTTATATATATATACAATTTGCTGAATTCAGTAAAAAAATTATATATACAAATATAATAATTAAGTTAATAAATAATTTAAAATTAGCTATATACAAATATCACTTTTATTCGGGGTATTAGAATTACTAAGTATTAGTTTTTTCTCCAAATATTTTCTTTTCTCCATTTTTTTCTTCAAAAGGCAAAATTTATTATGAAGTTAAATGATGAAAATGAAGTACTAGTACTAGTATAATAATGACACGGATGAAAAGCAAAATATGATAATGAGGCATTTTGGAGCACGGGTGTCAAAGTGGAAAATGTTTTGTGAAAGTAAAGATAGGCAGGATTCTTCGTAACCGCTTCTACGCTGGATTCATTCCGACGGAGCAGGAGACCGCCTCTTAGGTCGGGCCTCATCGAAGTCGAGCTCTGACCCATTAATCTTTCTTCAGCCCTATTGGGGTCTGCAAAATAAGGAAAACAAAACCTCGGGGTTCAATACCCCGGAAACGGAAACCATTGTCCACGCCCCGCTGGGGAAGAATTCCCGGTACCTCCTCAGCCGCCCGAGGACAATGAAGGGAAAATGCAACTTCCTCCATGGAATTAGCAGACGTGCCCGGAAGCCGCGAACCGAAACCAGGCACGTCCTCCCATGGAGCACTCAAAGAACTCCCGGAAAACGACGGCAAAACGGCACCGCCAACAAACGCGAAGAGAAAATGATTGACAAAGAAATTTACAAAATCCTTGGTAATAATCTTTGATAATGACATAATCCACTAGGGAGAATTAAAAGTATTTGGTTTCAAAGACTGGCATAGTTTGGTCTAAACAAAAATTGAAATTTCAGTATTCGACTTTAGTATAAGGTAATTTATCCAACATTTCATTGATGTTGTATGATTTATTAGCGAGAGACAGTAAAGGTAAACCTTAAAATTTGAATGAAAACCATATTCAAAAAATGGTTAATTTGATAGTAGAATATTGGCTTTGTTTTGTTATAATTCCGCCCCGTTTTTTGCAAGGTAGGACAATGCTTTGCATTCCGAAGAGGTTTTGGTAGAGCATATTAATTTCTTGTAATTAATACAAAATTAATGAAAAGATGAAGTTTTTGAAAATTTATTTTGAGGTACAATAAAAAAAGGAAAATAGCAAAAAGAAATTAAATAACAATAATACTAATATTGTAATTCTATGCTTACAGAAAGAAGAACCAAACAGCAGGTATGCAAAACTGACGAAATAGGAAAGTAAACAAAACAAATAAACAAAACAAGACGGAGGATGGCAGCCAAACAAACAAACAAGGAAACAAAACGACCAACCAGAGCAACGCAACAACAAATAACGGCCGCAACTTATAATATATGAATACTATGACTGAATATAATAATGAGAAAGGTAAAAACGAATTTTTAGGAAATAAATATAGACCCTATAAAAAAAAACTGAAAGCCTATTCATCCTTTCCAAATCACGGAACCCAAATCCAAACCCTAAGCGAAATTACGTGATACTAACGAGGCATGCTCAAAGCAAAACACTGAAAAACATGAATACGCGAAAGCAAAATATCAACAATACAATAATATCAAAATCTGTTATAATGAAAACCCCTCAAAAACGGGACACTGAAAAATTTCGAAAAACATTCGCCTCTTAATGTTTTAGTAACAATAAGTGGGTCTAAATCGAAGAAAAGGAGAAAGAAAGGGAAGAAGAAGAAATGATAAGAAGAAAGAAGAAAGAAATCCTTAAGTTTTTCAAAAGTAGTAACTCTTAATTTATACATTAAGAAAACAGCCAAAACAGTTTTTTTTTACATAGTCCAAAAGAGTATTTTCAATTTAAAGCAAAATTTTTTAAAAAGGTTAGTTTACAGATAGATAGAGAAGAAGAGTAAAGAAGACAGAGAAAAAAACCAAAGAAGGAAAACCCCTAGAAAACAAGAGAAAAATCCCCACCTAACTGACTCGGGACACTTGGGAACGTCGGCTCCCATATCTCCATGTCCACACATGTAGACCCCTGAGGGTAAGTAACCCTAAACGGGAAGAAGGTTAGGTTAGAAGAGTAGGCCTATTAACGGTTGAAACATTATTAAAGAAATTTTCCCCAAACTATAGAACTGTACCACCGATGGTGTCTGGAGCATCACAAGATGCCACACAGGTGAGGTCACGAGGGCTGACAGGTTTATCAGCCAGATGAGTAGGAGCCGGGAAACTCTCGCCGACTTTGACCCTGCTCGTATGACACGGACCATAACCTTGCTTGGTGAAAACACTGGATTTCTTCTTTCGGGAAACAGAGTTACTTTCCAAGATAGTGCACTTTTTCTCTAAGTTAGCTATTTTATCGCGCATTTGGAGCTAGAGATGGGAAATATTTCTTGTAACTGTTACTTTGAAACTGTTACATGTATGTAACGGTAACGACCTGTTACAAAAAATCAAAAGTAACGGTTACCAAAGCTCCTCCTAGGATAACTTATTTTCGTCTCAACCAAAGGCGGAATCAGAAAATACTGAAAGGAGGGGCCAACACAGACGAAAGTTTGCTATTATAGGGGGTGTGGGGGTATGGAATATCCCAAAACTGGGGGTCCGGAGGTCCTCCCCCGGGATTTTTGTTAAAAAAGGGGGAAAACACAACAAACCCACAATAATAACTGCAAAAAAGAGGAAAGAGCACATTTTCAAACATTCAAATCTCGCTTTATATGAGAGCTATCGAGAAACTAGTTATTGATTTGCGGATTACTCATCAAGAGCTTTTCAACGGTACCCCACAAGACGTGGTTTCAAAAATTTCGAATTTCCATCCCCCACCCCACTCTTACCCCCAAAACCCCCGAATCGTTGGTGTCACTGTGAACTCCATAGGAAGTACTCTAATTTATTCAAACAAGGTTTCTCTCTATACTTCATAGGGGCCGAGATATAAATATTTCAAAATTTCAACCCCCCTCCCCTTGGGCCAATTTTGCTCATTAACGAACTTGTCCAAACTATTGGGCATAGAAATAACATGATAAAATTTGGTTCAAATATCTTCAAAATTACGGCCGTTAGCATGTAAAGATATATAAATATACAAAAAAAATTGAACGGGCGGTTTTTTCGTACTTAGGGAGGCATGAAACGCAAAGATATAAAAGAATTTCTCGAAAGTCATGACATGATATCGATCCCAGGAATTCTGTATGTTTTTTCCTAATTTTTCAGCAGCTCTCCTTTTTCTCAGAATTTATTTAAATACTTTCATTTTTGGTTTTAGTTTTTATTTTATTTATTTATTTAGTTATTTATTATTATTATCATTATTAATATTATTATTATTATTATTATTATTATTATTATTATTATTAATATTATTATTATTATTATTATTATTATTTTTAGTTGTGTTGAGAAATATGTCAGTGTCGAGCGAATGTAACTGGTCGTAACGTGACGAGTGTTACACCAGTTACCATTATTCTCACCCGTTACAGTAACTCTGATTCGTTACAATTACTCTCACCCGTTACAGGTACTCTGACAGTGACAGTTATTCTCGCCAGTTACAGTGACAGCGGTAGTGACAGTGACAGCGGCAGTGACAGTGACAGCGGCGGTTATAGTGACAGCGGCAGTGACAGTGACAGTGGCGGTTACAGTGACAGCGGCAGTGACAGTGACAGCGGCAGTTACAGTGACAGCGGCAGTTACAGATACTCTGACCAATTACAGTTACTTTGACCCGTTACAGTTACTTCTAATATTTCTGTTACAAGCGTTTTATCCGTGACTTTGGCCTTGTTCTGTTACATCTGTTATTTACAATATTTGAAAAAAATAAAAATAAAAAAAACAAAAATAAATTTAAAAAACATGTAATTATCGTAATTATAAGCTTTTCATGCCACTTAAAAATGTATTAAATACGATATTGCCTTTATTGGATAATTTAAACTTAGAATATGGATATATAGAATGAAATATGAATTCAATAACTGTAGTAAATTATTCGAAATAATAATATTGATAATTTTACTACTACTAATAAAATCCCTATAATATAAAGCCACACGGGTGACTCACTCACTCATTGTCATTGATGTTTGCTCACTTCCAGATGAGCTAGAAACTTGAAATTTGGTACACATACATCTTTTAGGCTGTAAACCACAGGAAAATTTCAAAAAAGTATTTTTTTAAATTTTAGCCCTATAACCCCCGAAAAGGGGCTCGCTCACTGACATTAATGTTTGCCGACTTCCGGATGAGCTAGAAACTTTAAATTTGGCACACATACAGCTTTTAGGATGTACACCACAGGAGAATTCCAAAAAGTATTTTTTTAATTTTTAGCCCCTGAAAAAGAGCTCGCTCACTGACATTAATGTTTGCTCACTTCGAGATGAGCTAGAAACTTGAATTTTGGTACACATATATCTATTAGGCTATAAAAACACAGGAAAATTCCAAAATGTATTTTTTCTTATCTTTAGCTCTAAAAACTCCTGAAAAAGGGCTCGCTCACTGACATTAATGTTTGCCCACTTCCGGATGAGCTAGAAACTTTAAATTTGGCACACATATGGCTTTTACGCTGTAAACCACAGGAGAATTCCAGAAAGTATTTTTTTTAATTTTTAGCCCTAAACCCCCCCCCCGAAAAAGAGCTCGCTCACCGACATTAATATTTGCTCACTTCGAGATGAGCTAGAAACTTGAATTTTGGTACACATATATCTATTAGGCTATAAAACCACAGGAAAATTCCGAAATGTATTTTTTTAATTTTTAGCTCTAAAAACTTCCGAAAAAGGGCTCGCTCACTGACATTAATGTTTGCCCACTTCCAGAAGAGCTAGAAACTTGAAATTTGGTACACATATAGCTTTTAGGCTATAAACCATAGAAAAATTCCAAAAAAAGGATTTTTTACGTTTTAGCTCTATAACCCCCGAATAAAGGCCTCGCTCACTGACATTAATGTTTGCCCACTTCCAGATGAGCTAGAAACTTGAAATTTGGTACACTTATATCTTTAGGCTGTAAACCACAAATTCCAAACAGTTTATTTTCATGTCGATAATCGATGTTTTTTTACATCCATGGAAAACAACCGATGTTTTTGCTACATCGATGTTTGTCCCCCGACATCGATGTTTTTGTAACAAAAAAATTAATAGGCTACCTTGGTTCTACGATATAATTTAATTTTTCAGGAGCTTAATTTTCCAAAAGAATGATTTTTTACGTCGATAGTTTTCATGGAAATATTTCTGTTGGTTTGTGAATTTTGCCTAATTTTCTGATACCTTGGCAGTTTTTAAAAATATACATCTTTATTTTTGTCTAAATACATCGATGATTTCAGGTCGATATTATCGTCATATCGATGTTTTCAGGTCGATATTTTCATCATATCGATGGTTATCTCCGATTATAACCTCGATATTTTAACTATCGATGCTCATCCCTAATTGAAAGCTTAATTTTACAACTGTTATTTTATTTCGGGGGTCCCTACCTAGAGCCCCAGCCTTGGCTAAGGCCCAAACCGGGGGGGGGAGATAAAAGGGCATTCCCCTACAAGTGGGAAGTGATCTGGCGATTAACTACGTAATATAAAAAAGTAACAGGTAATGGTTATAAATAACAGTTACTTTCGTGTAACTGTAACAGTAACAGTAACGTAACTGTTCCAAAAAAAGTAACAGGTTCCCATCTCTAATTGACGAACTCTACAGTCAAATGTTCAGGAATTGCAGTTAGGTCACTTATACGTTCTTCCTTTTCGCCCAAATGCTCGGAAAGAGAACGAGTCTTTTCAAGGAGCCTACGGTTTTCCTTTTTAAGACTAGGATTATTTATGCTAGATGTACAACTTTCAGTAACAGAGCCAAGAATGGCGCGATTAGACCATTGATCTTGTTGGCTTTGTAACTCCGAGATCTTGAGTTTCTGAATATTATTAGTTTCGGGCATTTTGGCTATATCCTTGTTTAATCCCTCTTCGATCGCGAGCAATTCCGCCATGCGATCGGCATCTTGACGGCATCGCTCAGCAAGACCCAACAATTTATTGTTAGACTCCTGAAGGTGCTTGCTTAGATCGCTATTAGAAACTATAAGTTTTTGATTATTTATCTTCAAATCCGACAAATCGTTGGATGGCGGTTATAAGCTTGTTACGAACAATAGCCAATTGCCGATCAATTATGTTGCAGTTGGCAAAAGGTTTTTTGTCATTTAGATTTTTCTGATTTGAAGACTCGCGCAAACATCCACCGTTTTCACCACGCAGTTGAAGCCCAGGGTTATTGGAACCAGGAGCACGCCGGGAACGTGGAATCCTCCTTGAATACTTCTGAATATCTTTGCCAGATTTAGGAGCGGAACCCTTGTTTGGCCCGATTAGACCACGAATTAGTTGTATGATAAGTCCTAGACTGAGCAGGCCTATTGTTCGCTGGCTTATCCCAGCACTGATCTATAAGGTGCCCCGATCGTCGGCAATGAGTGCAGAAACGGCCCTTTCCCCTGCCGTTCCTAGTACGGTGAGGCCGGTTACAAGATTCAAAGGCAACCACACAAGCCCGGGCCGCAAAAATATTCTGTAAACGGGGTAATATACCTCTAATCTGGAGCCAATTACTGGGAGGATCTTGTGATAGTAAAAGGGCCCTGACTTCTGGTAATTCGGCACCTGCCAAAGCTACCCCTGGTCTTCCGTAAACAATGAGGTAGTAGTAGTAGTAAGTAGTAGTAAGTATTCTGCCTTCCGGCAGGTTTTCAAACTTGGTACGCGAATTTTGTTTTCTAAAACTGTCTATCCTCTGCTTCCTCCTTCAGCATCAAATATTTCCGCTTTTCCCTTAAATCGTCCAACAGCTGAATTCTTCTTCTACCTAGTCTAGTTGTACCCTCCAATCTTCCTTCTACGACATCATGTAATAAGCAGTTCCTTCTGAGAATGTTCCCAACCCAGTTTGCTTTCCTCTGACGAATTGTGTGTATGATTGACTTCTTCTCACCCACTCTACTCAGAACCTCTTCGTTTGTCACCATGTCCATCCACTTTATATTTTCTATCTGTCTCCAGCACCACATTTCAAAACTTTCTAAATATTTCTTCTCTAATTTCCTCAAAGTCCATGTCTCTGATCCATACAAAACAATACTCCAAATATAACAGTTCACCAGGTTTTTACGTAGCTCTAGGTTCAGACTACTAGTTAGCAGAGTTCTCTTCTTCATAAATGCTTTCTTGGCCATGGCAATTCTTGATCTTATCTCCTTGGTGCAATAGGCATCTTTCGTCAGTACACTTCCTAAGTATTTGAACTGGTTCACGTTCTCTAATTCTTGATTTCCCATGATAATTTGAAGCGGCTCTTCTCTCTTCGATATCCTCATCACCTTCGATTTACCTATGTTGATTTCCATTCCATACTTTCTTCCTGCTTCCACCAGCCTGTCAATCATTCCTTGCAATATTTCTTGTTTCTTTGCCAGAATCACCAGGTCGTTCGCATATTTGATGGTGTTAATAGCGTATCCTCCTATCACAAAATCCCTAACTCCTTCTAAGGCTTCTTTTGCTAGCCAGTCTCCATAAAGGTTGAACAAGATGGGTGACATACAACATCCTTGACGCACACCTCTTCCTATTTCTACACTGTTGGTCACTCCATGTTCTAGACGCACTTTCACTTTTTGTCCCAGGTACAAATTGCGGATTAGTCTCCTGTCCTTCCAGTCAATGCCTATTTTTTTTAGTATGTCCATTAACGTTTCCCAGTTCACTCGGTCAAAAGCTTTTTGCCAATCAATAAAGCAGACACACACTTCTTCGTTGACCGCTAAAACTCTCTCTGATATAATCCTTAGCATTCCAATTGCATCTCTAGTTCCTTTTCCTTTCCGGAAACCAAATTGGTCTTCTCCTATTACGTCTTCTATTCTTCTTTCCAGTCTTCTAGTTAGTATCCGTGCCGCAATTTTTCCTACGTGAGATAGCAAGCTGATAGTTCTGTGATCACTACACATCTTGGCACATTTCTTCTTCTTTAGTGCAATCATAGTTACCTCTAGGAAATCTTGAGGCCATTCTCCAGTGTCATAAATTCGGTTGATAAGTTTGGTAAGTTTCCTCATCCCATTTTCTCCTAATTCCTTCAGTAGGTCCACTGGTATGTCATCGTCTCCTGGGGCCTTTCTATTCTTAATTTCTTTTATGGCCTTTTCTACTTCATTCTTCAATATGCTAGGTCCTATATTATCTTTATCCACTAGTTCTTCTGTTTCCATCTCGATGTCTTGTGGTCGATTTTGCTTGTCGTAAAGCTTTTGTATGTAATTTTCCCATATGGAAAGAACTTTTCCAGGGTTTGTAATTAAATTTCCATGAATGTCTTCTATTCCAAAAGTCCGTATTCATTTATTTTCTTTAGATTCTAACTCCATCGCTTTCTGATACATTAAATCATATCTTCCTTTTCGTCGAAGCTCCATAATTTCATCACAGCTTTCTTTAAGGTAATTTTCTTTTGCTCTGTCTGTATCTCTTCTTAGTTCATTATTCAATCTCTTATATTCCACAGCATTAGTATTTTTGTATTTCCTTCTTTCTTCCATCTTCTTTAACATCTTTTGTGTTACCCACGGTTTCCTATTTATTCTGTCTATTTTTCCAACTTTGTTCTTCAACGTGTCCAACAAAACATTTTTTACACTTTCCCACTCACTTTCTACAGATTCACCAACATTTTTTATTTCATGTAACTGTGTTTCCAATGACTCTTTAATCCAGTCCTTGTCATTTCGCAGTTTTTCTAAGTTCCATCTTGGATTTCTTTTATATGTCCGCCTAATCCTTTTCAGCCTAGTCTCTATGTCCGCTACAAGAAGATTGTGGTCTGTGTTGATGTCAGCATTTGGAAGACCCTTCACATCTTTCACACTGCCCCGGAATCTCTGCTTGATGAGAATGTAGTCAATCTGGTACCTATTAATATCCCCAGGGCTTTTCCAGGTGTACAACTTTGTTTTCCTCTTCTTGAACCATGTATTGGTTATCACCATATCACATTGTTGGCAGAAGTCAACAAGCCTATTACCTCTGTCATTGCGCTTCCCTAATCCATAAGGACCCACAATTTTTTTCTCTTGTCCTTCTCCTATGACGCTGTTGAAATCTCCCATAATTATGGCATTCACTTTACCTCTTCCTTCTTGGTACAATATTTCGCCTATGTCTTCATACATTTTATCAACCTCTGCATCGTTGTGATCTGAAGTTGGCATATACACTTGCACTATCAAAACATCCACTGGATCTGCATTTATTTTTACATACATTATACGATCACTAACACACTCCACTTTTGTAATACTATTCACTAGTTTATTTTCCACCACTACAGCTACGCCTTTTTCGTTACAATTTCCACCCGAATAGAACATCGTATAATTACCACAAGCCACTTCACCTTGTCCAGTCCATCTCACTTCACTTAAACCTACTATATTCACACCACATTTATTTAATTCCAGTGTTAAGTTCTCCAGTTTTTCTGCATGTCTAAGTGTCCTAACATTCCATGTTCCTATTTTAAGCTGCTGTCTTCTATTGTTTGTTCTTTCAATATCGATCACTCCCCCTGAAACACTTCCCGCCCGGAGATCCGACTGGGGAAGTATTTTACCTCCGGAATATTTTGCTTCAGGAGCAGCCATCATATTCGCTAATCCCAAGTGTCTTCAGGGAAAAAATAATGTGGTAGTCTTCCCATTTCCTTTCCACATCGCAGTACCACGGCCGCCACACCCATCCATCAGGTTGCGCCCGAAGATTTTCGATCAGTAGCCATCAATTTGTTCTATGCCTCCAGTCGATAATAATGTCGCTGCTGCCCGGCATTATTCATCATAACCCTGACAAGGTGTGGTTTTGGTCCGCCCCGGGTATTTTATTTCCCCGGTACCCTCCATATCTGGTGGGCATTCCCCTATCCGCCACCTGGGGAGGCGCCCGATGGGAGACCATCTACTCCGCACGAGAAACAATGAGGTACAGAAAGCTAATGAAGAAATGTATAAATTATGTAAATATGTTAATAACGTTGTGTTTTTAAACATAAGTAGGTTAGGAAAGAGGTTTCACACAACTCATGGCCTCCATCTCAACAGGTTAGGTAAGATGCATTTATCCAATAAGATTATAGAAATTGTAACTAATACTGTAAAATCAGTTAATGCATCAAAAATCATCCTAGTTACTTGGACAAATGAAATATTAAATGTGTCAACGCCAGTTAACCAACAAAAAAACTAAATTGTTTGACTGATCAAATAGACCTTGCTAGTACCAATCGTGATCAGTCAGTAAGAGTAAGTAGCATAAGTTCCAAAGTAGTAGTTACTGGAAGGAAGATATTAGGTCGAGAAAACAATTTTAATATAATGCATTGGAATGTGCCAAGTCTCTCCAACATTTTTTTTTAGTGACTAGTTTTATAAATGACTTAGATGCTAATGTTTGCATAGTAGAGCACTGGGTTGAACAAGAGAGGATTGACCTCTATAATATCAATGGTTATAGCATTGCTAACTCGTATTCTAGACCTAACCGTAAACACGTTGGCTGTTTAATTTATGTAAAACTTGATATAGAATACAAACCTTTGGAAGCTGTTAACAAATTGTCTGTTGAAATGGAGCTCGAAGCAACTGCTGTATATTTTCCAAAGTTTAAAACAATTGCTCTTTCCTTATACAGACACAGAAAATAAAAACTTTAATCTATTTTTAAGTAGGTTAAGCGGTATTTTAGAGTATGTATGTAAATATAATTGCAGAATATTTTTATGTGCTGATTTTAACCCTGCAGTGCTCGCGCGCAGTTTCAGGACATAGAAGCTCGCGCGGCGTCTGAGAGACGCCATTCATGTTTTACGTTGTTTTTATTGTTTTACGTTGTTTTGAGTGTTCAGTTTGTTTATTGAGGTTTGTCGTAGTTTATTTAATATTATTGAACATGTTTTGCGTACATTGCTTAATTAAAAATATGTGTATTAAGTCAATTTACTGAAAATGAGCATTTAACTAATCATATTGGACACAAATCACTATTTGCACATTATCACTTTAATTAATTGACAATAAAACAATGTTGTTAGGCATGTAACCATTTTTAAATAATTTTAAAATATCATTGTCCTAAGACTGTGTAGGTATAATAACTTTTACTACTAGTTACTGATCTTTTCTTATTCCATTTAGAAACTTTGTCCCGCCCTACGAAATATTTAGGCCTATCACATTCACTACAATCATTATCACCATCTGCTTCTTGTCCAGTGTCCGTAGACTCACTTCTAGACTCCGCAATGTCTTTTTTAGGATCACTATCCCGATCAAGTTCAACATCATCATCCTCTTCTTCTAGCAACTTTGCACTATCTTTCAATCATTTGGATCAGAAAGATTATAATATTTCTTCTCCTTTCCACTCATTGCCAAGCCTAAAGATAAATAATTTCCATCAGAAAAGATTGGTAATGTAGGTTTATGATCACTAGTCTCTGCAAGAAATTTGTTTTAAACCAGTAACTTACCTTGTAACAGTAAAGCTCGCGTGGCGTCTCACAGACGCCATCTAGATTTTCGCAACAATAACTTCACTCCACCCTTGCTAGGCAAAAACTGGAGGGTTGCCGTTTGGATATGTTATTTAAGAGTAGTTGACCGAAAGGTAGATGGCAGATCAGCACAATGGGCTCATAGGTATTCTAGATATAGTGAAATGAATCTGGTCTGGCGTCTGTCAGACGCCACGCGAGCACTGCAGGGTTAATGTAGATTTTAAAAGAAATGGAAGCAAAGAATGCCAAGACTTGCATAATGTATTGTCTTCCTTTGGCTTAAGTATATCAACCACTGAGGTTACAAGGCCAAAACCACCCAATGGAGGAACTTGCATAGATAACGTAATCATAAACTGTAGTAAACAAATAAACTGTGAAGTAATAAAAATATGGATTTCAGATCATTGGCCATTAATAGGCAGTGTAGATCTAACAGAATCCGAAAAAGACAAGTCTATGAAGCCTAAACATGTAGTGGATCAAACCACTTACGTTCGTAATATCAACGATTATAATAAAATAATAATATTTAAGCATCTCTTAGGTAATATAGATTGGAATAATGTGTATCTTGAACCATCTGTTAACTATAAAGTTAAATTTTCTTGGATTCCCTAACTTATGCATTTGAAACTGCATTTCCACTAAAACCTCTAAAAAGGAAATCGACAAGGCCTAAAGCGAATAAGGTCTATAGCAAAGAATTGGATGAAACAAAGGAACAGTGTAATAATTATTATGATTTCTATCTAAGCAATGGCAATAGTATATATAAAGCACTTTATATAGATTATAAAAACCAGTTGAGGCGACAATTGAAAGAAACAAGAATAAAGCACAATGATTCATTAATCAGCAAAGCTGATAATAAAATTAAGACAATGTGGAACATTGTAAAGAGGGAATGTAATTCAAACACAAAAAAGGAAAGTAACTACACTTCCATAACTGCAGCTGAGTTCAATATACATTTTACGAATAAAATCAATGAAATTATAAATGAGGTTAAATAAAAATCTCTGTGTATGAATTATGAAGAATACTTAAATTTTATTCCTTAACCATCTTGTATTTTTAATTTAAAGTTAATTACAATCAAAGATGTTAATAATGCAATATTGAGGATGAAAAATAGTAGAGGCAATGATGTATATGGTCTCAATGCTGTCATACTCAAATATGGAGCAGAATTTATTGTAAATGTCTTAACCAATATAACAAACAGCTGTATTTTAAAGTCTGAATTTCCTAGAATGTTAAAATAAGCAAAAGTAGTTCCAGTATATAAAAAGGGAAGTCAGTCTGATTGTGACAACTACAGGCCTATATCTATAATCCCTGTGATAGCCAAACTAATTGGAATCCTTCTTCATTGTCAGATTGCACAATTTTTCGAAAGCAATTCTTTGTTTAGTAGTTCACAATTTGGTTACAGAGCAGGATTAGGAACATGTAAGGCTACAACCTCTCTTATTAAGTATCTTTTAGAATGCTTAGAAGAAAATAATTTTATCAAGGCTAGATTTTATGTCTTATCAAAAGCGTTTGACACAGTATCGCATAAGATCCTCTTGAGCAAACTGAAATATTATGGCTTTCAAATTGATGCATTAACATTAATTAAGTCATATTTATCAGGTAGGCAGCAAAAAGTATATTTTCAAAATGACTATTCGGATTACTTTAATGTAGATGCAGGGGTTCCACAGGGGTCCGTACTTGGTCCCATACTATTTTTAATATATATTAATGACCTTCCCAAAGTAACCACTTCTCTAGCTAAGAGCTATCTTTTTGCAGATGATCTTGGAGTCTGTATAAGTTCAAAGTCTCCTATTGAAAGAGAAAAAATAACGCAAGACATAACTGAAGTTGTTACAAACTGGAGTACTGCTAATTTATTTTGTTTAAACTTAAATAAAATACAAGATTTGAGAGTCTCATATAGTAACTTTGAAGAGCATCAAAGTGATTACAACGTTAGATTTTTAGGATTTGAATTAGATTCGAAATTAAACTGGAACTGTCATATTGAAAAACTGCATCCAGCCTAACAAGGGGAATCAACATGTTAAGAAAACTTAGAAGCTGTGTCAGCCAGGTAATACTTAAGACTGTGTATTTTGCCCAAATCCACAGCCATCTAGTATATGGTACGGTTCTGTGGGGTGGATCCGCAAATAGCCCTAAACTTTTTAAAATTCAGAAAAAAGCAGTGAGATTGTTATGTAGTTTACCTCCGCGAAGTCACTGTAAACCGAGTTTTAAGTCGCTTAGAATAATGACGCTACCTGCAATTTTTTTTTATATACAACCTCTGACAATAAAGTTCGGCGAATGAAGTCAGAATGGCCGATCTGGCAACACTGGCGAAACGAAACGCTGCACCTGCTTAGCGGCAGGTGTTCACCATCTGTTCCCACCGTTGTTCAGTTGAGCGTCGTTTGTGTTCCGTGTAAGACTTGTTTTACAGAGTGCTTGTTTAGTGCATTGGTTCTTAACTGAGAACAGGATAATGAACGAACAAAAATAAATTCAAAGTTTTGTTTTAAGCATGGCAAGACACCGAAAGAAACTCATGCGATGCTGGCACGTGTTTATGAAGATCAAGTACTGTCCATGAAGTGTGTGTACGAGTGGTTCGCCTGTTTTCGAGAAGGCCGGGAAAGCGTTTCTGACAATCCCCATAGCGGAAGACCAGCGACCTGTGATGTGGCACAAGACGACAACATGTTTTTCTCTTCCCTAAATTCTGGGTAACGATTTATCGCACGGATTCACGGTTAATCTGCAGTTCATCAGCTATCATGCGCACAGTTAATCAACGATCTTTCGTGATTAATTTCCTTACTTTCTCAATGTTCTCGTCACTGACGGAGGTCGCCGGTCTTCCGCTACTGGGATTGTCAGAAACGCTTTCCCGGCCTTCTCGAAAACAGGCGAACCACCCGTACACACACTTCATGGACAGTGCTTGATCTTCATAAACACGTACCAGCATCGCATGAGTTTCTTTCGGTGTCTTGCCAAGCTTAAAACAAAACTTTAAATTGGTGTTTTGTTTGTTCATTTTCCTGTTCTCATATAAGAACCAACGCACCAAACAAGCACTTTGTAAAACAAGTCTTACACGGAACACAAACGACGTTCAACTAAACAACGGTGGGGGCAGATGGTCAACACCTGCCGCTATGCAGGTGCAGCGTTTTGTTTCGCCAGTGTTGCCAGATCGGCCATTCTGACTTCATTCACCGAACTTTATTGTCAGAGGTGTATATAAAAGAGAATCGTAAAAACTACCCTGAACACTCCAAGTATCATCCATATAATACAAAGTCCAAGAACAATTTAGTGACAGCTTATTATAATTATTCTAAAACACAGAAAAGTTTTTTAGGAATATCAGTAAAATTATTCAACCATATACCCAGAACACTAAGTGAAGTCAAGGTGGACACATTTAAACGAAAGTTGAAATTATTTTTACTTGAAAATCCGATATATAATATTGAAGAATTTTATGAAATTAATTGGTAGTCTTATCTAGTGACGATGAATCAAAATACATTAATATTATGCAGTGTTATATGAATAATTATAATGTATATAGGGTACGACATTTTATTAACTTTTAACTAGTGTATGTAATATTGTTCTCATATTTATTTATTAGTGCTTGATGTTATACTATTACTGACGATTGTAATGCTTAAGATGACCTCTTGAGTTTCTGCAATAAAGGTTCTTCTTATTATTATTATTATTACCTCTACTGACTACCGCTCGGTGTAGGGATCTAGCAAAACTTCGGCCGCAAGCTCAATGTCTTCCGCGAAATCTGCGAAACTTTCGCCTAAAGGCTAATCACGGAAATAATAGCGCTGTATTAATTCATTCCTAACACGATCTGGCATAGATTCCTGCAGGAAAAGCGCATTAAACTCTTGTAGGGTTAAGCCAGAATTAGCAGCGTCCAGAATGGCATCAGCTACGCGTCTCCTTACTCGCGGATAAATACAATGCAATATAGCGGAAAAGTATATTCCATAAGCATGAGCTTCTCGACATAACTTGACAAACGATTTCAAAAATAGAAAAATATCCTCCGGAGAAACAGGTTCTGTAATAAGGAATTCTTCTACGATCAGTTGAAACGGGTGAGGGAACTCAGCCGACCTGAATGTGGAATTTATCCCGTCTGCACATGGGGAATCGTGAACACTATTCTGTTCTGCCATAATAAAACTACTTTTAAGAAGCAAAAAATTAGGATAATTTAGAAAAATAAGTCAAAAACAGGACCGACTACGCTCTGCTACCACTTGTGTTACGTGCTCCACGGGCTTAGCACCCAAGGCCATAACCATATGCTATTTACAGTAATGTAAGAGAAAGGAGACAGGGGTCTTATTGCAATTATTAAATTGGAATTCCATAAATCCCAGTTTATTGTACAACCAGTTTAAAATAAGTAGACACGGCTTAGCTTTACAAGCAGTAAGCTTACACAGAATTATAGGGAAATGCACCCTGTGAAGCAGGTGTACATAGAATAAAGACGTACAGCAGCATAAAGCATATTATACAAAAGAGCTGAAGGCTCGGAACGAGACATTATTGTTTGGCAAGCATCCCTCCGCAAAACTGAGCATAACGAAATATAAGAAAACCTGAACAAACCGAAATACTGATACTGGTGGGTAAAACAAAACGAACCGAAATAGACTAAACACAAAAACCCACCAGGAAAATAAAGATTAACAAAACATACCTACTAAATTAAGTTGAATAAAGTAGAGTAGAGTTACATGATGAAGGTAACGAACTGTACCGGAATGCACACAACCTCTATAACAAGCACTGGTGCCCCTCGATGAACAGAAGCACGGCGGCAGATACGGCGATCGGAGCCCAAGTTCCTCGCTCGACGATCGAAAAACAACTCACTGTCCCGCGATCGGAAAAAAACCTCCTGCCAGGAAACGCCCCCTTCAAGATAGTACCCACTAGTCCGAAAAGAGGGCGTTCACGGGCAAAGAGAAAATCGATAACACAGAAGGCCTGAAGGGCAAACTCATGAATACACCCAGAAAAAAGAAGGGAAGCTTGCACAAGCAAAACAAAACGAAATGTGTACGTAAACACAACAAGTTAAGAAAAATATCAAATAATGAAGCATAGAACTGCGGTTGTTTGTGTGGGTGACATGTTTGAATAAAAATTACGTTATGATTTAGGTTCAATATAACTTTTATATTCACAAAAAATGTCTTACACTTTACCTGTTGAGCGCTAGTCATCTGGTTTCGATGACAATAAATAGTCTTACCGCATACCACAGCCGTCAGTCACATGAGTTCTTTCTCTCAGGGTGTCCGTGTTGTCAGCTACTAGTAGGATAAAGATGGGTATTGTGTGATTTGATAGCTATTGTATAAATGAAAGATTAGAAGGTGTGGGATAGCTATATTTTATTATAACCAAGAAAAGTTCAGTTGTGGGTTTACCGAGATGAATGTCGCCTGTGTCAGCTATTTTTTTTCGAATGACTGTAAAATTTCTATAGTCGGGCTGAATATCTCGCGCTGGGAATTATTAATAAGAGTTATTGTGTAATATCAACAGTGGAGTCCGTTTATTTGAGTGCACACGCTACTTCTGTTTTTAGGCATTTTACCTTCTAATAACCACGTCGTATAATGACACTTAAATACGTGCATGTACAGTACCTTTTTACTTGTAGAAATTCCTTTCAATAGCACTCACTTTTATAATAAAACTTGACACACTTCCACTAGATTTAATAATACTTTATCCTGTATAAGCGCAACCGCGACGATTTACAGATACACCTTACATTCCGGCACCGAGCGCTTCAGAATTTTGTCGAGAATTGAGGTGTTTCCATGTCTGAAGATTATTTTATAGAGGGAGCTCAAATCCTTGCGCGATGAGAAAATATAAAAATATAGTTCGAGCTTCTTGGAAATTCTCGCGCCTTTTGGAGAATCTTGAATTTTGATTGGTTCAGAGTAGTGTTGCGGTTGCAATCTATTTTCTTCTGAACTGAACAGTTTTTATTATTATTGACAATTAAATCGTATATTTTGAGTGCACGCGCGTTTTGTTTCTCTATTGTCATTCTGTATATACCAGGCAAAATTAATCTAGTTATATTACTCTTGATACGCTAGTGGTACCATCTTTTTCTGTGTGTACTATTTTGCGACTAACTTTGCCTGGCTGCTAGACTTGACGTGAGCGCTTTACGCTACTTGGCTGGATCTCTTCTTCTTCTATCCTTCGTCGGCGACTGTCCTAGTTTCTTCTGCGTGTATGGATCGTCGTGTCTGGGCATTGTCTTCATGATGTTTGGTCGTCAGGTGAGCGAAGTATATTTTTCTATTTCATTATTCATGATGTATTTAAATTATTTCTATCTTTGTATATTTCCAGTTATATTCACTTTAAAGCATTTGTATTTTGTATAGTAAATTCACTTTAAAGTTGGTCTATTTCGTAAAGTTTATTTTTTATGCTCGCTCACCTGACATTTCAATAATTTTTTTATCATGAAGACAATGGGTGTGTTTGGGACGTATGTATGATGATGAATGAATGTTTCGCCGACTACTTTCTTCTCTCTTAATTCTTCTCTTCTAGTATTTTAGTTTCTCTATTCCTTTCTTTCGTTCCGGTCATGACCGATATATATATATATATATAATTAAATATCCAGTCAAAGTCATTAATAGTCATAATTACATAACTTTTCTCATTACCGTAAAAATATGTTAATTCTGACCATATTGTATAATCTAATAATTTCTAATTATACATTTCTAAATATAAATATAAATGTGCTTACTCACTGAAATTTTCAATACTTTGTCTATCGTAATATTAAATATTGCAGTAATTTAAAATATGGGTTATTAATATTGTTCTCTGTATCAAACCTGTTATGCTATTCCATTCAACAGATATTTTTCTATTATATTGTTTCTGTCATTTCTCTATTCTGTAATAAACTTATACATATTGAAATTTAATTCTTTTCTTACGTAAATATAATTATGTTGTGCTAACTATTTCAGTACCTTCCACCTTTTTATCCTTATAGTCTGTGTGTGGTCTGTCATCCCTATTCATCCTTGGATATATATATATATATACAATTTAATATCTTATATAGTCATTTTTCCAAGGGGGATTGGCTTGGTAGGGTTTTCGCTGCGCTGAGTTCTTCAAACCTAACTAACTATTCAACTTATTACCAGCGCCAGCATTATTCCCCCTACCACCACTATATATTACAACACAGCAGTAAGCTTAGATTTTGGAAAATTCCGAGCGTGGGACGCTTCATAGTCGTTACTTAAAAGGGTGGGGAAAGCTTGGCTTCTTAACTTTCTAGCAGTTTTCTTGAAGGTCTCACATATATACTTTTCAATAGATGGAGAGGAAGCAATTCGCTTCGCCTCAAATCCTTTCTTGTCGAAGTTAAAAATTGGATACGCTATCTTAACGATTAGTGCTAAAAGGATTTATTTCCAGATCCTCTTATGCTTGAAATATTACATGTTAAAAATATTGTTATATTGGAAATAATTCATGAAATAAAGTGGGTTTATGTTAATAAAATAGGAAATGAAATCTATAAATACATGATATTAATATAATTAATTAAAATAATTAATTACGGAAAATATACAGCGTCAGAACAAATTAACAAAGAAGTTAGATAGATAAGAAATTGTAAGGTGCCGGAAATAAGCGGCACATGATTTAGTGCAAGAAATGCGTAAAGAACAATACTTTGATGCAAGAAGGAATTACGAAGACAGAAATTTAACTCATGGAGAGGATATTGTAACATGACCACATCAAGCAATCCATGGAATGAAATATACAAACTGACATCTGATAAAATAAGGAAAAGCCTAGTATTAACGACCTTATCGTTTAAACGAGTACAACTAGTATAGAAGATACTATAAGGTATCTTTTGAACTACTATACACCGGCAGATAATAAAGAAGAAGATAGTCAGTATAATAGAAGATTAAGAGAAGAAACAAAGATAGGCCTACCAATAAACACCGGAGATAAGTTATTTACACATTCAGATATTATGAATGTTTTAGAACATAATGAGCACTTAAAAGCTCTTGGAGAAGACGGCATAACGAGCAAGATACTACTATACACTTTTGAAATCTTACCAAAATATGTAACAACGATGTACAATGGATGCTTAACGATTGAAAATTCCCTAAAGCTACAGAAAAGAGCAAAAATAATATCAATATTAAAACCAGGAAAAGAAAACAGCAGCGAAGTATCAAAATTCGATCAATAAGCTTGCTACATATCGCAGGAAAAGTTATCGAAAAACTACTAATTAACAGGATATCACACCACGTATTTTCAAATGGACTTATGAATGACAATCAATATGGGTATGGTGTTCCAGTTTGAATAAATGCTTCGACAAGACAGTACAACCGGACAAAGTACAAGAATGTGTAAAGACTCATTAACATATGAATTGCCAAATCTTTCCGAACCATGTCAAATGAGGTATTGTGCATGATGACAGGAATAAGTCCAATTATCATTAAGATAGAGGGAGCAGTCATATTATTCAAAGCAGAAAAACAAGGATAAAATTATAAACGAACCACTTGATCTAACGATGATATTACAAACCTGGCTTCATTCAGCGGACTTAAGAGTAATTATCAAAGTGGAAGGTCATGTGGATTATACAATGGAAATATTTACGGACGGAAGCAAAAGTGAAAACGGAGTTGGATCTGATGTTGACATATTCACTGAACAAGCCCTAACACGGACCATCTTGAAATTATAATATATCATTTTTCAAATCGTGTGCAATGTTACCATCTTGATTTTCAGTTTATAAATATGAATCGCGCGCTTGGTTCTTCTTATTGTATCATGTGACCATTGCATCATGCTGTGACTTCATCGCTAAAATTGTGACGCTATAAAGTTAGCCTCATCACGGGATAAAATTACTCCACCGTTGAGTTGAGAGGAAGCTTAAAAAAACTGATGATGAAGATATATAGTGACGCTATGAGTTAGCCTCGCTCACGAGACTTGTACAGGCTTGTTCTGTAATTTTTCACGTGTGACCTACTTAACTTCCGGCCAGAACGTGTACAGACTTGATCTTTAATATGAGAAGTACATCCGGCCTTGAACCTCTCGCTTAGTAAATTTTAAAATGTATAGAACTCTCTCGTAAGAATATTAACATAATCACTATTTACTATGCAATTTCAAATCTCCCCCAGAACTCTTTTGTTCAGTAACTTAAATCTCGTGTCAGAAGCCAAAGAAAGAGAGAGAAGGACGATAAACATGTGATCATAGAATACAATGATGTGGGATAGAAATCTGATGACGATGCGTAATATCATACGGTGTGGTATGAGACGCTTGACCTTGAACGTTTTCTGTTACAGTGATGATGCACACTCCTGCAACATGACATCTAACACAATGTGAAATCGGATAAAAAAATATATAATCTTGTGTTAGCCGACATCTTGAATTCCGGGGTGCGCGGGCAAAGAGAGTTAAATCCACATTTCCTGTTATTGAGAAAATTGAATTTAAAGTTTCAGAAGGTCTCTGTAATTAAGTGTTTGACAAAACGTTTCAAGTTTTCATGAATTATTTTTCACTGACTATTTATGGAGAATATGTGGATATTGAGTTTCGGTTAACCTTATCAGGACTTAACAGAACTACAATTTTAAAAAAAATGTGAGATATGAGGACTTATCTCAGTATGCATGACTGTGTCTTGGACTTACCTCTTAGTTGAATGTTATTTAATGGGACTGTTTTAAAATAAATATTATATTGTAAGTGGTTTGAACAATACATTTTTACGTATTTATTGTCCATACTACAGATGTTCTGTTTATTAAATGTCTGGTGAAAAAGTTGTTGATGAACATGATAGCCTTATGCTAAGAATTTAATAATAAATTATTTTGTACCGCTGTTAAGAAGTAGGCACCGATAATACGCAATAAATGTAAAAAGGTAAAGTGATCCCTATACAGGCCATTGAGGCCCAGAGTGGTCCAGAAGGTTGAGGCTCCCAGATTTTGGACATTCGGCACATGAAGGTAGTAAGGTTGTCAGCCTTACGCACCGACCGCCTTTACCCCAGGATTGCTCCTGGTACTCATTTCTGTTAGAGGCTGAGTCGACCCCAGGGCCATAATACCACCAGAAAGATTAGGCCAATTGAAAAATCTGAAAGACTTCGTCGGGAATCGAACCCAAGACCTTCCGATTGGTAGCGCAGCGCCTCAACCACTACGCTAGGGCATACCCCAGCGCAATAAATGTACATTACAGTTTTGTTTCTTGTTAATGTTGGCAGTGTAGGTTGAATTAATGTTTACATGTGCATTTATTCCTGCGGTTATTTTTAATAACAACAAACTCGAATAAAAATAAAAGTCACGTAACATGTGGACGATTTTTGCTGACAAGGCACATTAAAGGAAGTTGACATCATAAATCGCTCACTGACTTGTGCCAGATTAATAACAACACAGAAACAGATGCACTGCAAATCGGTGAAAACTTATTGTTTAGGAAGACATAAGGATCACTGTAGTACCTGAATCTTCATTCCTGTTGTATTTGGATGAAACATCACATTGTCTTTGTAGGATTTCAAGCATTTTTTTCCCTGTTGATGCCATTTTCGCTTCAATTTCACTGACTTCCCTTCAGTATCACTCACTTCTCTTACCACACCAATCAACTACTGCCACGAGAATAATGTACTGGATATTGTCTTCACCCAACAAAATATATTCCGAAGTCCGTAGGAGAGAGTACAGGAAAAGATAACTCGAAAAGAATTCAATTTATACATAACAAGGGTTCTTGTATATTTATTAATAAAGCCAACAAAGAATTTAAACAGCAGTGTATATTTAGAATAATTACTATGTACGCAATGTTTGGCACAACAATAAAGTAATATTTAATTAGCATGAAATATGATTCCCGATGTTAACGCAAGATAAGCTACCTTATGTAATACATTCTATGCGTGTTAACTTGCATACTACACATTTCCGGAAATAAAGCATAACAATCAAAGTAAGGAATAATAATAAAAAACTCAAGAAAAGCAACAAAGTGAATTTAAAGACTAAAAAAAAAATTATATATATCAATAAAACTAAAGCAAACTGAAAACGGAACCTCAACTAAACTAAAGCCGAAAAATGTACATGACGTTAAATATCAAAGGAAAGAACACAAGAAAAGAAAACTTAAAGCAATAACATGATTAGAAAATTAGGAACAGACCATACCTGGCATATAATGGTCAATTGGCCTGCTGGACAAATTCACTGTTTAATAGTTACATTACGATACGTAATCACAGAGCGCAGCTTCAAGTCTATATCCTTCTTAGTCGGAACTCCTCGGCGATCTAATATGGCCGAGAATACGAGCGCTTAACATTGCCGACTGACGGGAGCGTCACAACACGGAAGAAACGTTAAACACGCATAGAAGTGGATATCAGAATTTAAGAATGGAAATATATATATTAAGCAATAAATAATTAAGTAATAAATAAATAAATAATTACAGAAAAATACATAAACTGAATGACTAGAATAAATAATGGATTGAACAAATGAATAACAGACTTCAAGAATAAATCAAAACCGGAAGTATAGTGACGTAACGGAAATGAACAGCAGAAAAGTACCTAATAAGGGAATGTTAGCTAGAAAACACAAAAAATATACCAGAATAGATATACATATACAATAAATAAGTATTAATAGAACAGGGACCATTTAATAATGGTTCAATAAAACGCGGGTTATTAGCAAGCACTATTGCTAATATTATGAAAATATGACACAATAACAAAAGAGATACGTCAAAATAAAATTTACCTTTAGGAAAATATACAATCAGGAGTAGTATGGTTTTCCCACCTACGTCATTGCAGGAGCTTGCAGGAGCCGGAGGGGAGGGTGGCGCCGGAGTGGAGGGGGAAACGGGTCACGTGACAGGAGCCGCAGGAGCCGGAGGGGAAGGTGGGCGTGGTCTATGACGTCACAAGTGGGCGTGGCTATGACGTCAGTGGCGGATTGTATGACGTCACAAGTAGGCGTGGCTATAACCACGTGATTCAAAATGGCGTCGGTTCCGGTTCCTATTGCAAATGGCAGCGGTTCCGGTTCCGGGGCGTACGAAGCGCGAAATTCAAAATTTGAGAATTTATAATGTAATTGGTTACGTTTCCGGCGCGAAATTCAAAATTTGGAAATTTATAATGAAAATGGCTACGTTTCCGGTTCCTATTTCAAATGGCGGATGGTGGGAGATTTAATACTTGATGGCGGTTGATTTGAAAATTGCAAAAGGTGGAAATTGAATATTACAATTGCAAATAGCGGATGGTGGGAAATTTGAAATTTGTATATTGGTATTGTTTTACAACATGGCGGCATCGCTTACGTCACAAGTGGAATGAGAGGGGAAGGTGGAATGTTTTACAATATGGCAGCATCGCATACGTCATCAGAGGAGGAGCAAAGGATTGATGACGTCATTGCAGGAGCCGCAGGATTGATTACGTCATTGCAGGAGCTGATGACGTCATTGCAGGAGCCGCAGGAGCCGATGACGTCATTGCAGGAGCCGCAGGAGCCGATGACGTCACAGCAGATTTTAATCTTTATGTCTTTTTAGCATGGAAGCATATAGATCACGAAGCGTAAATGCATCGTTATCAGTTTTCTGTAAGATGATTCTTTTTCTAAAATCTAGTGACTCAACCTAGAGTAAAGGCGGTCGGTACCCCGCGTTCCGAATGTTAAAAAATCTAAACCTCCTTATTTATTATCAGAATCCATCGAAAGTGTATAGTTAGCATTATTTTATTCCTTCGTAAATATGGTAGCTTTCGTCTTAAAACTATATTTTATTTGTAAGATTATAATCCTAGCCCAAGGGTTAACTCAGCTTCTGGCTTAGCAGATAGTCGTAAATTTTCCTATCATGATCGGTGCATAATCTTACGTGTTGAATTATCTTCAAATCCCTCAGTATAATGTCGGAATAATATTATATCATACTTCATTATTCAAAGGCGTTTTGTAAAGTCAATGTACAGAACTGTGTTAGCATTTTATCATAATCCTCTACATCATCAGTTTTATTCCCACGTTTTGTCACGTACACCAGAACACCTGGCCGGAAGTTCATCTTACATTACAACTGAATCATGAATTCTTTATGTATGACGTCATCACTCGGACTTGTTCAAACTTGTTTCAAGGTCTTACACGGCACGTGCAGGACAGGTTCAAGGCTAGTCGTAAGTGAGAAGCATAACGCGCAGGATGGCTCTGTATCATGGAACGATGCTTGATATGCATATACAATCTGATCGACGTAAAACTTTTAAAGATTGGCCATTGACGTTTATTGACTTGGACAAAATGAGCGAAGCTGGATTCTACTATATTGGATACAAGGATGTAGTCGAGTGCGCGTACTGTCATACGCAGATAGGACAATGGGAAAAAACGGACGATCCAGCAAATGAACATAGAAGATGGGCCCCCTTCTGCAGGTTTATAAGTAAAACTAAAGGTGAGGTACTCATCGATATGGGACGAGATGTTTGTGGCACAGGTGAAATGATGCATGTTCCTGACGAGCATGATTGTGTACAGCAAGAGTGAGGGGAAGGTGGACAGTATATAATACTTAGTTGTGTGTATGTATAGTTTAGTGATCGTCAAACCTCCGAGATGTCAACAACGAAGCGTGGTCGTAAAAGTGCACCTAAATCTACTACAGCTGCTGCTGCTGATATAATGGATATTACAACGCAAGACCTGTGGGATGCGCTGCAGTCCCCTACCATACATCCATCACAAGCGGATTTACCAAATACACAGTTTCAATCGGAGGAAAACAAGAATAAGAAGACACCTATAGTATCCACTCTAGAGCGGTATTCAGTTGTAAACATCCCCGATGTGAATTGTACCAAACCCTTGAGCGAGCTGCAAATTGGACTTGCTTATCCGGTAAAGGAAGCTCGTTCCGTGTATACAAGGTATGGAAGGAGAATCGTTATAGACTTAATGATTGGATGCAGTGTTTTTCTACCACCAAGGTTCGGGAAGTTAAGTGAAGATCAGCTTCAACAGATGAACGAGGAGAAACTTTCATTGGTGTACTATGGTAAGGAGCCGAAGTCAGATGGATACTACTACCACGTTCTCAACTTTGTGTAATATGGGAAACTTTTTGAGATTTTAGACTCAGTGTGAAGTGTGTGTAACAGACTAAAAGTGATTATACAACACGACAACCGGTACCCTACATTCATCGATTTCTCTAGAAAGGTATGTGTTAATAACATGAATCATTTCCCATTCTTATCCATCATAAGCTAAATTCTTATGTGCTTTTTATTTTTCTGTGTTTCAGAAGTTGGAGACTCTCAAGATCATGAGTGATATTCATTTTAGAAATAGGAGACTTTTCAAGTGAAATTCATCTTGTAAATATTCAATAAAACCAAAGTGATAAAAAAATGTATTCTTTTGTAAGTTATTTCATAGCTGGATTTTCTCATGTTTGACAAAGTCCAGTTTTCCCTAACATCTCCTATTCCTAATTCCTAGGATGAGGGGCTGTGAAATAAAGAACACAACTCAGGATTATAGAATTTTATTCACTTTATTACAATCTTACTGGGATTTCATCCACAGCGTAAGCATAATAACATTTCGCAATGCACATTTCATATTAGAGTCATTATGAAAAAGTCATTTGGTTTCACAGTCTCTTATTTCGTCAAGCTTTGGAACACCAATATCATCCATGTTTATAACAGGTCTCTGCATCAGTTTACAATGAAGAACATATACACTTTCAAGAACAGGCTTCAAGTCTTCGTAGGGTAAGTATCAGCGGATTTCCATGGATGTTGGATTCGATGTAACGCTGCGACTTTGTATCTGGGTAATTGTTTTTAGGTGGTTGGAGAACAAAATGTAGAATTCTGTCATACACCGAAGTCACTGCTATAAATTGTTTACACTTTGACTGATATCCTTGACAGTCGATTATAATCATGTTGTTACACGACATTGGTAACGATGTTGGTTAATGCAGTATACTCTACACTTCGATCGTGTAGAATTAAGCAATAAGCCTTTGTGTTTGCTGGTATATTGTTTCCTGCAGAAATTTCAATTCAGTCCCCGATTTCAGAGAAGGATATCCATATTAACACACTTTCTGCCCTAGAGACTTGAGATACTTTTTACTTATAGGTGATAACATATCGAAGATAAGACTCCTAGTATAGCCCCTTTCACATTGCGTGGGGTTATAATCCTTTTTAATCTTAACGGTGTCAAGACTTCTTTTATGAGATTGCTTCGTTGTGGGTACGTATTTGTTGAAATTAAGACCCATTTTTTCCTAATTGGTTAGCGTACCGTTCCAAGTCGTAGTTACTTAGAGCTTTTTTTTTTAAACGAAGTCCTTTACCGGTCGCATAAGGTTTTAGATACATTCCTTTTCCATTCATCGCAATACCAGATCCTTTTTTCCCTAAGGCTATGCTCTCCATCATATGGTTATGACGAATGTTTTCTAGCAACTGTTTCTTATTGGACTTTGCAGAATTTACAGCTTTAGCGATATGTGCTCCTGCACCACCGAGAGCCCCAAGTGCAGATAAACCTGCAAATATAGGTAGGAGAGGTAGTATACCACCAATTTTCTTTGGCGATTTCAACACTCTCTTCTTTTTCTTGTTCTTCTTATTCGATAGTAACTTTCTATATGCAGCTTTTAGTTTTTTAATTGTATCCATTTCCATTTTCACTTTTCCTTTCATAATTTTAGAAACGGAATAAGCTGTGGCACGTTCCCCAAGACTCGCGTCGATAGCCTTGTCACGATAGGAAGCTTGTTTTAAAAATTTCAAGTCTGCTTTATGTCGATCGCTTATATCTGAGCTCTGTGCGTAACTTATATCGTCCACCTTACAGGTTTCGTCTAGAGGATTGATTCCCTTATCACCTCTTTGCAGTCGTTTTTCCAATTTAGTTCCAGGTCCACAAAAGCGATACCCAGGCAATTTATCAATCAGTGTGTTTATTAATTTGTTCCCATGAGTGATGTGTCGACGTCTGCTTCGTTCTACTCGCGGCGCCATACTGATTAAATCATTCTCATGTTATAACTTTTTATATAAAACATTCGCTTCATTGTAAAAAATCTCATTTACAGTCATGAAGGTTGAGAAGCGTAACATGTCTCTGGAGATCCTCCCAATGGATAGCTTATGTCGAGAAGAAGACGAATGCATGCACAGCATACTATTTCCCAACAGCACTAGGTCTATTATATGTGGGCCTAGTAATTCCTGAAAGACCAATGCGTTCATGATTCATCAAGTAATATGTGTAATATATGATTAAAATAATCTTTTTGTTAGACATCCTGAGAGTTGATGTATGGTAAATATACAAGTCCATTCCTAGAAGACCAAGACCAAGACCAAGACCAAGACCAAGACCAAGACCAAGACCAAGACCAAGACCAAAACCAAGACCAAGACCAAGACCAAGACCAAGACCAAGACCAAGACCAAGACCAAGACCAAGACCAAGACCAAGACCAAGACCAAGACCAAGACCAAGACCAAGACCAAGACCAAGACCAAGACCAAGACCAAGACCAAGACCAAGACCAAGACCAAGACCAAGACCAAGACCAAGACCAAGACCAAGACCAAGACCAAGACCAAGACCAAGACCAAGACCAAGACCAAGACCAAGACCAAGACCAAGACCAAGACCAAGACCAAGACCAAGACCAAGACCAAGACCAAGACCAAGACCAAGACCAAGACCAAGACCAAGACCAAGACCAAGACCAAGACCAAGACCAAGACCAAGACCAAGACCAAGACCAAGACCAAGACCAAGACCAAGACCAAGACCAAGACCAAGACCAAGACCAAGACCAAGACCAAGACCAAGACCAAGACCAAGACCAAGACCAAGACCAAGACCAAGACCAAGACCAAGACCAAGACCAAGACCAAGACCAAGACCAAGACCAAGACCAAGACCAAGACCAAGACCAAGACCAAGACCAAGACCAAGACCATCCCGATCCTCTGTCTAAAAACCTCAGGCATATCCTTTTTCGAACACTATGATTTTTAGCAATAAATAATGGATCTATGGTAAATAGAGTTAGTTGCTTTTCATCCTTGAAGCTGTGAAGGTTAGGTTCCGAAATGAGTGACGAGATCACTTCTGATCAAAGTAGTGATGCTGTATGCACACAATCGAGACTATCAAACAGTAAATATGTTAATTTTTTTGTGTTATTTGATGGAGCTGAGCACCCGTATGCTCTGTGCAAACTTTGTGAAAAGCTAAAGCATAAGAATGTTGAATTAAAAATGAAAAACCATAATACTACAGGTCTGAGGAAGCATCTGATAATGGTACATAAACTCCTCCCACAAGTAAAAGATAAAAATATACCGATAGATAATGTGGAACAAGATAAAACTTTACGGAATAAATATTTAGCGATAAAAAAATCCAATCTTCAGTCTAAACAAGAAATTGGTGAAATTATAAACCCGATAACTCTCCCCCTGGAAGAGTTCATACACAACAGTGATTGTGAATCTGAAGAGTCGGAGATGGAATACGAATCTGATTACTCCTCTGATCAAACTCTGCAGAAGCAATATAAATACCTGTTAGAAAATGTCTACGGTCAAGTGTCAGCGCCTTATGTCCAGAAACTCGTTCAACATAGACCGAGAAATAATGATGACGATATTTACGGTATGAGATGGGATCCTGATAGGCAGGTATTCAACATTGGTAAATTCCCCGTTACCATTAAAAATGATAACCTCTATGTTGGTGACAAGAGATATATCGTTTGTTCTGGGTTACTTGAACTATTGATGAAAAGTAATCCTAATAAACATTTATATGACTGTTATGACTTAGCCATGTATAAGGAGATTTTGAAAAAAACTAGCGCGCACAAAGTAAATTATGACGAAAGCGAAAACATTCGAAGAGATAATACTCACAAATATCTACAAGTCATTAAGAAATTATTTCCTGAAGAGGATAAGGAAGAAGAAGAAGAAGAGGAAGAACAAGATGATGTTGAAATAGAAGAACAAGATTTCGACTCTTCCAACGAGGCTTCGTCGCACCATACAGGAGAAGTACATACGAATCGTAAATATGATTATAAATGCTGGCCTGATCCGAATGAGCTCATTGACAGATTACGTATACTTTTGTCATCATCTGCAGTAGGGAATTATTCTCATCACAACGAAATAGAAGAAATCATATCTGAATTGCGGGGGAGAAAAATCATAGAATGACTGTAACTATGTAAGAGTTTCAAAACATAGGAAATTATTTAATAAAGGATACTTACCATCGTGGACTACGGAGATTTTCAAGATACAGAAGATCCAATCGACATTTCCTCCCACGTATCTGCAGGGTGGGAGTATTGAAGGTGCTTTTTATGCTGAAGAACTCCAGAAAACTAAGTTTCCAGACTGTTATTTAATTGAAAAAGTGTTAAAGAACAAAGGACAGAAGGTGTTTGTAAAGTGGTTAGGGTTCCCTAGCTTGGGGTTAATATTAAGGATGTTGTATGTGATTAGGGAAAATAAAAGATAGATTCATTTTTATAACTTTTTTCTTTTATTTATATCCCACATGAACCCAAAGTTATCTTACTTTATTGTATCATACCTATTCTTCTTCATCATAAATCATATTGTTTGAATCATAAATATACATTTTTTTACACATTTCATACACATAAATATAAATTTTTTACACAAACCATACACATTTTTTTTTTACACATTTCATACACATAAATATAAATTTTTTACACAAATATACAATTTTATCACATTTCTTACATTTTTTACAGTTTAAGTTTCTTAGTAGGAGGTTCCTCCTCACACTCCTCATCAATGATTTGGTAGTGTCCGTGAGCGATAGTATCTATACCGTTAGGTAAAATGTACCTTTTGTCATCATTACCGCTCAAGGTGAGTTTATTCATACTGATGGAGTACACATCATGTTTGTATGATCTAATCGACCTGTTGATGGAAAAAGTCGAATGACCCACCTTGAGACAGTTGACATAATCTTCATATTTTACATCTTTCTCAATAACATTCTTCTTAATACCTTTCAATTTCTTTATGGTTTTGTCATTAAACTTTATAGCATACATTTTCGCTCGCAGACCTACAAAACCGTTAATACAATGACCAGCACCTTCATCTTTAAACTTTCCAACCACCCCTTTGTTTTGGGAGGAATACAAAACATGATTAGAAGGGTAGACACTGGTATCCAGCTCATCTTTAATATTCATCAAATCACGGAAGAGATTATCGGAATCAATTTTGTAAATTAGGCTGTCTGTGTCCATGTAACACAATTTCAAACCTTCTTTATACAATTTTTTCATCGTGTCATAATGAAAGTCGTACATTCTAGTTTTAGAAATATCTAAAATAGACATGCCGACGTAGATAGCTTTGTCAAACACCAAGCTAGTTTTAGCAAGGTGGACTCCCACCAAGTTCTCATTATAAATTGTTCTATCCAAAAAGTTAGGTTTAGCTACCAGTTTCCTCATTAAATTTTCATCCGAAACAAGCCTAAAGTTCATTCTTTTCCTAACATTCTCCATAGTCTTACCGAAAACTGAATTTACCATCAACTTGAAGAAATCTTTTTCAAATTCATTACTGGCAGCTTTTCTCTTGGTGGCATTAAAATCAATGTAAGGCTTCATCCAATTTGACTGTTCAAAGCTAATGACTCTATGGATTTTCGATAATCTCAATCCGTGCTGCACGGCTTGTTTAAGTACCGTGTGATGAACGACATATTTTTCTTTTGGTTCCAAAGTGGTTAATAATTTTTTGTTTTTACTACCTGGAGGAATTTTCATCTCCGCACAGAACGGTAAATCAGAATGTGATTCATGTAGATGTTCTGGATATTCAATGTCTACTTCTAATATGTAGCCGGTGTTGGAAATGACCGGTATGGACATGATATCAAACGACTCGATTTCATCTTTATCGAGCCAGCGAAACTCACCTGATGGCAATGCCTGAGACATCGCATACCCATAAAGATTATTAGCATCAACATAATAGAGGTAAGATTTTTTTTCAGACTCGTCATATTCCTGACACATTTCATTGTTTGCTGTAACGTGTCGGGTGATGCATTGACAAATTCCACCTCTTATCCCTCGCTCAATCATTTGTATCATATCCATATCAGTGAGTAAGGGTAATTTAACTTTTGTGAACTTCAACATTGCTGAGTAAGCAAAGCCTGGAACTGTGGAATAGAACAAACAATCCATTCCGTACGTCTCAAAACACATCTCTCTAAAGTTTTCAAAAATATCTGTTAGAATCAAAACATCAGATTTCAAATATAGGTCCGAATATTCGCCCAAAGAGCTCAATGAAAATGAATTCCACACATTGGTGGCATGAAGGTAATCTTCATCTGAAATATGATTGTTATTAAGCTTATTATAAAATGCTTCTTTAGGCGGCAGTTTTTTCTCATTTAGAACTTCGTGTGATGATACATAGTCATAGGGGAACACTCCCTTTCGACATACCAAATCGGCCTGTTCACCAAACGAATTTCTTGTTTCTATAAATTTATCTTTAGGTAGATTGTTTGCCAGCTTTTCCAGACTGCTTGCCATGAACCGAAACGAATCTATAAATCTCAATTCCATACCTCCCCTCCTCAAATAGGGGGAGGGAATAAATTTGGAAAATGTGACATACTTTTCTTGACTATTACATATGACGTTGATACGGTTTTCATCGAATCCTAGTTCTTTCACAATAAAATGGGCATCATAGTTGGACATGTTATGTAGAACAACAGGGACAAATCTTTGATTTCTATAATTCAGATTGCAATTCCTGTGAGCGGCCCCTCTGAAACGACCGCTAACATGGCAATGGTCCCTAACTTTGAAGTTCACATCGGTGAAGTTACCCTGCTTACAAATGTGACAAATGGTACTGCTCATATACACTTTGTTTTCCTCGCTGGTTAGAGGGATCATAGGTTTGTTTACGCTGTTTAAAACTCGATCGATGACTTTGACATCGTCAACAAGCGAGCGCATAAACTCCCCGCTGCAATCTTTCCCTCTAAACAGCCGTAACTGGGAAAACGTACCCTCTGCATCTTTAATTAAATAGCAAAAACTGTACGGCGTATGTTTCTGGTAAGGTGTAGTCCAGCTTTTCTGCGGATCTCCTGAACATCCTGAAATCGGCTCCAATAGGCATTCAAAATCAGCATAAATTACAAATCTAATTTTTTGCGAATATTCAGGCTTATTGAAACAAACTTCAGGGTTCTTTGGAATTTCGCATCTGACAGGTGTGAAAGAATTACACAGAGCCAGATGGTTATCCAATCTCTCATCCGCAGACTTGTCAGCATACGCTTGAAAATGTGTAAAACACCGTTTGCAAACTCTGATTTTATGTTTGTCGGACATTATGAATGGTCTTACAAAAGCATCAAAATCTGAAATTACTATGTAATGAGAATTTTGTTCGTTACACACATACAATAGATCTCTGTGATCATCTAGTTCCTTTTCTACAATTTTTATAGGAAACACGAAATGAGAAATATTTTTCCCATCCCGCTTTTCCTCGAGGCCGAAAACATTGATGGAAATATTGTTTAATTTTGAAAACTTTTCAATATCATGAAGTGAAACGGGGAATTTCACACAGTTCCAGTTGTACTTATTACCCAATTCGGGTCTTTCAAGGTAGCTGGTCCACAATTCCTTACCAGATTCTACAAATTTAGATAAGATACAATATTTAAAACAAAATTCATCCTCATTATTAATATTGATGAGAGAATGTAGGTGGCGGAATTTTTCAGGCAGAACCATATGGCCACGCCCTATAAATGGGACATGTTCATTGATTCTTACCTCAACTTTGTGTAGTTTTTTATAAAACCACCCAGAGCCCCGCATGCTACATTCCTCAAGCTCCTTCTTCAATTTAGCAATGTGGTTAGTTACTATTTCACTAATGATCGAGGTTCTGTACAGAATTTCATTTTTAGTTTTGAAGTTATATAATGATGCCTGACCATCTAAATTTTCAAAGTTACACTCAACGAATAAGTTAAATTTTATTGATGTAAATTTCTTTAGTGACTCTGAAAGGAGGTTCTCGATTTTGTTCTGATACGACGACAGGATAGACTCCATATCGCCAACAGGAAAATCTAATGCGGCATAAGTAGCAATTCTTGATTTGAATGCAGATTGTAGCATGAAAAACTCACTTGTTTCCGCAGATGTTGTGGCTGCTCCCAGTGGTCCAGCGCCGCGATCCATTCCACCTTGATTCTGTAATAACGAAAAAACATTAACATTAGCAATCGGGGCTTTTGTAAGCGAATGGCATAATAAAAGACTAAGACATTTCACTGTATCGGGACTTTTGTAAGCGAATGGCATAATAAAAAGACTAAGACATTTCACTGTACATACCTGTGGAATATCACGCGTATGCATGATGACACTAGGTCGTAACTGGTGGATGGACTCTGGATTCTGTAACAATAGAAATATAAAATATTAAGATTTATGAAAAAGAAATAAGTTTAATGTCTTGATTTTAACCGCTCTGTACTAATATAGAAAATAATATTAAGTTTTATCATAAAAGAAATAAGTTTGACGGCATGTACAATAATCATAATAATAACATACCTATAAACGCATATATAACAAAGAAATATAAAATATTAAGATTTATGAGTTTAATGTCATGATTTTATCCACTCTGTACTAATATAAAAAAAAAAAAAGCATATTAAGTTCTATGATAAAAGAAATAAGTTTTCTGTCTTGTTTATTCATTGAAATATAAAGTCTCGCATTCTATAACAAAGGAAAAATAAAATTGTGTTTTATGATAAAAAGTAAGATTGATGGCTTGTACAATAATCATATTAATAACATACCTGTAAATGTTGACCTGAATGCCTAGGATGGCTGGTGGTTGGCTGGACGGATGATGTCCGCATGGTATCCACACTCATTGGACTTATATTCTGCAACAATAGAAAAATAAAATATTAAGATTGATGATAAAAGAAATAAGTTTGTTGTCTTGCATAATAATAATAAAATAGTAAGATTTATGAGTTTAACATCATAGTTTTATCAGTTCTGTACTAATATAAAAAATTAATACTAAGTTTTATCATAAAAGAAATAAGATTGATGTCATGGTTTTATCAGTTCTATACTAATATAAAAAATAATATTACGTTTTATGTCTTGGGCTGTGTTAAAAAAAAAAATAAGTTTGATATGCACAATAATAATAATAATAACATACCTGCAAATGATCATCTGAATGCCTAGGATGGATGGTGCTTGGCTGGACGGATGATGTCCGCATGGTATCCACACTCATTGGTCTGGCATTCTATAACAACAGAAAAAAATAGTATTAAGATTTATGATAAAAGAAATAAAGTTTTATGACTTGTTTTTAACTATTCTATACCAATATAAAAAAATAATACTAAGTTTTATCATAAAAGAAATAAGATTGATGGCGTGCACAATAAAAATAAAATATTAAGATTTATGAGTTTAATGTCTTGATTTTATCCACTTTGTACTAATATAAAAAATAATATTACGTTTTATGTCTTGTACTGTGATAAAAAATAAGTTTGATATGCACAATAATAATAATAATAACATACCTGCAAATGATCATCTGAATGCCTAGGATGGATGGTGCTTGGCTGGACGGATGATGTCCGCATGGTATCCACACTCATTGGTCTGGCATTCTATAACAACAGAAAAAAATAGTATTAAGATTTATGATAAAAGAAATAAAGTTTTATGACTTGTTTTTAACTATTCTATACCAATATAAAAAAATAATACTAAGTTTTATCATAAAAGAAATAAGATTGATGGCGTGCACAATAAAAATAAAATATTAAGATTTATGAGTTTAATGTCTTGATTTTATCCACTTTGTACTAATATAAAAAATAATATTACGTTTTATGTCTTGTACTGTGATAAAAAATAAGTTTGATGGCTTGTACAATAAAAATAATAATAACAACATACCTGTAAATGATGAGATGAATGCCCGGCTTCCTCTCCCAGTATCGGTGGATGGGTTGTTACCGCTCCTCCGTCTCCGCTATGCGCTGGCAGATGGAAGCGACCAGTGTTGGTGTAGATCCCGATATGCCTGGGTTCCACCTTCCTTGAGGGGTGGTGGACGTTCTGCATATGTGCTTTGAGACACCTCTCAGACTTTAACGTTGTCTTGCATATTTCACACACGACGTTGTTAGCGTCGGTAGAATGAATATTGCGAATATGTGATGATAGGTTGTCCCTACGTGTAAATATCACACCACAGGTTTCGCACTTGTGTTCAGATTTTTTATGTTGATGGTTAATATGCCTGTTCAAATTCTTGTTATGCCTAAATTTAGCATCACACTCGGTGCACTGGAAAAATACGGCAGACGAGCTCTCCATTGTAGATCTGTAGCTGATAACGGATGGATAACAAGTGAGCCTGAAGCATGACGTCATTGGTTTATATAGTGTTGTTATAAAATAGTCTCGCAACAGGACAAATATATTTTACACCAATGACATGATTGGAGTTTTAAAAAAATGCTGACTAGCCTCACGACTTGGTAAAAAAACGTTAATGCTTAAATCAACAGTAATTAGATATTTCGCGTTTCCTGCTTGTGAAAATACCTGTTCATGATTTCCCACATAAAATTGTTCACGTATATGAAATATAATCATTTCTGGTGAAATTATCAGATATCCGATATTTAATTCTGGTGCGGAAATAAAATATTAATTTTCATGCAATAAATGCTGACATACTCTGTATGAAACTACATTAAAAATAATATAAGGTTCCATCAGAGATGAATCACTGGGAGAAATATACGTTAAAGCGTTATTTGATATTTATTTCTTATCAGCGCTTTTCTGAAACAGTATATTCAATTTCCCGCAATGTGAGAAAAGCTGAATATGCCTTTACTGACTTTGAATCGAACTCAGAACCACTCAGCGATGGAATATTACAATATAAGTTCACTACCACTCTGCGATGAAATATTACAATATTCCGCAATAAAAATACTGTTGACTAATAATACATAAGACATGTGCTATGATTAGGGATTTAATTTTTAAAAGTACTGCTGTTTAAAGAGATTGTTTTAAGACTTTTGAATAGGTCAGCATACGATAGATAAGTTGCAGTGAATGAATATGTGAGACGTACGTCAAGGTTACTACAAGCCTCATATGACTGTTGTAGATAACGAGATACACATGCATCAATTCTGTCACGTACATTGAAACAGTGTGCTAACACAGTTCTATACATTGACTTTACAAAACGCCTTTGAATAATGAAGTATGATATAATATTATTCCGACATTATACTGAGGGATTTGAAGATAATTCAACACGTAAGATTATGCACCGATCATGATAGGAAAATTTACGACTATCTGCTAAGCCAGAAGCTGAGTTAACCCTTGGGCTAGGATTATAATCTTACAAATAAAATATAGTTTTAAGACGAAAGCTACCATATTTACGAAGGAATAAAATAATGCTAACTATACACTTTCGATGGATTCTGATAATAAATAAGGAGGTTTAGATTTTTTAACATTCGGAACGCGGGGTACCGACCGCCTTTACTCTAGGTTGAGTCACTAGATTTTAGAAAAAGAATCATCTTACAGAAAACTGATAACGATGCATTTACGCTTCGTGATCTATATGCTTCCATGCTAAAAAGACATAAAGATTAAAATCTGCTGTGACGTCATCGGCTCCTGCGGCTCCTGCAATGACGTCATCGGCTCCTGCGGCTCCTGCAATGACGTCATCAGCTCCTGCAATGACGTAATCAATCCTGCGGCTCCTGCAATGACGTCATCAATCCTTTGCTCCTCCTCTGATGACGTATGCGATGCTGCCATATTGTAAAACATTCCACCTTCCCCTCTCATTCCACTTGTGACGTAAGCGATGCCGCCATGTTGTAAAACAATACCAATATACAAATTTCAAATTTCCCACCATCCGCTATTTGCAATTGTAATATTCAATTTCCACCTTTTGCAATTTTCAAATCAACCGCCATCAAGTATTAAATCTCCCACCATCCGCCATTTGAAATAGGAACCGGAAACGTAGCCATTTTCATTATAAATTTCCAAATTTTGAATTTCGCGCCGGAAACGTAACCAATTACATTATAAATTCTCAAATTTTGAATTTCGCGCTTCGTACGCCCCGGAACCGGAACCGCTGCCATTTGCAATAGGAACCGGAACCGACGCCATTTTGAATCACGTGGTTATAGCCACGCCTACTTGTGACGTCATACAATCCGCCACTGACGTCATAGCCACGCCCACTTGTGACGTCATAGACCACGCCCACCTTCCCCTCCGGCTCCTGCGGCTCCTGTCACGTGACCCGTTTCCCCCTCCACTCCGGCGCCACCCTCCCCTCCGGCTCCTGCAAGCTCCTGCAATGACGTAGGTGGGAAAACCATACTACTATCAGGCAAAGATGGTTAAGTCATTTCTACAGGCCTTATCTCGTAATAAAAACTAGAATCCTTTGCGACCCCCCCTTCCGTGTAAAGATTGTTAAGTCCCTTGAGAGTGACTTAACACACTTTACCCGCACAATATCTCTTTTCAGACGAGTAAACCCATGAGGTACACGTCCATAACTGCCTTGTTTTTTTGAATATGACTTAGTGGACTTAACACAAATGTAGAGAACATTTTTATGTAGAAGCCCGTGGACATATCTCAATTTTTTAGAACAGTGGACTTAACTCTCTTTGCCCGCGCACCCCGGAATTATGACACCATTTTAAAATAACTTTTTTCAAAATTCCCACAATCGACCAATTTTTATCTCACGCTTGGTCCACCATTTTGATTTTCAAAATCTCCGCCTTCTACCAATAACTTATACAATTTTCAAATTTTTCCTCCTTGCACAATTTGAAATAGGAACCTGAAACGATGTCATTTACATTTTGTAACCACCTGTCACGTGACCCATCCCACCATTGATGTAGGTTATAGCATTCTGCCATATCGAATTATGACGTAAGCAATGTTGTCATGTTGAATTACCAATTTCAAGTCATCCGTCTTCTACCAATATATAAATTTTAAATTTTCCACCAATTGTAATTTTCAAATCGCCTTGGTACGCCATATTGATTCACGTGACCACGTATTTGAAATCCGCCATAATGACTTATGACGTAAGCACGTGATCCATCCCACCGTTGAGATAGGTTATAGCAATCTGCCATCTTTAATTATGACGTAATCAGCCCACTTTCTAACAATATGCATATCTTAAAGTTCCCATTTCCGCCATTTGTAATTGTAATATCGTACGCATTCCACCATCTTGAATTTTGAAATCGTACGCCATCTACCATTTGTCATTTTTAAATTTGTTAGAGCTTCTAACATTTGTAATTTTTAAATTGAGCGCTTTCTGCCATATTGTATCATGCCGCGATGTCACCGCTTTATATATAAAAACGCTATGAAATTTTGAAATCTGCACCCAGACGAATTTTTTTCTGACATCTATAATAAGAATTTGAACTATACAAACGCCATGCCCTGGATAAAAGTAGTCCACCCCAAAGTCGAGATATAATTTTAAATTTCCCACACCTTCACCATTTGTAATTTTAAAATTGAGCGCCATTGAATCATGTGACCACGTAAGTATGGCACAACAAAGAGTTGGATATAACACATACCGGCTGTAACTCGACACGCAGGCGAGCTGGAATTTGCTTGGACGCTTCCTGTTACAGTGATAATGCAAAATCCTGTATCATAACATCTTACACAATGTGAATTTAAAATCTTGCGTTAGCCTTCATCTAGAATTACAACGACTTTTTAAAATAACCATTTTCAAATTCCCACCTCCCATCTAAATGGAAGTCTTACACAATGTGAAATCGGATTTAGAAATTATATACAATTTCAAACTGAGCGCTTGGCCCACCATTTTGAATTTTCAAATCACCGCCTTCTACCAATATACAATTTTCAAATCTCCCTCCTTCCGCCATTTGAAATAGGAACCGGAAACGTAGCCATTTTGAATTTCCAATATACAGTTTTCAAATTTATCGCCATTTTGATTTTGAATTTCGCGAGTGAGCCGCCATTTGAAATAGGAAACGGAACCATCGCCATGTGAAATTTCCAATATACAATTTTTAAACTTACCGCCATTTTGATTTTGATTTTCGCGCTTGGTCCGCCATTTGAAATATGAAACGGAAACGACGCCATTTTGAATCACGTGACCATGACAAAGGTCCTGACGTCATAGCCACGCCCACTATGACGTAAGCTGTGACGTAATAGTTGCGCCTCCATCCCCTCCTGTCACGTGATCCGTGACGTCATAGCAGCGACTCCCTCCCCTCCGTTACTTTATAGAAGCGCCTCCCTCCCCTCCAGCGCCTCCAATGACGTTATCATCAAAACCACACTACTTTTTTCTATACAGGCCTTCTTGAAAAACTTTTACAGGCCTAGAACTTAGTTTTTTTGTATGTGTATGCTAAAGAAGTATCATTTTCTGCAAAGACTTATAACATTAATCGGGTTTACCGAACACATTCATATAGGCCTTATGTGCTTAAGAAATAAAGAAAGAATGTAGATAATATTTTCAGTTCTGAATCTAAACAAATTTCAAATAAAATTGCATATTTCTTTGCACTTCTAATAAAAGTTCATTCACAGTATTGATAAATTAATCTTTTGTGTGAACTTTGAGAGTAACTTTGTATTGTTTTTCTTCTGAGATTACAATTTGTTGAATATTTTATTTTACCCATTTTTAAAGATAGAGCAATATTTATTTTTTGTATTTTAAGAGTAAATTTATTTTCAATTAAATATTATGAACTTGTATTTTCTTTTCCTACTGAAACTGAAGCCTTTACTTGGGCAAAACCTACAACCATCATTCTGAGACTTCGTGAGCACTGTTTACCAGTTACCGCTTTATTAATGTCCAGAGCGCTACCAGTTACACGTTACCTATTCCTACTATGAACTTTGAATTTTTAAATTTACTTTCAGTGGTAGAGATTGATATTTCAATATTCTTTGTAATTCTTTTGGTAACTGATATACGGCCCATGAAGTCGAAAAAAACGCAATAAAAGTCCAACAAATCCTAGAATCCAGAAATACATGTAAATGTAATGCTCCGTTTACCCGCAACGGTCCTGCACAGTCAGACAGATAAACATAATTAAAATCATTCTTTTCGACTGCTGGGCATCATGTAACATTTTTTCATGATGTTATCAAAATTTTTATTTTTGTCACGATCTATAGCTTAATTCGTGTTTGTAAAGAAATATAAACGTAAAAGTCTGGTATCAATGATAACACGGATATGTAGACCTATAACTATATATAATTTTCATATTTTTACTTGTAAATATTTATAAACTTACTATGTATGCGTGTATAATTATATATTATATATACATTTTCAAAGATAAATTGGCATAGCCATAAATTATACTTTTTCAAAAATAAAACAATAAACAATAAAAAACAACAAGTCAACAAGTATCCTTACACAATAATTCTTAAGAAAATTGTATTGTAGTTTTAAATGCATGTTTCAACATTCCAATGTTTTAATATCTCTCAGTTACCAGCAGAATAACATTTGAATAACTTTCTGTTGAGTCAAATATATATATATATGTTCAGTAATATATATATATATTTGACTTGTCAGCAAGTCATTCATCCACCGCCTCCTTCATTTCTTCGTCTAATGTGAAATGACGGCCTCTCAACGCATATTCAAGGGGACCAAAAATATGAAAGTGCAATGGTGTGAGTTCGGGACTATATGCAGGATGGTCCCAATACATTGAAACCAGTTTCACAAAAGTTACAACTGCGTGGATGGCGGTTGTGGGCGGACGTAGTCATGCAATCTTCACTTTGGCATAAAAAACCTAGTGGATCACTTAAATATGTGCCTTCAAACCAGAATAATTATGTCGAAACATAATACAGTTAAGCTTCCTGCTGCTGTTTAAATAATTACACAAATTTCCTGCGGGTACTTAGTGACTCTCCCTTGAACTTGTATTATGGGTTGAGCAATTGTTCCTTTTAAATGAATATGAAATGTTCAATCGTTAAATATTGGCTATATATGACCCTCCCAGGAAAACCGGACCGTAAGTCACAAAAAAAAATATTTATATTTTAATTAAATAAAATTTTCTGATTTCTATGAATCAACTTCAGCACAAAATTCTGGGCATTCTCAAAAAGTAAATTATAACTCTAGCTAAAAAAATCTTTTATTACCGTTAAAACTTTATTGTTCAGAAGGTTATAATTAATGGCTAGGCCTATGGATCTTCAAACGTGAGGAACTTTTCCATATTTTAAGCATCAGTTTCATAATTCTGTAATTCTGTCACTAATTGAATGTTCAACTTCATTACTAGAGCGTAGCAAGTGTTTCTGTTCCCCGTATTTATTTTTTATTTTTTCACGAAAAGTAAGAAAGCAAAATTAGGGACCGTGTTAAATTTACTTTGCTATTTATGGGTGGGTTTCTAAAAGTGTAGACCTCTTTTCAAACTGAAAAAAAACAATGGTTGGAAATGCTGATTTTATGTTTGAAGTGGTCAGGGAATGTTGTACAACTACGAAACCAATTACTGGCGTGGAAATCTAAAAACCGACATTTTACGTACTGACAGCTATTTTCCAGTCTTACGCGGAAACGTGTGTACCGACTTATGGTCGGGTTTCCCTAGCGCGGTCACATATATAATTGTATCTTTATTTTTAATGTATGACATCTTAGTGCATCAATTTTGAAGTGTTGTACACCCAATGCTGTAAACGAAAGTTAATTACTTAACATAATAATTTAGGAAATAGACAACTGGAAAATCCCATTCACCTTAACGGGGATAAAACCTTCTGTTTTAAGTGCAGCAATGTCTCGATCTGCATTTTCATCAAATAAAATATCAAATAGCAATGCATTAATTTAGATCAATCTTTAAAACTAATAATCGCAAAGACAATAAAATAATGAATGACTGATTTTGCCTGAAATAATATTGTAATAGTGTAAATTAATAGGCTACTACCTAAATATGATAAACAAACATATGATAAATATGACAGCTTGAGATAGGCTGTATTAGTTTAAATTATATTATAACATAGAGTTTTCCTGTAATAAGGAGTGTGTTATTTATGAAAGAACGGTATAAGGTATCAAATGTGCTTTATTTTTTCCATACATTAGAAGCCGTAACAGCGTTCTCTAAAGTTAGCGATTCTGATAAAGTTTTATAGTTGCCGGAGAGCCAAAGTTGGATGACGGCAAATTACTGGGAACAAAAGTTACGCTGGTTGTGGAAGGAGGGTGGAGGAATGGCGGCGGATGTGACCCGACTAGAATGTAACAACCTGCTCCCTGTCTCCGCGTGTGAAACTCCGGAAGGACTCAAAGTCAAAAGACAAGCACAAACACTAATTTGTGAGAAAGAAACAACTCACTTTATACCGCATAAGAGAAAGTTCAAATACTCCTTCCTAACTAGGTTATCTAGTTAAGTAGATTTAAATATACCAGACAAAAATATCAAGAACCTTGATGTATGCGAATTACATCTCAACGTAAGTTACCTTCCCCTTTTCCTTAAATTGGCTATTCTCTTTTTGAGTCGTCAACATTGTTTTCAAGAACAATGTGATGTTAATATCGACTCGCAAAGCAATGGAATGCCAAATAGGCATCTCAGCTAAGTCAAGGTCCTTAATGAGAATATATTAAGAGTAAATCTCACTGACACCGTTATTCAAATCCATTACCATTGATTTTCCGTGCAGATGCTTTCCCAACTGAGCTAGCCAGAATTCGACTCACGGCGCCAGATGAAATCTCACTCCTATGATTACCCTTAGAGGAGTTAGAGGTTATAGAGCGGTTGTATGGGACAGGATGGGACAACACCGAGGCACGTTACTCTCACACAGGCTTACTGTGCACTCGATGAATTGGTTGGATGTCGGTGAAGGGTTTTCCTGGCCCACCGGCTGCTGATGCCCTTGGCCGCTCGTCCAACAGATCTCTCATCCCATCTCCAACTCCACTTGTCCGTCTGCCAAGTTCGACCACACCACACATGAATCCGCCCTCAATGCTCCACGAGTACTCAGGAAAGTCCTCGTGAAGCTCAAGGGTTCGATCCGAGCGGATACCTTCCCAAAGGGCTCGGGACATAGAAGTGGAGACGGAGAGGGTATCCGCTTCGCAAGCAGCTAAGTACCTGCGCAATGATATGATAGGGTAAGGTCCAATAACATGAAGGATGATAATAGGATAAGGGGATGTGGAGGGCCGTGGTAATGAAAATCCAACCTAGCATTTACTTCAACGATTGCGGAAAACCACGGAAGAACCACAGTTAGGTTGGCCGGTCTCGGGATTTGAAACCCAGGACCTCCCGAATGCGAGTCCAAGACGCTAATGCCTCACCCACCCCAATAGGTATGGAGCGGTGCAGGAATCGTGGAAGAGAGTACAATGAAGGATACAACATTTCCTATTTGTAATGTGTTAAATGAAGAATGTGAGACCATTAGTCAGTTTATTTTATAACCACACCTCGTATATTAATATATACATATTTTCTTTTACTAACGATGTGTTATAACGTAATCTGAGTACGCTTCATAAGAAGTCCACAAAAAGTTTTTTTTACGTTGAACATTTTTCATTAGTGTATGCTTTATACTAGTTGAGAAAGTACTGGACCATTTGGTTGGGAGAAAGGTTGAATGTGCGAAATTTTTGCTCGGGTATACTGGTGTATCATTATTAAGTTTAGGAAACCTGACATATTTATTAAACAACTGTAAGATCTAATAAAACCTTTCGTACCAATTGATCCTAAAAAATCTTTGGACATCACATTTAAGAAAAATGATTTCAGGCAGGCCCTGTAATAGTAATAAATCATTAACATTTTTGGAAAAATATAATTTTACTTTTACAATACAGTCTTCCTTTAAAGCTGAAATATTTCGAAAAGCATAGTGAATTTTTATTTTACAAAACTTAAATATTTTTGTATTCCCCCATTTAGATCCCCCAAGTTTTCCCAATGGCGCAACTTGCGCTATGATTATCCCTGTGGACGGCCCTGCGTGGAGGTCCTTAGGATTCCAGGAGGTGAAGCTCCCAGAATTTCAGATAATCGAAACTTGGAGGGATAAGGTTGTCAAAACCTCATCCGGGACCTTCTGATTTGTAGCGCTGTGGTTCATCCAACTGCACCATGGCGTATCCTTTATAATGTTTTATTATCAAAGGCTAAGAACATGTCATTTTCTCAGTTTTAAATTAGAATGAATTGATGGAGTTGGATTCTGTACTCCAGGACTCCAAATATATTGATCCATAAAAGAGGTTCTGTTCTAACCTCCTACATTTTAATGTATCATTGTATCAAGGTATGTGAAATTGTGAAATGAGTTTGGTACTAAAAGAAAGAGAAGCTCATATAACTCTCATTTACACTATTACATTTCTATATCAGTAGGCCTACCATTCGTAGCAATAACAATATTAGGACTGTATCAATTTCGTGCCACTCACTGTCCAACATATACATTAATACTGTTATTGTTTCACGGATAACGGTTCGTAAATCCCAAAGAGCATGTACCGGAGCCGCAAACACACGGTCTTTTACAAAACCCCAGAGGAAGAAGTCTAGTGGAGTAATGTCTGGCGAACATGCTGGCTACTCATTTGGTGGCTCCTTCTTGTTGGTTAATAATTATATGAGGTTCCAGAACAGCTTCCCTCTAGGTACAAGAACAACTCCTACATGTCACGATATACCGAAGAAGAAGAAGAAATTAAAATGGGCCGATAATCCTGTTGTTTATCAAGCCACACCAAACGGTTATTTTAGGAGTATCGCGCATTTTAGCCTGGAAACAAAAGTTTCCGAGTAATTCAGGGTTCCTGTTCATACAGTTCATCATTTCAATAGTATATGCTTGGCTTGTCATTTGATATCAATTCCTTAACAACTTGCGCCTTGTAGTGGTAAAAAAGAAAAACATTCTATAGCACTCGATGCAATGTTGTTGTCGGCATTCTGAACTGCCCGGATGCTTGGCAAATTGATTTGTTTGGGCTTCTCGCAAATCCCGCTGGAATTTTTTCCACCTTCTCTTCTGAAACATATCGACGAGTACCTTATTTGTTTACATTTCCTGTAGCCAGACACTTCTCGCATTAGGTGTACCTCTTCCATATTTTCTCCGGTTATTTTTTGCACTGTACTCGCTACGGGATCGTCATTTTGCTTTATGTGATTGTCGCGCGACAAACAGGAACATGAAAATCAAATGAAATAGCATAACTTTGAGTTAATATATCTTTTAGTAACAATTTCATTTCAAAATTTTATTATCATCGTTATGAGACGAAATGAGGTGGAGCCCTGTGGAGCCATGCAAATCGTAGCGAAGCACCCATGATACTCATGGCCATGGCCATTTCTGTCTGTTCTCCATCAGGTGGAGTCCAAAGCCCCCCTCTCTCAAAGAGATTTGACGTCTCGGATCAAAAAGGAAGGAAATTTTTACCACAGAGGGAATGAGAAATGAGCGAAGTCCAACTCTGCCTAGCACATGAATTAACCAGCGACGAGATTCCGTGATGTGACAAGAAAGGAAGGAATGGATGAAATTAGAGGTTAGTAAAGTGGCCAATGGAATGAATATTCCACCCGGGATCCGACCAGAAATTACTTTCTTTCCTGAACTGTTGTGATTCGTACCGTGACTACATTTTGTAAGTGCATTTTAGTGGTGAGTCTAGGACATAGGTGAGCAACTGAGGGGAAACGTTTTAGTTCCCATCCCTTGTTGTGACGTAAGAAACCTGTTCTTCATGTTCAGTGTCACGTCGAAACTGCTTTATGCTGACGTCAAGGGCGACTGTAGTGGGATAAATTCCCCTACAGCACAGTGACACGATGTGCAACAGAAGCGCACCCATGGTCTAGGACTTATCTCAATGTTGCGTATCCAAAGATGTATAGGTCTTTCAGGACTAATTGGTTTGCCAGTCGGAATTCCAGTCTTCTTTTGGGGCCGTCTAAAGCCGCTTGTTTGTGTTACTGATGAAGAATGCATTTACTATATCTCGTATGCTTTTAATTTTTTTATGTGAATTATTTTGCTGCATTTCTCTGAAATAAATCAATGATGGAAGTCTTGTTTTCAACTCTACGTTACACTCACAATGACAGTACAGATACTTATGCGCCACCCTGTACATAGGCCTATTTTTAAGTTACTTTATTTTATTAGAGTTACCAATTATATTGCCATAAAAATATATAACATTTATATGAATTGTATAAAATGCTAATCGATGAGTAGAGGGATTGACGAATGGTTCATTCAAATTCTGCTGTGAAACAGCCAATCATAATAAGTGGCAACGATCCTCATTTTTATAACAAAATGTCAATACTGGAAACACAAGACAGGAATTTAAATCTCATTTTTATTCCAATCCCAAGATTATATTTTAGTCAGGATATAAAATTTTCTCGGCGCTGCTGCTGCTATTGTTTCTTCTCCTTCTTCTTCTTCTTCTTCTTCTTCTCCTCCTCCTCCTCCTCCTTCGTGTTGATGTCTTATGTAAAGGCAGTGGCAAAATTAGGTTCCCGTCAGGACGAAGTCTATAATCTATGGTGCAGGGAACGCTGGTCATGGCAGTGCATACAGAGTATCCTCTGTCTTTGTCACTCCCTTAGGGGGAGTACGTAATAGGGCGTCTGGAGGTGGACGTCCACGTCTTCGTATGACGCTTGTGTTGCACAGGGCTGGTACTACTGTCATTCATGGCAATCATCATTCAAAGGAGTATAACTCTACTTTACTTGTTTCAAAAGTCATTCCCATGAAAATAATGAAGATCTCTCCCATAATTATGGAACTTTTGCAGAATTCTACAGAAATCTAGGAAAACTACAAATAAATGTCCTATGGACATATACTTATAACTGCATTTAACTGTCAAAATAGTCTAGTCCTATTCATATATATCATTCAGTAAGAACTAGTTTTCTACTTGAGGGTCTTTCTACTTGGTCCTTCGGTAAATTGAGGGTTTTTTCCAAAATCCTTTTCCAAGTTATATTAAAAATAAACATAATACAATAAATAAGTCATACTGAATTGTGGCTACGTTCTAACCTTTCTCGGTTAGAATAATGCTTTAGGTCCCAATAATAAAGACTAGAAAGAAATGCACTTTACTTAAGAACTCAACTATACAGGGAGGTGAAAAGTAACTGGCTTTCTACAACAGTTATTCTAGAATGTTCTAAAATATTGAAGAATATTCACAGTAGTGATAGTAGTGGAATAGTCAACATCCATTATATCTTTATAAGAATTTTTGGCATTATCAAGCTTCAAAAGAAGAAAAAAAAAGGTTTGAAATGTGGTTTTTGTTCAATGATTGTGCGGATTGCTGTTTCAATTAATACATAACGTACATTAAGTGCACATTGTTACAGATAGTGATAGGGACTGGACCGAAATATATCCGGTCCGTGAGGAGCAAATGTTGGGTAATAGGTTCGAGAGGAACAAATGTTCGGGAGTAGTTGAAGGAAATAACTTAGGAACGTAGTGAAACAATGTATGTGCAATACATAGGAAATTTTCTCTGGAAAACGGAGGACCAATTAGAGCAAGAGTGGACTATATCACGAGGACACTGGATACAGAGATCCCAGGAATTATATTGGTTTAACAATCTAACATGTAATGAAAAACTTTGCACTTTATTAATACTTGTAAAACTGAAGAAATAATATATGAACACTGATGTTATATTAAAGAAACATGTTGAAACAATGAACTGGAAAATGGCGCGAATAGTGTTGCACCACTGGAAGTAATTTAGTAAACTTTGTAATTTACCAATGAATTATATCTCAAATTAAAGGTAATAAAATTTACTGTAGATTGAATATATTTAAAGTTATTAGCACTTGACTGTTCACGTAATATAGCTTCTTGGCTAACTGATGACGTCACACGCTATGTACTTACGTGGAGCTTGTAAGTGAATCTAATGCACTTTGAATATTTAAAATGCGTAAATTATATTGAATAATTTACTTGGATTGAATAAAACTTGTAATGAAGTTTTATTCCAACGATTTCTATTATAATTACAAAGGGCGCGAAGAGGCCTTTGTTACTAGTAAATCAGAGCAGTGTCAGAACGCGACTTGGTCGTGTAACTGCAGACTTAATACAGACTTGGCTTGCTGACGCTCTTCGAAGCGTCCTTACAGGGGGAATACCCGTCACAAAGAACTCGTGATCAGGATATGATGTAATATACGCCTACTCAAAGATGACTTGGCGCAAGAAGGTATAGCGGATGATTTTAATTAAAACTATTCACTGCACATAATAAAGATGCTGGAAAAACCCTTAGCTTGCGTTGACAGATAGTTTCAAATAAAAAATATCATTGAAGTGCAGGTAGCGTTTAGTGTGTGGGTAAGACATTTTGCAACAGAAAGTCAGTCTTGTTAGTTGTTACTACTCTGGCTCATTATTAAAAACAAGAGTTTCTCAAACACGATCTAATGTGTACTACTAATGACTTAGTGAAAAAGCGGGGTTTTAAAAATATGCTGCATAAGATGAAGGAAGCAACTTCAAAATTGGGAGTCAATATGAAACTCGTTTTGTGAAATGAAAAATGTAATTTTGAAAATATAGTCATCAATTTTATTATAGATAGAAATCAGTTGCCCTTAGAGCAAGAAATAAAAATCACTTCTAAGTTATGACACGACTATCGTTTCCGGCAGTAACGTACAATGCATGATAAATTATTACTGGTCAGTTTATGGTATTGTTTATATAATATGGCGTGGTCCTTTAGGCCATGCATGACTCGGAGCGGTCCGAAGATGTGCAAGATTCTCGGAGAGCATATTTGTCTAATACGCCGGACTGTGCAGAAAGCAACTATCTCACTATGTATTGCCTTCATACAAATTCAGACAGCATTTCAACAGTGGACAACGAAAAGTTATAGAATTCATAAGGAAGCTGATATTATGAAAACTCTGACGAATGTCTTGCCAGAAATGAGATTTCGACGATAAGAAAATTCAAAAGAAAATTCTACTGGAAACGATCGATTTCGGATACTGTGAAATATCCGTTAAATCTTGTTCATGACAGAATTCGTACAGGAAAGAAGCATGCATTACAATACGAGTGAACCTTAATAGAAGTGATAAGCGGTAAGCTATTTGTAACCAATAATTGTAATGGGTAGAGCACAATGTAAGTTACTATTGAAATGGGATTATTCAGGAAACCCATGTTACAATAATAGGCCTATGATATGAAACTGAAAAACGGGTGCCAAATTATGGTCAACAACATTCTTTAACTTAATCTACGATTGTCTTAAAGTTAATGAATTGAAGTTTCCTAGAAAAACTCTTGCATATAAGTGAATAACCTTCACGTTGAATTAATGGAGCCATTGCAAAAAGTAATTATGGAAGAAGGAAACAGGATGATTTGGCTGAACTGCATCACGCGCCTAAGGACAAAGATGAGCAGAATTACAAAAGTAAGTCGTGAATAGAACAATGAGATGAAAGTTTCTGTTGAAAATTTAACCTTAATCCTTTGAACGATTGACTTATTGGGAAAAAATACAATTTAGCTCATATTATCCATATTATCCATGAAACGAACCATAACCATGGGTTATTGTCATAAAATATTCTGTGGTGTAAAGTGGAAGAAGTCTTTCCAATATTCTGGTTTACAATATTACAAATTTGAAGCAAAGTAGATGAACAGGAAATTAAGGGGTTATTGAAGTGCAATAATTTCATCTGTGCATATTAAGGAAATAAAGGGCCTAAAGTTCTATTGTGCTTGTGTGATGTTGATGGAATTTATCAAGTCATGTTCTGTTTAAACCTAAATTGCTTAATTTTATGTAAAAAAAAACATTTGAAACATCAACATACCACCAGGATGGTAAAACACCTAGTCAAGGTATTTCTTGGTCTGTTCTGATATCTATGAACAACGCGACTTGAAGCAAAGAATAATTTCCTTTACAGGAAATAATAACTTCTCTCTAAATCACAGGTTTTCTGGCAATCATATGGATGATATCACACGTTGATTACAACATCAACCGGGAAAATTTAAAATCGAATTTCCCAAATTTCTCTTTTGTTACAGAAAGGTATCTTATAGCAAGGAATGTTTTAATACTCCGTTATAATATGGTAAAGAATTTCGTTTTACGTTATAATTTAAAATCCAATAGGCATGCAATCTTTAAATTTTTCATGAAATTTCCTTGAGGCTATACTCCTAACAACGCAAAGGAATAGTATAAACTGGGGTATAGGTGATTCCCATGTTATTTAATGGCTTAAGTTTATGAAGTTTGTTTCCCATGTCCTCTGGAACAGCTCAAGATAACGGATGGGGGTTTTTGGAGGATAGTTATTGGTATGCTTTGGTATGCTCTCAATTTTAAAGATTAACTCCATTTTGTTTCCGTTACTTCAAAGCGATATTGTACCGTATACTTACTTACTTACTCAATGGCAATAGACAATTCCTAAGCAAATTAAAGGGATATTACATATTTTATGGAACGCGGAGGTTCATTGCCGCGCTTACCTGAACCCGCAATCCAACCCTATTCCGTGCTAACTCCATCCAACCATCCCTTGCAAATCCTACTTCCCTAAAATCTATCCTAATATTGTCCTCCCATCTTCGTCTAGGTCGTCCAAGTGGTTTTGTTCCTTCGGGTCTCCCAACCAATATTTTTGAGATATATCTTTCCTCCCCCAAAAAGTTCGTTGTTATGCAGTTTTCTCCAGTCCCCATTTTCTTTTCCCTTAGGCCCAAATATTTTCTTAAGAACCCTGTTTTCTAACACTCTCTGATTATGTTCCTTCTGAAGAGTGAGCGACCATGTCTCACACCCATATAATACAAACAGCAGGATAATTATCTTATAAATGTTTATTTTTAGATTACTGAACACAAGGTAAGAGTTTCTGAACTGCATTACAGCAGGAATCTCCTGATTTTAGTTGATACTTAACTTATACTTAAACATTATTTGTATATGTAATCATGGCTCCCAAATATTTGAATTTCTCCACTTGTTCGAACGATTTACCGGTTATTCTAATATTTTGTAGTGTACTATTTTGACGTTTCATGACCATATATTTAGTCTTTTCTGTATTAATTTCCAGTCCAAATTCCTGTGGGCAACTAAAAGACTCTCTGCATTCCTCTCGATTGTGTTTATGTTATCGCTCAGCAGACAAACGTTATCTGCATTAGCTAACCCATTTAATTGTAGGTGACGTTATATATTTATTTAAAATCAGTAATTTTTTTAAACATTTATTTCTGACGTAATTGTTCAGGGTGGATACACCGAAATGCCGTAATTTTATATTGGTTCGCAGTATAAAATAAATAAGTATAGGGGAATTTTACTGACAAACCTAAGTCGCATTAAGTGTTAAGCTTGTAAAAAGTTCGCCACACTTCCAAGTGAGCCTCTGCGGTTACACGAAAAAGTCTCGTCTCCATTCGATTTCGGTCTAGATCTATTTTCTAAGGGATAGTACCAATGACTTCCACAATCTGGGTACGGAGGTCTCGAAGGTCCCGCGCTTCAGTGGTGTACTCTCTGTCTTTCATGTAGCACCGTAAGAAAAATTCAGCAACGTTATGTCAAGAGAACGCTGAGGTCAATTCATTAGTATCTATACCGGAAAGCGCGAAAGTTGTGGCCTTTTCAATAATAAGAAATGCATTCTTTTTCCGATCTAACTTGGCCGTTCGGTACAACAGAAGAATACCACACCACAACTTGTGCCTTCTCCTGAACTGACGTAGTTTTCGCGCGGACAGCCAAAAGCGCCAAACGCGCGAAATGTTGGTTGCGAGAAAATTTAGGCGGCAATTACAAGTTCTGTGATACCCAACGGAAAATTAAGATTCAACAAAGGAATGTATTTCCTATCATTAAGAAGGCAAAAAATTTCATGCAATTCGATGTAGACACCCTGTATTATGGTATCATTACTAGTCTTAGTCCTAGTGCTACCATTGTCGATCCACATAAACTCAATAAAGTTGTGAATAAATTTAAAAAATATTAAAGCTCTATTTTAAGTAGTTCCTGATAAAATAGGAAAATTATGCAAGAAAATGTAGTTTCTTTTCCAGAAACCGAAGCCAAACACTAATTTAGAAAAAAAGTCTTGTGAATCTAGCCAACTGCTAAAACCCCAAAATGTTCTGCGCTTTAATGGAGGAACAGGAAGTAATGTCAGGACAACAAGTGTATGAACATAATGCAGGAAAGTTTTCACTTTATGCAAGATGAACTACAGCCTTCTAGAGCGAATAATTCCAAAGTTATTGAATATTCACTGAAACGTGTTCACAAAAACAAAACAAAATAGCTCGTGCAGTAATATATATGCATAAATTATTTCAAATATTTATAGTCATTCAAATTTAATAAGACATATGAAAACAAACCTAACATTTCAAATAATAATGTGACATTAAATGCTAAATAATTATGTTTTTGATTAACAATGCCATTTATAGGCATAGTTCCCTCAATAAGAGGGTTAGCTTAGTCCCTTCAATAAAGACGTAAGTTATAAGAAATCTAAGCATTTCGTTATAACATGTTGGTTATTTTGCGAAGTTTTCCCCTTTTCCGTTATCCATAATAAATTGACCACATTACAGTAGGCTATACCAGATTATGTATATTAACTCCATTTTCCCGTTGTTTGGTAACTAGGAACAAATGATAGGTTAATAGTAGGTTTTTCGGAGGACCAGGTTTATTTTAAACCACTTAAGATTACACAAAGGAAGCTAGGACTGTAGGTCAGCTGGAACAGAGATTTAAATTTGAGGGTTTTGCAATAATATATATTCAGGAAGCCTGAACTCTGAACAATGAGAAATTGTATAAACACTTAACAAACAAGACTATGATAGATGTGGTTAAATACAGTTACTATTTCTAGGAGCAATACAACACTCCCGCCAAATAGATTATATAAGCGCTAGCACCGAGTTCTTTGTTTCAATACACGTGGTGGCTAGGCTATGAACACAATGGAAATAATTGTAAATTGCACTGAAAATACAATCTGATTCCCGGAACTTCACACGCGAGATGCCTAACAATGAAGGAGCAAATTGGTGTGGAATGAGACGAGCAATAAAGCCTGCAAACTGGTTATTGTCCTAAACACACAGGAGCAATCGTGCCAGCGTCCATTGAGGGCTGCTGCGTCTACACAACTAACTGGCGTGGGGAAGCCTAAGCAGGTGCATGCACAGGATATGACAAGCACACGCGGCAAAGAATTGGCGCATTGCGGCAAAGAATTGGCGCATTGCGCCAATTACCACAGAGGCATATTTGAAACATAAAACTTATAGGCGCTTGAACTAACATATTCCCGCCTAAAATCGACAGATTTTACATAACACTTCACTGATAAATCAAGATTTACTAATAGATTTACACTTTACTGATTGGGCAAGGGACACACTTTTACAATAGGTCGCTTGTATTCACCACTGGACGTACGCACTGTCACAACACGCACTAAACCGTTGTCACCAGGATGCACTGATGAGATGATTCCCAGCTTCCACTGGAGCGGTGGAGAATTATCTTCTTTCAGGAGGACGATAGTACCAATCTGAATGTTTTCGCTGGACGCAGACCACTTCTGCCTCTGCTGCAGGGAATGTAGGTAGTCAGCTGACCAACGCTGCCATATGTGATGTATGTAGGTTTGTAGCTGATGCCATTTAGCAACATGAGAGACATTCTCTGCCTTAGGAGGAGAAGGAAGGGCTGTGAGTTTTTCACCAATGAGAAAGTGTCCAGGAGATAGATAGGATGAGTCGCTAGGATCATCACTTAGGCGTAGGAGAGGTCGAGAGTTTAGACAGGCCGCAATCTGGGTGAGAACTGTAGAAAGCTGCTCATAAGTAAACACTTGGCTACCCATCACTCTTCGTAAATGAAACTTCATGGATTTCACAGCCGCTTCGTGGAGGCCCCCAAAATGAGGGGAGCTCGCAGGGATGAAATGCCATGTGAATTCATTAGAGGATGCGTAGTCTTGGAGAACTTGTTGATGGGTGCTGGACTGAAGCAAGAGACGCAATTCACGCAGCTTGTTGTTAGCACCAACAAAGTTCGTCCCATTATCGCTGAATATTTCCTTTCAAAGTCCTCTACGAGATGTGAATCTGCGCAGGGCGGCGATGAAGGCATCAGAAGTAAGATCTGAAACCAGCTCAATGTGAACTGCTTTCGTAGCCAAGCATACGAAGATAGCAATGTATGCTTTGACCTGAGTTTTGTTGCGGGGGGAGCCGTATCTTATGAAGAACGGTCCGGCGTAGTCAACCGCAGAACGTAGAAATGATCTAGCAGGGGTCACCCTGTAGCTAGGTAGGCTGCCCATCAGCTGGTCAGCACCTTTGGCTTTTAACTTGAAACAAGTTAAACATCTGTGTAGAGTAGACTTCACAATTCTACGTACACTAGGAATCCAATATCGTTCTCGCAGAGAAGATATAAGCAGCTGATGTGATGCATGAAGCAGTCACAGATGCTCGGATTCAATTATCAACTTAGTGAGGTGGTGACCTGGAGGGAGGATAAGCTGATGTCGTGCATCATGTGGTAACTCAGCTTTCACCAAACGTCCACCCACTCGGAGTAGGCCATCCTTGTCCACAAAAGGCACCAAGGAATGGAGAGAACTCTTGGTATTCACTTGCATCTTAATGTGAAGATCAGACAGTTCATGAGAATAGGCTGCTCGCTGAGCTATTCTTATACAAAGCAACAAAACTTGTTGTACTTCCTCAACTGTGAGAGGGCCGTGACGTTTAGCTTGGCTCTACAGTTGTTTATGAAGCGTAGCATTACGAAGTAACTCTCTGTAAACTTGTCAGCTTGGAAAAGCGTAGCATAAAGTCTTCTGCAGCATGTGTGACTAGGCAGACTGTGTCACGCTCCTCGCCCATGCCCTGCAGCTCAAGTTGCTGAGGCTGTTTGGGCCATGATTCAATAGGCTGTGAAATCCACACAGGCCCGTTCCACCATAAATCAATGTCTGAGATTTGTTCTGTCACCACACCTCTCGAAATCATGTCAGCGGGGTTTTGTTGGGTGGCCACATGCCGCCAAGCTGCCGTCTCTGACATCTCCTGGATTTGAGATGCGCTAATAGACACAAACGTTTTCCATTTATGGGGATTAGATTTGATCCATGAGAGCACAATCATGGAATCAGACCACAGATAATTTTGCGATGTAGGCAACTTCAAGTCAGTGACAACTTTATGATACAGTTTCGCAAGTTACAAGGCACCACACAACTCCAGTCTTGGAATTGTTTGCTTCTTCAATGGGGAAACCTTGGACTTGGAGCAAAGTAGTTTAGTTGTAACAAGACCACTGCTCTCAGTAGACCGTACATACACACAGGCACCATAGGCTTTCTCCGAGGCATCACAGAATCCATGTATCTGTATGTCGGTAACCGTAGCTGCTGTTAAAACATGGCGTGGAATGCGAACATTATGAATTGTAGAAAGAATGTCACAGATGTCAATCCACTTTTCCCTTAGGTGAGATGGCAACTCCTCATCCCAACTAAGCTTAGCGAGCCACAGAGATTGCAAGAACATCTTGGCATGGATTACGATAGGACTTATATGAGGCCTACAGGATCAAAAATAGAGGATGTAACAGCAAGGATATTTCTCTTGGTAAACTTGTAAGCAGGATGTTCTTCGAGAGAGGAATGTGATTGTATTTGTAGCAGATCAGTACTTGGGTGCCACAGAAGTCCAAGCGCATGAGCATTTTCACTGTTGTCGAGGGACAAAGGAAGTTGTATTTCTCTGTGCTCCACAGGCACCGCTTCCAAGATGGCCTCGTTGTTTGAACACCATTTGCGTAGTGGAAATCCTCCACTGTTTAACATGAGTATGAGTTCACCTTGCAATCGTAGAGCTTCCTGCAGAACATCATGACCCGACAGGCAATCGTCCACATAGAATGAGGTTCGTACTGCGTCTGCAGCACGAGGATATTTAGACTCTTCTTCCTGAGCGAGTTGATTCAAAGACCGTATGGCTAAGAAAGAGGCTGACTTAGTGCCATAGGTTACGGTGGTCAAGGCATAATCTTGTAGTGGCTCACTTTTATCTGGACGCCATACAATACGTTGGAGATTCTGGTCTTCAGGATGCATCTGTACCCTTCTATACATTTTAGATATATCAGCTGAAAATGCATAGCGGTATGTTCTGAAGCGAAGAATAATTGATGACAAATCATCTTGAATTGTAGGACCACATTCTAAGATGTCATTCAAAGAGCATCCGGTGTCCGTCTTTGCAGAAGCATCAAACACTACTCGTGTACGAGTCGTAGATGAAGAAGGTTTTATTACTGCATGATGAGGCAGGTAATAACATACTTCATTATCTTGAGGAGGTGGAACTCTTTTCATGTGACCCATCTGCTCGTACTCTACAAGAAATTTGGTATAGTCTTCTTTTAGAGTAGAGTCGTTCTGAAGCTTTCGCTCCAGGTAACTAAAGCGCTTAACTGCTTGTTGTCTGGACTCACCCAATGAAGTTTTATCCTGTTTCATTGGCAGACGTACCATAAAACTACCATCATCATTGCGAGTGGTATTCTCTACATAATGCTGTTCACACCGTTTCTCTTCTTGTGTTAATATTTGTTGTGGAAAGTCTTCGAGGTCCCAAAACCGTCGCAGCTGCTTGTCCACATTGTCCGTAGAAATGAAAAAGTTGTGCTGGGAACCCGCATCCAGATTGCCTTTCACAGAGGATTTAGGAATGGTTCCAGACAATATCCATCCTAGTTCTGTACTAATCAGTGTAGGAAAACCAGGATTGGTCAAGATCTTACCATGGAAAAGCTCGAAGATTAATGCTCCTCCAATAAGCAAATCAATTTCAGAAGGGATATGGAATCTAGGATCGGCTAATGGAATGTCCGAGGGAATGTTCCATGACTATGGGTCAATTCGGACTGCAGGTAGCTTCCCTGTTATGCGAGGAAGAATTAGGCAATCTAGATTCCTCCGATAGTTGTAAACCATGGATCTCACATTAATGTTCACACTATGACTGGCATTCGATGAAGTACCATTTATACCTTTGACAGGCGTATCAGCTGTCATTGTAGGAAGTTGCAGACGCCTCGTTAGATCCGCAGACACGAAACTGGCCTTACTGGCAGAGTCTAGAAGGGCCTTACACTGTATATAATTACCATGCTTGTCTTGCACTTCAACCCTTGCAGTCGCAAGTAAGACGTGAAGCACTGGCTTTATTTTCACTGAGCAATAACTCGCAGGCGCATGAGTCCTGTTATTCACTGTATCACTGCCTTCACTGGAGTGAGAAACCGTTCTCATGTGATCATTGTTGTGCAACATCTTGCTATGCAGTTTACCACAGTTGCAGAATGAAGCTACGTTGCACTGATTCACTCGATGTGTATTAGAAAAACAATTGAAACACAGATTTTTACTTTTTACAACTTTCCATCGCTGTTCAACACTCAGCCGACGGAACTGTTTACATTTAGACAGGTTATGGCCGCTTTGACTCTGAGGGCATAACTGTTCAGTTGTCGACACATATGACTGAAAACTGTTATTATGCTGATTCCTAGGTTCACGACGTTCATTTCTAGGTTTTGATGGGCTGGACCTGTTGCAGGAATTATTCGACAGCACCTCTAGAGAATGAGACTTTGCTTCTAGAAATAACACAAGTTCACTCAATGAAGTAAAGGTTTGAGAATCGATTTTGGATTCCCATTCACGTTGCACGCTTTCTGGAAGATGCTCCAATAACAATTGCATTAGAATGACTTCATGAAGTGGCACTTCTAATTCTAACGCTTCAATAGCATGCAAGTTGTTTTGGAATTGATTCAATAAGCTTCTCAAGTCTGCAACTGTTTCTTGTCGCGCTACAGGAAGGGACAGAAGATGCTTAATGTGGGATATAGCAATTAACCGTTTATTGTTGTATCTTGCACACAGTATATCCCAGGCAACTTGGAAGTTATCACTAGTCACTGGCAAATTTTCCAATAATATTTTAGCCTCGCCCTTTACTGTAGCAATGAGGTAATGGAATTTTTGAATGGGCGATAAACTACTATTATTTACAATTAAACTTGAGAATGTATCATAAAAATGCTTGAATTTAGTTACGTCTCCTTCAAACACTGGAAGTTTAATCTCAGGCAATTTTATCACATTGCTCGTCTGCGAAGCACTGGAGTTCACTGTTTGTCGTGTGCCACTGTTGTTTGAATTGACACTAATTGAAGTAGGCTCACGAGCATACATTAACTCACTCAACCTTGCTTTTAGATCAATATACAGCGTTGATACCTCGTCTGCATATTGTATGTGTCTATCAAGTTCTGTATCAGTTTCCACCAAAGATTCAATCTGCGTTTGCACAGCTTCAAACTTGTAAATATCATTCAATAACTTTTCATAATGTGCTTTGATCACAAATACACTAACATCTTCAGGTATGTCGTTGAGAAAGTTCTGTGTCAGTGTAAACTTCCTTTTACTTATACCACGACGTCTAATTAAAGCTTTAATTTCTTCTTCCATGTTGAGACGAAATAGTTAACTTTACATTGACAGAAGAAAAGTGATTAGGCAGTCCGCTGCAAACTGGTTGGAGGTGTCTGTCTTTTCGCTAGAGGTGGCTGGAGGCGGGTACCATATACACGCGGAGCAGCCCAGCTGTCGCGCACGTTGCAAGCAGTTGGAGGTCGAGCAACCGAGCCGAACCCGACACGACTCGAGCAACCACGAAGTAACACAAAGGTCCACCACAAGATTACACAATGTTCAATGTTCAGAAATTATTGCAAAAAATCAAATCGTGCACGGAGGAACCAAAAATGTTTGGTAATCCGGCCCGGAGGACCAAAAATGTTTGGTAACTAGGAACAAATGATAGGTTAATAGTAGGTTTTTCGGAGGACCAGGTTTATTTTAAACTACTTAAGATTACACAAAGGAAGCTAGGACTGAAGGTCAGCTGGAACAGAGATTTAAATTTGAGGGTTTTGCAATAATATATATTCACGAAGCCTGAACTCTGAATAATGAGAAATTGTATAAACACTTAACAAACAAGACTATGATAGATGTGGTTAATACAGTTACTATTTCTAGGAGCAATACAACACTCTCGCCAAATAGATTATATAAGCGCTAGCACCGAGTTCTTTGTTTCAATACACGTGGTGGCTAGGCTATGAACACAATGGAAATAATAGTAAATTGCACTAAAAATACAATCTGATTCCCGGAACTTCACACGCGAGCTGCCTATCAATGAAGGAGCAAATTGGTGTGGAATGAGACGAGCAATAAAGCCTGCAAACTGGTTATTGTCCTAAACACACAGGAGCAATCGTGCCAGCGTCCATTGAGGGCTGCTGCGTCTACACAACTAACTGGCGTGGGGAAGCCTAAGCAGGTGCATGCACAGGATATGACAAGCACACGCGGCAAAGAATTGGCGCATTGCGCCAATTACCACAGAGGCAAATTTGAAACATAAAACTTATAGGCGCTTGAACTAACACCCGTCTAAAATCAGATTTGCACGACAATCTAAATAAAATCAATTTATCAGAGACAATATGTTAAACTGAATAATTTAAAGGTTTTAGAAAAGTACGGTAACTAATAGGCTACTAATATTTCTTAACACCACTTTTAATGGTTATTAATAGCAATAATATTAATAATAATAATAATCAATTTTGTTCTCATTTTTTCTTTTCCTATCTCTTTCTTTGTATTCTCAGTTCAGACGAGATTCCGGCTTTCCTCATAAGGACAGTTGTGCATTAGAAATCCGTACGCCTTCAAAATTAGGTGAATATGTTCAAATTTTAATTACTTTTACACTCATCTGAATAGTCAATATTAACATATTGTATGCTCGCTATTGCTGCAAATAGCTAAGGAACAACAATTTAACAAATAAAATTTCGAGACAGGGAATGAGAAATGTGCACTTTAAGTTTTTGGCTTTCATGTAAAGATATGGTTCTTCTCATCATTTGTGTAAAAGTAAAGTAAGTGAAAGGAACCCTTAATGGGTGTGGAGACCCTTTGGGTTTCCGGGAGGTTGAGGCTCCTAGATTGAGACCTCGGCATTGGAAGATGATAAGGTTGTCAGCCATACGCACCGGCCGCTTTTTACCCCCAAGGAAGTACTCCTTGTACTCATTTATGTTAGAGGCTGAGTTGATCCCAGGGCCATATTGTCACCAGAACGATTAGACCAATGGAAAATCCCACCGACCTCATGGGGAATCGAACTCACGATCTTTCGGTTTGTAGCGCAGTGCCTCAACCACAACCCCACGGCATACCCCCATCATTTGTGTAATGTTTATAAATCCAGCAAAAATAAAAACTCTTCACATGTTGCAGGGGCAATGTTGTATTTCTGTCCTCGTCATTTTCAGTTTTCTGCTTGGAATTTTTGAATGGTGTGGATGTATTTTTCATTCTGTAAATTCAGTACTTGATATGACTGAGACTATAGAAAGTCGAAAAAATGACTTTGCGGAACTGTCGAGTCACTAGGAATTCTTCAGCAAATACATTAACTCTCAGACAAGTGTTAAAGAAATCTAGAAATATCAGAAATAACAATCTCAGTGAAGCAGAGTTCTGAATAAGGAAATATTTTAGGGATGTTTCACAGTATTTAACAATTCAATCTCCCATGATAAATTTAAACATGGCTGAGCCGCCATATTACACGATCTTAGTAAAATTCATCACATTACATTCTTAACATAAAAATAATTAAACCATTATCCATCATATAAAATATATGAGAGATTTAATAGGGTGGAACTTAATATCAATATGAATATTAGTGATTTTTTCTTGTCTGAAGGTATACTAGGAGCCGAAATCCATCGAACAATTCGTGTCACAAAATATATGTAAACAACTTAACATAGACCTGGAATCAAATGGTAGCAACGCTGAAAATTGTTTTGAAAATGAGTTCACGTTCAGTATCTGGTTACCCCTGTATGTAGGAAGTGAGAAACTAAAGAAAAGAAGAGAGAAAAGAAAAGAGCTGGCAAGAGGGAACGGAAACAAGGTAACAAGGAGCCACGAGGAATACAGAGTAGTTTCCAAAATATTCAATTCCACGTGAATTTATAAAAAGTAAACAACCATTTCTGTAAAAGTTGCCCAATCAATACTCTCGGCTCCATTCACACGTCTGTTGAAAGAGAGTGGTCAACTTTAATCAGCCCTATACCTACCGAAACCAAAGAGAGAAACCAAAGAGACCTGAGCTTTGATCTATAACTCTTAATTATCATAACTTACAGTTGAATTACAAACTGATTTTCCCTTGTAATGTTAAATTCAAGTAATTTGAATGCCATGCAATATATATCATGAATGTCAAGTCTTCAGGCCAATTACTACCATCACATAGCTATAGGATGATTCGCCTTTCATTTCGAAGAAAACTTTAATTTTTTCTCGAAAGGGTCAAAGCTTTTTAAAATGTGATGACAAGAAAGCTAGCGGACTTCTTAATAGCATAGCAAGCCTTAAAATTTACTACCATATTACTAATCAAAGTAGAACGAATAAAATTCACTCTTCTCTTTATTTAGTCAGTTTTTATTGTATTGAGCATAGTGATTCCTGGTGAGAATTGCATTGCACAGATACTGCACTATACAGCCCTACTAGTATTTTAATGACTAGTATGTAATGACTTCTTTGCTGATAGGTTTTATCAGATTTTATTTTACATGAACTATTTTGGCGTACATATTTATACACTTCACCTGAAACTTCAGGAGCCGCATTTCGTTACAGAGGGGACCGAATTAACATACCTGCAATAGGTCATGCAACCGTTTTATGTTGTTGATATGTTTTATGGCAGCGGGCCGGGGTTCGAATCCTGTTCGGGATTATTTCCGGGATTTTTCCTCCCCTTTGAGATATATATCAGGTAAGTTTACGAACTTTTGATCCGCGGATAGGCCTATCATCTAGCCGCCGTTATCATATTCATCTCATCCCATCCCAGCCTTATTCAGAGTGAACGTGTGTGGAATGTTGTGTTCGTATTGTCTTGGAGGTGGCCCCGATCCATCACCGGGGAGGCCCTCCATGTCCTTGTCTGGCCAAAAAAGTATCTTGTGTGATCAATAGAAATCCCTCTCCCGACAGGTTGAGGTCTTGTCGTTGGTGGCATAATTAAAAGAGAGAGGTTGAAACTAAGAATAAGAATGTAAGGAAGCAAGAATACGATGTAGGATGAAATAGTAGGGATGATTCATGGTAAATATAGTAGATGTCCAATTCGGCATTTGCCTTTACAAGTGGGGAAACCATGAAAAAAAAGTCAAATTGGCCTACCAGAGGATTTGAACCCCAGGTTGTTTTTCACAGCTATCTCTAAAATACTTCAAAGATTTAAAATTTGTATACAAAGTGTGTACAAAGATCTAAAACGATTTTTGAAACTTTTTCTTGAAGCTCTCTGATGTTTAGTAATATAATATAGCCACTTTGTTCATGTTCACAATTTTTAAGCCCTGTCTCGCGGTTTTAATTCATGCTGAGGCAGAGAAAGTTATGTGACTCCATCACATTGTGCATTATTTTCGTGGATTTATTATTTATTTTCACCAATGAATTATATTGGTACTTTCTCTAATTTGTCAAAATCCCGTTTCATTCACTCCAAAGCTACCTGTGACCACAGCCAACAAACTGTTGTCATTCAAATGACATGACAAATTCATGACAAATTCATGACAAATTTAAACTGTTGTCATGACATCTGTACATGGAATTTGGTTTGGATTTGATAATTCTGTGTAAATAGGTAATATATCTCCTTCTAAAACATTTGAGTTTTGGCATTTAAAATCAATTTTGTTTTACAAAATCCTTTCTTAGAGAGCATTTACATTATGAAACGAAGATACTGTCAAAATTCCAAGTATCTACCTAGTATAGTTTAGGCTCCACGTTGATTCTCTGTCACACAATAAGTCAGTTATTCATTCATTCAGTCAGTCAGGACAAAGCTGGGTAGTATAGATATTTTAAATTATAATTATGTTAGTTTCCGCTAATATAGATAGAAAGAAAGAAGTCAAAGTGGGGCAACAATTACCGTAACGAACATAAACACACAAAGTGACGCCACCAGTGATCGTAAATACATTGATACCGTGAAATCTAGTTATACAGATCTGATCAATGAAAGTGAAGTTTTAAATAGTATGGAAGGAGGTCAAAGTACAGATAGTAATCTAAAAACCGGAAGCAATTCAGTGCATGCTGATGGTAATTCTGATTTTGGATGGAAAACTGTTATACGTAAACACCGTGGTAGTAACAAAGATGTGAATAACGACAAACCACAATCTAGGCATAAATTTATAACCGGGACATCTAGTAACAAGAGGTTGAGTACAGTGGACAAACTGAATTTCTTGTTTATTTCTCGACTGGATCCTAGTGTCGAATCTAAAGTTGTGATGGAACATCGTCAAGAATACAAAAAGTCAAATTACGAAGTTGAGAAACTTTAAACAAGGCATCCTGGTTACAGTTCATTTAAGATTGATATATCAGGATCATTGACTAATACTATTTATTCTTGTGAATTATGTGAGTAGGTTTCGGTTCCCAAAGAAAGAAAAAAATCTGACTTAAATGCCAACATATCTCACGGTAACAAACCTGAAATTCTTTCTGTACGTAACTTCAATATACTACACTGGAACGCACAAAGTATCCGTAGTAAAATAGACTATATTTAGGACCATCCCTTTGACTTGAAAATTCATATAATGTGCTTTTTGGAACATTGACTGAGTCGTGATCAATTAAATCTAGTGAAAATTGATGGTATCTATCTTGCCGATTGCTACTGTGGATCTAGTTCTAGTCAACACGGTGGACCTGCCATATTCGTAAGAGACGGCATTACAAAAAGATAACATAATTGACTGTTCCATTTTCTCTACTGAAAATCTGTTTGAAGTTTGTTCTACTTTCATCGTTACACTAAACCTTTTATGCATAACATTCTATGTTTTTAAGTAGACTTCATGATCTATTAGTCAATGTATTTTTAAACAGTGTAAAATACAGCATAGTGCTGACAGGTGACTTTAATGTAGACTTTGTCATACAGATGAAAAAGCTAGAAAGCATGTTACGTTATGTGATAGTTTTGATAAACCAAACACACCCTGGTATGATTGGAAATCTTGGTACGTGTTTAGACAATGTCGTCACTAACATTCATGATGACAAATGCACGACTTCAGTAATTCCTACATCGGTCTCAGATCACAATGTCTTACTTTTAACTGCTAATACTATTGCCAATAACAATGTTTTAAATACTCCATTTAATTGTATAGGGCATTTTCATGGCTTCAGTGAAATGATTTTTATCCACCTTCCCAGATACATGAATAGGTTAGACTTGTATAGGGTAGATAATATTAATGACAAAGTAAATTATATTTTAAATATTTTATTCCATGACGTAGGCAGTGCTTATCCAATTTTTTAATCTACCAATAAAGTTAAAAGTGGTGGACTTGAATAAAGGATGGTCCACGGATGAGCTCCGCAGACTAAAAAATAAATGCATGTTTTATTTTGAACTATGTGATTGTTGCGGGCTGGAGAAGTACAGGACTGAATATACTGAACGTAAAAGAGCTTACCGAAACTTACTAATACAAAGCAAGAAAAATGATTATTCAAATGTAATAAACAATTCTTCTAAAAAGTCTAAATCTACTTGGTCTATTGTTTCTCAAATTGTCAACACCAATTCTAAGCAGAACAAAGTTGTTTCTGAATTAGATCCGGAAAATCTTAATAACTTCTTTATTAATAAAGTTAACGAAATTGTCAGTACCTTGAAGCCTAATTACGGTGACCCTAATAATGTTAATGGTCTAACAAAACCTGCTAGATAATTTATATTTCACGATGTGAGTGTGGAGGACGTTTATTTTACTCTTCTCAAAGGACTCTTTTTGCCTGGACATTTATGACATTAATAGTAAAATGTTGAAAACTGCCGCAGCTTTCATTTGTGAGCATTTAACTTACATCTATAGGTGTTGTATCGAGTCTTGTACTTTTCCAGGCGCTTTTAAATGTTCTAAGGTGATCCCTGTCTATAAAATCGGACTTAAGTCTGAATGCTGTAATTACCGCTTAATTAGCATAATACCTAATATGTCTAAGGTCTTAGAAACGCTATTAAGTAGACTATTCCATTCATACTCCCCGTATTTGATACTGACCAATAACTTTTAGCAATTCCTCGGATATAGAAAAATCACGGCCGTTTATCTTACAATATTCTTGTAGCAATCACGAGGATGGCATTTTATTGGGTAAAAGCGTCTGCTCCTTACTGGACACGAAAGCATCAGTGTGCAGTGATTAATACGTCACATGTTGGCATTAAAAATCACGAAAACACATTATTTTATACAACATAACTTGTTTGGAAATTGAAATAGTAGAAATGTACATTGATTAAAGACACAATTTCGATTCGGTGCAAGCCATTTCGTGTGCTTTTCTTCTATTCTGCTGTTAGGTTACCTGAATGAAGTTAACTATCTATATATATATAAAAGAGGTTTTGTCCTGACTGATTGAGTGAATGACTGACTGACTGACGGACTTAATTACAGATAATCATCTCAGAGCATAAACTATAATAGGTAGGGACTCGGAATTTTGACAGTAGTAATGTAAGTGCTCACAAAGAAAGGATTTTCCAAATTTTTATTTTAAATGCAAGAAATTAAATGTTTTTTGAGAATACTTATTCCCTTTTTACACAGAATTATCAAATCCAAGTCACGATTCACATGACAACATATTGTTGACGGTGATTTCACATGGGTTTGGAAATAAATGAAATGGGAGTTTGACAAATTAATCAGAGAAGCTTTCAATATAATTCATGTTATAAATAAATATTGCAGAATGAAATCCATGAAAATAATGCAGTCACATAACTTTCTCTACCCTTGATATAGAGAAAACAATACGAGGTATGGTAATATGTATATTGTTATATCACAGGTTTTTGGAGAGAGAAGAATGAAAGTGATATTGCATTTCTGTTTAATTTCATCCCCAAAACGGTTTTACGGTAACATAAGAGTGAGAAATAAATATTCCGCGAAGACAATAAAATTTTATGTTACCGGAATTTCTGTTTCTTCTTACTTGAACCCTACCAGGCTTTCTCTGTACAAACGATGGATTGCAAAATTCTATATCATCTGTGAGCCATAAAAAGCTATACCAAGCGTTTTCTGAGGGACTAGTTTGAGTGTGATAAGTCGTTCTTCCTATTTCAAATTCTAAATACTTATATAATAACCTATAATTTAAAAATCGAAAGTCCGTCATAAGATAATTTCCAATTACAAAATAAAAAACCCGGGCGACGTCGGCCCTTTTAAGCTAGTGTCTTATATGCACCATTGGTACAACATGTTAACTCGAATCGATTCATGGATGGTTGATTCATAGTAGGCCGAGATCTCGGAGTTGTTAGTTTTATTTTTATAGAACAAAACACGAAATTAATTATTATTAGTATAATCCTTTACATTTTTATTAATTGAATAGTCTTAATAAATCCCACTCGAGTTGACGAGTTTCATCAGATAAATTCGTCAACTCTCCTGGGATTACCTGTGACAAATTATCAAATACTTTGAGAATAATGCCTTACTGGACGTAGGTCAATTTGGCTTTAGACATGCTCATAGTACTATAGACGTTTTCGTTTCATTTATCAAAAGATGCTATATGGGAATCGAAAAAGATGAAACTGTGTTTACTAGATATTTTGATCTTACTACAGCTTTCAACACGGTTTCACATGTTGTTTTTCCGAATAAGTTGAAATTATATGGTTTCAATGAAAATAGCCTTAAATTTTTAGAATCTTATTTCACATCGAGATTTCAATCCGTTTATTCAAATAATTATATTCTACATTCAGACCTGTCAGGTATGGTGTCCCTCAAGGATCCGTTTTAGGACCCACACTTGCTATAATTTACATTAATGATCTCTCGACTTGTATTCGGAACGAATGTATACATGGCTATCTATAGGCTGATTACTTGGCTATTAATATTATAAATAACGATAAACATACTGCAATCGCTAAACTTGACCATATTACAACTAAGGTAACTGAATGGTGCATGCTCAATAATTTGTTACTTAATAATAGCAAATCGTCAGCTTAATTCTCAGTTTAAATAAACGTAATGCAGAATCTGATGTTTCAGCTAGGTTTCACGGCTTCCGTTTCGAAGTAGGCCTGGGGTGGGAGACTCATATTAACCATCTTGAAAATAAAATAAGTAAAGGTATTTTAGTAGAGCGGTTTTAGGGATGACGACACAGGTGGGACCGGTGGGACCGGTGGGACCGGAGAGAATTGGAGATGTAAGCGGAGGAGCGGGTGGGTCTGCAGGAGAAGTGACATCGTCATGGCTATGACGTCACGGTGGAGAGGGAGGCGCGGCTATGACGTCACGACCTACGTAATGGTCACGTGATTAAAAATGGCAGACCAAGCGCGCGATTAAAATTGGGAAATTCACAATGGCGGAAAATTTGAATATTGTACCGGTATATTACAAAATCAAAATGGCGACGTTTCCGGTTCCTATTGTAAATGGCAGACCAAGCGCGCGATTCAAATTTGGAAACTAAAAAATGGCGGTAAATTTGAAAATTGTATATTGAACATATAAAATGGTATCCTTTCGGGTTCCTTTTGCAAATGGCGGACCAAGTGCTCAATTTAAAATTGTAATTGGTAGAGTGAGGGTGATTTGAAAATTCAAAATGGTGGAAAATTTGGAAATTGTTTATTGGTAGAAGGCTGGGAATCTGGAAATTCAAGATTGTCGAATGCGCACAAAATTAAATTGGATATTACAATTGCAAATGGAGGAAGTTGAAAATTTAAAATTGCAAATGGTAAATAGCGGGAATTTGAAAATTGCAAATGGTAGAAGGTGGGGGTTTATTACTGAAATATTGATGGTAATACAAGATGGTGACATTGCACACGTTTGTGTGAGGTGCTGGAGGAGAAGCTGGATTGCTTACGTGGAGTGGCATACGACCTACCTCAACGGGCAACGGCTAACGTCATGATTCATTATGGAAGATTTGAAAAAGTATATTTCAACTTTATGCCGTTTTAACTCATGGCAAGAATATTATAACATGACCACGTCAAGCAATCCATGGAATTAAATATACAAACTGGCATGTGGTAAAATAAGGAAAAGCATAGTATTAATGACCTTAGTAAAGGCATTGGAACGATTACAGAAGATACCATGACGCATCTTTTGAACTACTTCATATCTGCAGATAATAAAGAAAAAAATAGTCAGTATCACAGAAAATTACAGGAAGAAACAAAGATACCAATAAACACCGGAGATGATAAGTTATTTAAACATTCAGAAAATAGGAATGTTTTAGAAGAAAATGACCACACAAAAGCTCCTAAAGAAGACGACATAACGAGTGAAATACTACTACACAGTTTTGAAATCTTACCAAAATCTGATACTTAACGAATGGAAAATTCCCAAAACTATGGAAAGAAAGCAAAAATAATCCCGATATTAAAACCAGTAAAACAAAACAGCAGTGAAGTCTAAAAATTCGGATCAAGAAGCTTGCTAATTGTCGCAGGGAAAGTTCTCAAAAAACTACTAGTTAACAGGATTTCACACCACGTATTTTCAAATGGACTTATGAATGACAATCAATATGGGTATGGAGCGCCAGTTTGAATAGATGCTTTGAAAAGACAGTACAACATTACAAACCTGGTCTCAACCAGCGGATTTAATAGTAATTAACAAAGTAGAAGAACATGCTGATTATAGATTGCAAATAAAGGGTGTCCCAAAATTAACGAAAGATTTGAATTTACCGCCATTTGAGCAGTAAATTGTTGGCAACCCTGAAAAGAAACAATTTGACGGCTGAGAGTTTAGTGTTAGGGTTAGATTTTAATTTGCCGCCATTTGTGCAGTAAATTGTTGGCAACCCTGAAAAAAATAACAATTTGACAGCTGAAAGTTTAGGGTTAGTAAAAATGGAGCGTTACACGATACAACCATTAGATTTATTTTTATGGGGTTATTTGAAGTCAAAGGTCTATGTCAACAAGCCCACAATCACCCGTGCATTGCAGGAGGAAATTAAACGCTGCATCAACGAAATTCAGCCACATTTATGCAGAATGGTCATGGACAATTTCGACAAAAGAGTGCGTATGTGCCAGCAAAGCCGTGGAGGCCATTTGCTCAATGTTTTATTCCATAAATAACCCTACCCTATGTACTTTATGATTCAGTAAAAAATAACAATCTAAAGACTAAAATTGTGTTTTCTATTTAATTCAAATCTTGCGTTAATTTTGGGACACTCTATATATACGGATAGATGCAAAAGTGAAAACGAAGTTGTATCTGCTGTTGCCATATTACCGGAACAAGCCCTAACACACAGACCATTTGAATTTATAATATACCTTTTTCAAATCATGTTACAATTGCGTAGGCCGTCACGTCATTGTAAAGAAAAGATAATTTCATATTCAATATTTTTATTGTTCAAGCGTTTTATACTAATTATTAATTAAATAAGTAGATCTTATTTGAACTTGTAGTCATTGTGTGATGTGTGTTCCCCTTGTGGCCATTCACAAGTCAAGTCTTATCAATTAATTATCATTATTTCAAAAATCTTTTTTCCTCTCTCTTGAGGTGGTCCTCCTTTACTGTCCAGAGTTAAATTTCTTAAGGTTGGAGGCAGAATAGGGCGTCCCAATCATAAGCAATACTATACTCGTGGAGGTTTTTAGGTCACAACTACAATCCATTCAATTAAAACCCCGTAATCCTACATCATCGTCTTCTAGGGTAATTCAAAATGCTCTCCGGGGCTTTATAATGCCACTACATCCAAACTACCAAACATACATTGATGCAATAAGTACCAAGAGAAACAGCAACTGTGAAAGTTTTGTTTGCCTCCTACAGATGTTCGATGTGTCCACCTCGGGACACCCGGCACACATCAATGCGATATTGCAGTTCTTCCCACACTCGACGTAACATGTCACGATCGATGGTGTTGACGCTGGCTCCGATATGCGTCTTCAGATCGTTCAAACCACTAGGCAAGGGTGGCACAAAGACAGCATCTTTGATATACCCCCACAAAAAGAAGTCGCAGGGGGTGAGATCTGGAGATCGCGGAGGTCACGGCATCAGCCTGTTCTCGTGATCACACCCACGCCCAATCCAGGGTTGTGGCATATTGTTGTTTAGGTACCTCTCTGCAGGCTTGATACGTCGATTTTTGAAAGCATCGTTGGTACAATTGTTACACTCGGTCCACGTCGTCTGGTGTTCTGGATGCACGTCCAGTTGCTTTCTTCTTGCACAAGCAAGCAGTTTCTTTAAAGTGTGCTTACCATGCATGAATTGTCTTGTCTGTTAGATCCTTCCCATATTCCTTCCGAAAGAGACGTTGGACGGAGATTACTGACTTCCTAGCGTGGAATTCCAGCACAGAAAATGCTGTCTCACCAGCCGTGAACGCCATTTTCATTTATTGCTACCTCGCAGCCGAAAATTGAAACTACCTTCCATTGTTGCGACTATAAATGAAATTTCCAGAGTTTCTTTATGTTACTATCCAGGGTTGGAAAAGATATCCTCAATAACCACTCTGCAATGGTTTTTTTAAACCCCGGAGAGCATTTTGAATTACCCTTTTTCCAATGTTTATAGAATGTTTATAGGAACAGTAAAGAAATGGAGGATGGAAGGGTAAGGCGTGTAACACAACAAGCGTACTTATACATAAATCAACCTAAGAATATGATATTGTGACCATCACAACTTACTATATATGGTGTTTAGGGCCCACGAAACACGAAAGATCAGAAGACAGCATATTTCTTATACAGTCGCCACAACTTGAAATTTAGCAAATAAAAATAAAAGGACAATATTGAAAAATCCCAAACTTTTCCATCTTTAACCCGTATTTCCGTGAAACTATTACAACTTATATACGACCTAAATAAGTATTTTATTATCCTAAGATTGTTAAAAATAGATACCGTATTTTACGGACCATAAGACGCACTTTTTTACCTTGAAAGTTGAGTGCATCTAATGGTCCAAAGTAGCCTACACAAAAAAATTAAAATAATGGTAAATATTGACGGAATGCCATAATAATAAACAAGGTGCACAGACTGTACAATAATACACTTGTCACAATCTTAAAATGAGGGCAGCTGGAAGCCAGGTATACAATGCGAAAACAAAAGTAAAGTTGAGTCCTTTTATCCAAAAGGAGTTGTCTCCGCCAGGTGGTTTAAATGAAGGGCATGACCTTTTTACATCCTTGTCCCATTACACTAACCGTAAGCTGAACTGAGGGTCAGAGGGTGTATAGGTATTTTCAGTCTTTCATGAGAAATCAGTTTAGTTAAAATTTACACTATCCCACCTGTACAGAAGAGATTTTGTACAACGCAGGTTTTAAGTTAGAAGTGATCTAGACTGATTCCATTGTACAAAGGTTATAATTTGCTTATGCAATGAAGTATTTTAATCCCTTTAAAATTGTTCGTTTAGGGACACATTCAATTCCTTCTCCTTCTCCTTCTCCTTCTCCTTCTCCTTCTCCTTCTCCTTCTCCTTCTCCTTCTCCTTCTCCTTCTCCTTCTCCTTCTCCTTCTCCTTCTCCTTCTCCTTCTCCTTCTCCTTCTCCTTCTCCTTCTCCTTCTCCTTCTCCTTCTCCTTCTCCTTCTCCTTCTCCTTCTCCTTCTCCTTCTCCTTCTCCTTCTCCTTCTCCTTCTCCTTCTCCTTCTCCTTCTCCTTCTCCTTCTCCTTAAATTTCCATTCTAAAATCAAGCTGCGTCTCATGGTCCGGAGCGTCTTATAGTCCGTAAAATACGGTGTCTTTTTAAGAGTGTAAAAAGTTACATATCTTGTTAAGGCGTATTTCCTCAAAATACCTTGTAAAAATTGCAAAGTCCCAACTTATATATATATATATATATATATATATATAATATACAAAAATTCGAGAATTTGACAGTCCTTCACTCCCAGAGATATGTAAGATCTGTTGAACAATAGCAGGAAATGTGTGGGCCAATACTTATAGAAACAGATCATTAGAATTGCTTGATTTCAGATTTATTCTTACAGATCTTTTGTACTAAATCAAACGCATAATTGAAATAGTCGATACATGTCCTTGTGGTTAAGAACATAGACATAAGATATGTATAGTGCAGTTATTCATTGCATGGACAGGCGGCTTCAAAGGAATAAACCATTAAGTCGGTGTTTCTTTATGTTAGTTGAACTGACTAAATCACTCTTGGCTTCCGCTTTCCAAAACAAAAGCAACGTTGATATATTCTCTCATTGTTATCATTGACCTCAGTTTTGCCCTCACTTTAATGAATTAACACGTGTTAATGTTTACTGTAACTTGATCTTGCAACCGCGCATTACACTCCATGCGGAGTTGACGAGTAGCTGTCAAAATTGTCACAGGACATTCTTAGATTTTGATTGGCTGGAGTAACTAGCTGATTGGTGCGGTAAAAACAAAGAAATGGATTGAACTGTCGGCAAAGTTTTCCTCCTAACGAAAGGAAGCTGCCTGGCCATGCAATGAATAACTGGACTATATTTTCATCCCGGAGCTGGTTATTCATGCAGTCTTCATGAAATGCTCACTACGTAGAGCACTTAATGAGTTTAGTAATATTAATCTCATCTGTTTTAATAATCTATTATTTATCTATTCATATTAACAAGGCGCTTGGCTTCGATAAGCCATTCGGGACTTTTCTTTCTTTACACATATCTGTTCTAAAGTCAATTAATTAATTAAATTAATCAAATTTCAATCCGGTATTCGCATATGTGTTTTATAAAACCCTCAAAACCTGTAATCCTATTGGCTGGCCAGGAGATTTGAACTATTGATGGCCAGAATCAAAAGATTTTAAGAATGTAATAAACTTTTCTCGAGTCCGAATAATGATTCGAATGAAAAATTTCTAGGATGAATGTAAGGATCCAAGAACTCCAGTCGGTATCACATACCACACACCAATAGAGTTAGTTTCATGCATCGCTGTCTGATATTACGCTAACGGCACTCTATTACAAACGTTAAAAAATAAAAATCCGTATGATAATAACACTAATAACGCTGTCTCATCAGGCTTGCTACGATCTATTAAAATCCGCAATCTGGCAACACTGTACTGCTCGTGCACATGGTAGCTGTGTGTTCATATGTAGCCTATGCCTTTCTTGCATGTAAAACTTATACTGCGTTTACGAAGTTAACCGAAGTGATACCACTGAGGGATAACTCGAGAACTCATCCTGATTTAAAGTTTCCCATTAGCAATAAACTATTCGAATTATCATTCGAATACGTTTTATATTAACTTATTCTTGAAATCTCGAGAGCTTTCACGAATTGAATAACTCCGACTTTTTCATTCGAGAACTCCCATCACTAGTTTGAACGCACTACCTTTCGAAGACCACCGCATTCACGTTGCTTAGTTGTTTGAATATGGGTGTCATGGTCTGAAGAAACACTAGGGTAACCACCCTCATGTTCGGTCATGATATTGTGTGGGTGGGGAAAGCCTTGTTGTGTGGCACGGCTCTCACAGGCGCTAGAATGATAAAATGAGCAACTTGTGGCGGAGGAAGGAAGGAAAATAAATCTTAGAGAGTCTCGTTGCAGCTGTGAGAGATAAGGAGAGCAAAATTAATTGTGGCGCAAGAAACCGGAAAATTAAAATGAAGCCACTCTTGTTGCTATAAGATAGAGAAAAATGTTATAAGGAAAAAAGAAAGAAGTTTAACAAACAGAAGGGGAGCTCAACCTGCAAGAGGAATATCATAACTACAAGCCACAAGCTGGCTTCCGTCTGAGAAGAAAACTTCCTTTCAATTTCGTCTTACACTGATCAAGCATCTTTCTTATCTTTTCTCTTCTTCACTTCAGTACATAGGGCTACTCTCTCCCACTTTCTCTAAATTTTATACAAAAACAAGCACCCATACCACCCCAAAACTTCAGTTTTAATAAAACTATTATTAAATAATTGCATAGTTTGAACCAAAAACAGGATGGTTCTAGACCTGTTTAGGCCTGTAACCAGCGCCGGTGTGTTGGAATATTGTTCAACAAGAGTTCTTAAAATTTCCCTATTGTAACATATGACCATATTATATTGAATATAGCAGTGGTTGAATAATGTATGGCAGGAGATATGATTGAACCCCGAGATAACCTGCCCCGACCCTTTTTAGTTCATCTAAATTCCACATGGCTCCAACGAGATTCGTTCCTGGGACCCAGCGTGGAAAGTGACCGCTGGAAGATGAAAGCGGTAGAAGGGCTAACCAGTCAGCTATGGACCGAGGAGTTATTTTGCATTCCTAAAAGTCTGCAGACATAGAACTGTCGCATTTATGCACACATGAAGCATCGATCTGTACGCGATAAAAACAGTGAAATTGAGAACGGAAAGCTTTTAGTAATAGGTAATAAACAAAATTCTTGAGGTACCAAAAAAATTCATACTAGTTTATAAATTGAAAAAAATACATTTATATGCAATACACCATTTACTTTCAACGGGCCTGAATGGACGACAGGCAGTCAGACGGAAAGACAGTCAGACATCAACCCCAAAACAATTTTTTCGGCTTCCAGGCATAGTGAAACATGATTTACCTCTTCAATCTCGATTTTTGTTTTTGTCGTGATCGCTTGGCCCTTACTTTCTCTGTAGGCCAACTAAGTTTAGTACATGCGAGAGAGTAAAATGACATAACTTCTATAGTTTTAGGATTGGGAAATAAGAAAAACAGATCAAAGAAGTCACAATTTTCTAAACTTTAAATGGTAAGTGACATTATGCAACTAGCATATTATGACATTTCTTAAGGCACGCTTTGCTTGTTTCATACGAATGTCTTCATTGCCATTATATAGGAAAGTTAAAATTCTGTTTTAACTTGCGTAAAGATGATGTCCTTTTTTCACATCAACAATCACAAATATGGAATATTACGTTAGACTAATATGAATGGCTAAAAGAATGGAGAGCCATGAAAAATTGTTCTTTAGAATTATGCATATAAAAGCTCCGCTATGCCCAGCAGAATTTGGTTTAAGTTGTGATTATAATACCTGAACTCCTAGTCAAGCAGAGAATGCTGTTTGTCTTGCAAAAAGAGGTCAAGTTCCGCATTGATCGGAAAAATCGCCATGTTTCTTCTTCCGTACAATAAGTATTCAGTTCAGCAGAATAAAGCCCTCTGCACACGGGGACAGTAGTAGCGGCCAGAATTGGCAGCCAGAAAAATGGACGGACAGTAGGCATACACACGAGGACAGTAATGGCTTCCATTAATTCCAGTGGCTGCCAGTAGACAGTGCAGTATGGTCAACTATGTAATTATGTATTATTATTAATATATACAGTATTAATATCATATTATATAATATTGTGGATTATTAACTTTTAATATCGTCGAAGCAGGTACACTTGTATAATAGGTAGATTGTACAAATCTACTTTCTACGAAAGATTTTACAAACCGATTCCGTAAAACCGTTCTCTACCCCTATAATAATAAATAAACAGATCAGAAGATCCACGACAAGTAATTCCCTCAATACAACATTAATTCTTGGGATGGCGGGAAAAGGCACATAAGTCAAAAAAGTTAATTTTCAGGAGAAACTTTTTTTTCTTTTTAAAATTTTCTCTTAATTGGGTAATGGTACAAGAATTAGATACACATGTGATCATTGCATTCTGAGTTCCTTCAATACGATTGTACAATAATTTTTCATGTTTTAAAAACTACACAAAATACTTGATTTAAGTGATTAGGAACAAGTAAAAACACTGACTTATGTATTTTGGTACAACTGCTGAATTTGAAGTAACATTTTAATTGGAGCTGTTATCATCTTATAAGAATGCTGTACAAAGCTATAAGGTATTTTGAAAATTACATATAATACAAAACACGATTACTGAAAATTTCCCCAGTAATTCTAAGGGTCTTATCACATGCACTGTTGTTTACAAGTAAATCCAGATAGGACTTCTGACGAAATGTTGGAATGAATGGATACAAAGAAATCAGGTCTTATTTCTTTTACAGATTTTTTTGGACTGGTTTCACTGTGATTGGTTTTACTATAAACACTCTATCCTTACCCTTTCCTCTTGATGCACAGCCTATGGAATTGTATCCATTCCTCCAAGGTAGTTTTGTACTTCAATTCAACAAATTCATCAGATGAATAGTGCATCCATTTCACATCATTCCGCTTGAAAATGCTACATTGCTTATCCGTTTTCTCATAAGAAAGTGTCATTTTAGTGAATATGAAAAATCCAGGAAATATTGCTGGCCCATTTCTGCAACTCTGAGACAACTGCTACTATAGCTCTCCGAAGGTATAAATGTCCTGCGCAGATGCACTTTCTTCTTTAGCGCACATTCTGAGCATTCTGATCGTGGCAATCATGCTATCCATGTCGGGTATTTAAAGGTGGCCTTACCAGGTCAGGAGTAGGCCTATATCACTCCGCCTAAAGTAGGCGTATGCTCTCTACCTACGGCTATTTATTAATTGGAAAATTATTGCTCTTACCAGGTGGAACCAATTATTTGGAAGGAAGATTTAGACATCAGTTTTCCGTTCTTTCCCTTTTCTTCTCAATAACTGAATTATCACTATCCACCTCCACGTTACTGTGTCCTGGAATTATGAATTTGATATATATAAAATCAAAATGTCTACAGTACTCTTCCTGCACAAGTGAAAACATAGCTTCCCCGGTGGAACTTCCTCCCACCCCACATGTATCAGGATAAAATATAACATGTCTTAATTTTGGTGGCAATGATAGGCGCTTAAAGAGACATCTCTTCCACATATTGCTTCATGCCACATAACATGAAACTCCTTTTAGTCAGAGTAGCGGGCACTATTACATTGCTTAGTATTTTGCACTTTACGTAATTCCACCCGTATATGACTTTAACCTTTGCGGCTGGTATAGAAGTCTAAAACCTATATTTTTAGAAAACCACAGATGATAGATGTGCTGGAGTGGGGAGGCACTGTTGCAGATCAAACGAAAAGCACTTCATATTTGCATTTATCTTCACGATCTTCTTATATTTCCTTTTTTCCATTATAAGCTCTTTGCTGCTCAGTATGATGAATATCCCTGTATTCAATAACGTTCTCCTTTTCTTCTGTATTACGTATTTGAAAATTGAATCATTTTGAAAGATCACACAAATGACAGATATTGCATTTGGTTTTTTAAAATTTAGGTTTAATTTCGTGGAACTCTTTTGAATAAATCTTCATACATACTGGATCTTCTGCTATCTCATTTCCTTGTAAAGCGCATACATCCTGTATAAAGTTAGCTCACTTGGCAAGAGTAGGTGAGAATTTTGTTGGCATGTATAACGGTCTCATATATGGAACAGTTCTAATTTGCTTGGATTACTATGAGATATGAAAAAATATAACTTATCATGACAGGTACAGCCTATTTGCTTGTATAAATCTGAACATAATTACTTAAGTTGGCTTAAGTGCCTTTTCCATTCCAGTGATATTTCTAAAAACTTTATTTTAAAAGCGTAGTTATTCAAACTATGATGAATTTAAAAGTGCTGACTACACTGAAATGTGAGTCTCAATTTGTGTTTCAATCTAGCATAAAAAACAAAAAATTGTAATTTGTACTTATGTGCCTTTTTCCTCCGGCCAAAGGATTATTCTCTTGACTAGACTACATGACTACAATAAATTAACATCACGTAACAAATAATTACAATATGCTCAGGTACCCGCGCCAGAATCAGTAACTCTATAACCGTAAAGCAACATTCACCAGCTGCATCGGATAATAATTATTATGTTTGACCAGACCAAAAATAAGAAGTTATAAGAACAACAAATATAATTTAAAAACACAACTAATTTAATTTAATTTAATTTAAACATTAAAAGTTACCTTAATGGGTATACACGTCGCATTTTAAATAGGAACTCCCACGGAGTTTTTCTTCTTGGCACTGCGTTAGTGGTGATTTCGAAGGCCCAGCTACTATCGAAGATACGAATCATAGTCAAGTTGTAGCGGTTTTTATAAGACCTAAACGGTTCACTAAGTAGATTAAAAACAACAATCAAATCAAATACGAGTATTTTGATATTCAAAGCAAATTTGTAATAGTAAATTACAATGATTTTCGATATATCAGGTGAAAGTTTCATTCCCACGGGAAAGACTTGTACCTGAACTTAAAATGAGTTCGGTGTGTGCCAAAACATGAAACTAACAAGCTGAGAGAGAGTAGCTGCTTTGTGACTGTAAAGGAATATAAATGAATGAGAGAGATACTGTTTCAATAGAGTAAAATATTATTTAAGTGTTTCTAGCCATAAAACGCAAGTCCCACAGAATCAATTTGGATACCTGTGGAAAGGTGAGGTTCATATTTAAACTGTAAGATCTAAGATAGGCCACGATTGCTATTAGTGAATAGATTTTTAAGGTGATTTCTAAGTTGCAAAATAAATGCGTAAACATGTGTTGTGAGAACTTAAAATCATGGAATATATATATATATATATATATATAATTAATGTGTGAAAATCGGTATATACTCCCTCTTCAAAGAATTCATGATTTCATTGACTGTGTTATAGGCAATCGCCAATTAAATCACAGAATAGAAATGTAACCAATAAGCGATCAAAGGGGCGTATATTCTAGGGTAAAATAGTCAATCGATTTTTGTTTTCGTAAGGTGGAGAGAGCACTCTGTAACTACATTCGATAGGGAATGGTTGTAAGGATCACTATCCGCGAGATGTAACGTAATACAAGCGTTTAACCGGTCGCCCAAATTCATGTGTGTTAGGATAGCAGTAATAAAACAAATTAAAGAACCAAGTGTTTTATAGCCTGGAGGTACATTACTGCCTCATAGGGAATTATAGATGTGTTTCTTGTTTAGATGTATGCCAAAAGGCATATAGTGTGTTAGGCTAGTTGAGGCCTAAGAAGTAGTCACACATGAATAGTAAGCAATATTAACTTATAGAGTCGTAGCTTCGGAATCACCATCGTCACCATATAACTGAGATGTGTTTCTAGTGTACAGTGACTCCATGATACCTGTGTTACTTCTTTAGTGGATAAATGAATTGAGGACTTTGTTACATCAGAGATAACGAGTGCATGTGTAGTTATTTCTGTAACAACAATCATCCAGCCATGTAATCAGTTGTCTCCCTGAGAATGGAACATCTCGACGTCCAAAGACCGACTGCTGCCGAGAAAGGGGTAAGAATAAATACGCTGTAAGTACTCCTTAGAGGCCTTATAGCTGGCGCCCACATAAAACCTTTACAACTGGCGATCCAAGTGGGGCCTGAACAGCTGAAGGCTGGAGCATAAACCCGTACAAAGTCATCTCATGAGCAAACAAGAGCAGGTACGAAACCTCGGTAATGCGCAAAACGGCACCGCGCAACTGACACGTGCGAGCTCAAACGGATAATTTTTTTATTTGTTTGTCGGCAACTACTTACACAAGAATACAACCTGTAGGTGAAACGTGGTATAATTTGTTTTAAAATAGGTCTTTCCAACTTAAGAGGAATTGAGGGCCAAATTTATTTAGACAAATCAACTTGAGGACCGCACCAAAATTTCTTAATTTTGATTCGTATTAGGTTACACCAGTTGGCATATCACTTAGAAAAGCACCCAAGAAGACTATTATGCATATAATTATTGTTTCATTGGTATATGTTATGAAAAAATTTAAGATATTTTGACAGATACGGAGAAAATGTTTATTTTCATAAAATATTATTTTATTAACCTGATTTACATGTAAACAAAAACAATGGTAATACAATTTATTGAAATAAAAGACAGCAAACCTGTGAGTTAGAACCAAGATTCAGGAGCACTAAGAACACTGCGATTCTTACACGAGGCAGGTATGTTCAGCTGCTTCTTTAGTAGTTCCTAATCTCAATAATAATGACAGAATAGTCACTAAGGTATGTCCTGTGCTTATTACGATAAATTTCACATTCGAAAATGCACTTTCACAAAGGTATGTGCTTCTAATCTTAAAGTTAATCTGAAAAGGGAAAATACTAAGCTGTCATCTGAAATAACTCTGAAAAAGTCTCGGTATCTGTTCTGTTTTGAAGACATTTATCAGCTTGAAGATCATATGAAGTTCCTTACGAAATGTATACAATGTTCTTGTTTCTCGTTCCGCACGTCATAATAACTACCGAGGGCCTCCAATTGGACTTGCCTGTTTTTGAACATCGACACATTTCATTATAAGTACTAAAATAATTCTGAAATAGATTAGAGCAGACGCGTTTACGAATCTTGGGAAGTATGGAGCAGAACGGAAGAGGGAAGCAAAAGCTCTAAATACCAATGAATAGCATAAGAATGAGTTTTAGTCCAGATTGTGGTAGTGAACAGAAGAAAGATGATGTGGAAAACAGCTCAAGAAATACCATTATTAAGTTAATAGAAAGATAAGTGGAGGAAGTCAGCAGTTGTTTCAATGAAAGCGGGACAAGTGGGGGAATTGTTTAACGAGTTTTCACTTTAGTGTCATTGGCGAAAATTACAATTTATTTTGTATTCGTATCATTCAGTTATATACAAAGTCCTTCCACCATTATTGAAAATTGTTCTTTAGCTGTACTTCTGTAAAGCGTGATTTCTTGCTAAACATTTACTGTTAATGGGAATCAGAAAGCAGTACACTGTGAGAGATTAAAAGTTCTTGGGTGTTGGGTGTTGACTTGCTATCACGAAAGAAACAGACAGATTTCATACTTCCCATCCTCTAATGCCTCATTTAGTTCATAAGGTTGGAATAAAGTAAAACAAAAAGGGCAAAATCGTAATTCGAATGCCAGTGTCAATGATTAGTATAGAATATGTCAGAAACGCATAATAGGCCTACATTTTACGTCCTTCAAACGGCAAGCTGTAAATTGTGTAATGATTCAAAAACTATTTTATCATATATATTATCAAAATTCAAGCAGTTCACAATGGTTTGCGGTCAGTTTGCTTATATCCTAACCAGGTCAACGTAAAAATAAACTTTTCCCCACGTGATGACTGATCACCAAATAATCATAAGCCAGGACAAACTGTAGATAGGAGAATACTGTCTGTCTGATTAGCCAAGGCCGAGATTGACGCTTGGTGGGGGAAATACAGAAACACAGAGAGAGAACGTCTTTTAGTAAGTGACTATGGCCGAAATGCATCGGTACGGCCTTGGCTATCCCGACAGACAGACAGTACTTACAGTTACAGTTAGTTCGGAACACATGGACTTAGGAAGTATTTCATACATGCGCGCGCAGTTCACTCTCAAATGGGCCAATATTCACAATGGATGATGTCATGACGCCTTACATTGGTTCTTAAAACAGTCACTTGTTGAATAGAAAGGAATATGCACATTTAAATTATTCTGTTGTACAAAAATCTAACCTCTCGAATAGGAGAATCAGAAAACAAACAGGATTCTCGCTTGAAAGGACCATCATAACAATCACATTGCCTACTAGATTATTCACTTGATCACTTTCACTACTAAAATATTCACTTGATCACTTCACTTTACTTTGATCTCTCTCTCTCTCTCTTTCTTAGTTTAATCTCTTCCGTTGTAGGGACAATTATGCAGCACACCCTGCCCAGGTCTAGGGGGAACGCGACCTGTCGGGAGAGGAATTACCTTAGGATCACATAGGCCTAGACATTTTTTTAACCACACAAGGATGTGGGAGGCCTCCTTGATGGGTGATCAGTCCAATGTCGGGCGACCTCCGAGACAACGCGAAGACATATAGACATACCAGTCACACACACACTCATGCCGAACAAGGCAAGGATGGGATGAAGTTGATATAGCCGGTCAGATGATGGGGACCACGAGGGCCTAAGGTGAGAAAAAACAGGAAATATCTCCTCCTAGAAAACTTGTCTCCTCCGGACCCACTGCATGTGGAGAATAAAATCTTTCCCTACATCACAGTAAACTTCTCTTGATTTTATTATCAGATTATCTTATTTACGTGTTAGGTTCGTGTATGATAAACTGTAGAAATTTCACCTTTTTATTTTATTAGATTGTGGATAAAAGCTTTGTAGGACGCCACGACATAATGCGATGCCGGACCATGTGAATGTGAGCGCACATAAGAATGTGAAATATTGTTCCTACCTTAAGATTCAGAATTGCATGAAAAACATTTAGTGACGTTGCTGTGTTCCTTTCTGAGTAGCATTGGGTCTTCGACAGCTATACTTTTCTTGCAATTCGTGCATTTCTCTTTCTTGTGATGTTTAGTTACTGGTTAATGATCATGATCCATCTAACAGATTCAAAGTGGAAGACCAATACAGTTAATGAGCGAGAATTGACGATTTAAATCCCCACGTTATATTTTTAGTATTTATTTATTTACTTAGGCCTAATACTTTCTTGCCCCTGTCCTTGATATCTACCGGAGCCTCTACATGCACTACACGTTTTATAGACGACATAAGCTTTCTTAACTATTTGTTAATGACTATATAAAGTAACGTTATAATTAAAAAAAATGGAATGAACTAAATTGAGAAGGAAAAAAACACAACCATTAAAATTTGCAACTACATGGGGGCTACTACTACTACTTTGCTACTGAACCATGTGGTGATAATCAAGGTTCGGTCTAGGGTACCCAAGTAAAGAGAATTAAGAACGCCTGTACCATTGCTTTGTGTAGGTTGAGGCGAATTGGAGATTGAACGTACGTTACTCATTGCCTTAACATGTAAGCATTCAGTGATAGTAGGGCACAAAAGAATGGTTCACAACAGTCGTAAATACACGTATTACACTTCTAGTTTAGAAATGATTTGCCTTACTTTTTGTGTTTCAATATATGTTTAAAACAAAAGGATATATATACAATGAATTTCATTGTCTTGCACCACTTTTCTAATCTGATTCAGTGATCGTCATAATGAATATTTATTTTGGTCTATTCCCGAGAAACTTTTTTAGCTACATGTTTTTCAAGAATCTCTTTGCAATATCTATTTACTTGTTGAAGATGATGTTTGTATGTACCATTGTTGTAAAAGGCGATTAGGTTCGATTTGGTCTTCAATGACAGATTTTGATATTGAAGACCTGCCTTGAATGTGTAATTTAACATATCCCATGAGCCTTTTGCCGTAACAGTATTTTTCAGTATTTTTTTTCGAGTTCCATCTGTCCGTATATCTTTTGTGCGCAATTTTCGAAGTGCATTGTTGTTTCCTTTCACATCCAAATGTCTCTAAGTTCCTTCTGAAGAGAATGCTTCGTTCTATCAATTTACGGCATGTTTCTGAGTACTATGAATTCCAAAATAGCAGAATTAACATTAATATAAATCCTGAAATATTTAATTAAACAAAATAAATAGTTAACAATACTTACAGCATTGAAGTATAGTATGTAAGGACCCAAGCCAAGCATAAATAAGAAAGTAATGAATTTAGTTATGAAACATATTGCACGCTCTCACGCCACGAGCCATGAAGTCATTTATACACAGTGCATTGCAAACTTCAGTCTCATGCCTTTGTGACCATACGCCGAATCCTGTAACTTAAAGCAAAAATGACATCTGCAGTATGAAATAAGCACAGGACTTGCCTTGGCGATTATTCTCTGGTATACTTATTCTCTGGAACTACTAACGTAGAAGTGAACATATCTGCCTTGGTGTAATTGAGTGTCCTCAGTGCTCTTCAGTCATGGTTCTAACTTACAGGACAGGAATTTTAACTCATTAAATTGCATTACTATTGTTATCATTCAAATACAAGTGAGATAATAAAAACTATACTTTATGAAAAGAAATACTTTTCCGGTATTTGCCCTACTATTTTTAAATTTTTGATAGAACTGTGAGTTAACTGTTATAAACATTTATTGTTGAGTACCTGCTGAATATCGTATCCAAGATTTGGTGGATTTATGATAGCGAATAAATAGTCACGCCTGGGCATACTTCATCGTTCTAAAAGGATGTATTATATAGCCTATAAGGAGGGAATCGAGACTGGGGCTACGGTCCATAGCCGAAAATGCTGATCTTTGGATACAGATGTTTCATATCTAACTAGTATCATTAATAATATTATCATCATTATTACCGTATTAGCCTTTTTTATAGTCCGCCGCCGTGGGTGAGTTGGTAGCGTGACTGCCAGCCACCTGGGCTTCGATTCCTGGACGGGTCGGGGATTGTACAGAGATGTAAAGTTTCATTCCTGGGTCAGAACTGGGTGTTGTTTCATCATTCATTCCCATCCCTCGAAAGAAACTGACCACCCTACGCGGTAGGACTCTCCCCCCCAGGCTCTGTCCCAGAGCAGGACCGACATCCGGGCCGAACACTTCATCATCATCATCATCAGCCTTTTTTATATTATTACGGTTCTCAATAAATCGTAAGGTAGTAATGAGGATTTAAGGATGATGGAGAGGTACCACAATTAAGAGAGCATTTCGGATATGTTGTTCACTGAAAAGTTTGTGAAACGACAGTTAACGCTTACTCAAGCAGACAAAACTTGGGTTGTCTAAAGAAACCCGCAGATTTTGTGTGTTTTGCTTCTTTCTACTGTGACATTTCACAAAGTTAAAACGTTATTGTAGTTAGTGGTGCAAGAACACAAATAAATGTATTCAGTCTGAATTTAACGGTGGGAGATGCTTATTGGCATGTGGAGAGGTTTCACTCCCCCTCCCCCGCCTCTGGCATCGCTGTGTTATTGCTGTTTACGCTTCATTCTTCATTAACCTCTCTTTTCATAAAGCATTCGTTATTTTTCCTCGTGTATTGCTTATTCAGAAACAAAAACAGAAGTTTGAACACTCAAATTGCATTGTTCTCTTGTGATTCAATAACTATTTCAAAGCTGCACTCAGTTTACATAACTTTGCTACAGTTTACGATCAAAGACTTGGAATTCCCTCAGGATTATTGCTTCTCCTTCCAACGTAGTGTGCTGTGCTTCAATTCCCGGTATATCCGAATCGTATTATTTTAAGAGTTTTAATGTCCGATCTTAATATGCGTTACGTGAATTTCATTGATTTCTATAGCAAAATAAAATGAATGATCGAGCATAATGATCATAAATAGGCCTAAATTTAAATATTCTGACCTGACTATATCAGCAGACCGCAAGACTATTCTACGAAATACTAGGACTATTGTAAGTTATATTTCATCCGAGTGAGAGATATCCGATCTAATATGTTTAAGTCAAGTGCTTTGACTCTCACAATATCCCTTAAGTAATTCCTGTCGTTGTACCAGAATAGATTACTCGTAACAACACGTGTGCTGAACTTGCCAGTAGAGAAAGACTTATAGATCTTTATAATGTCCTTTAGTAGCATATGCTAATATTATGGAAAAGTGATTGCAAATGAGGCGACAAATTGAAGAAAGCGATAAAAATTAATACTTATTTTTCTAATTATGATTCATAACCTAGGTGAAAAAATAAATTTTTTATCGTATTACTGTACATGATTTTTTAATTGTTATAAACTTAGTACTGTCAGAATGCCAAAGTTGTATTGTATAAGCATGAGTTAATTTTAGTTTTTAAGGTCTTAACTTGTGTTATGTTAGCCTGTGAGTATTGTGTTTCATAGTCTCTAATTTTCTTACGAGCCATGCCTACAGTTGTGTAGTATGTTTCTTCGAAAGCTTGTCTTTCTCCTTCCCAATGTCCAACAGAGACAATAGTCTGTGGTTCATGAAAGCTTATATATATCTGTCTTGAATGTCAACTGTACAATAACAGTGGGAGCCCGGTCACAAAAATCACTAATTAGTGTGCCTCACAGTACTACATATGACATAACTTGTCTGTTTGTGAGGTAGACCATTAGGGCAATCAGTCATAGGAGAGAGGTTCCTTCCGGCGCTGTGAATTGAGCTCCGGCTTAGCTCAGTTGGTAGAGCATTGGCGCGAATAGCCAAAGGTCCTGGGTTCAAGTCCCAGTGTCGGAGGAATTTTTCTCCTATAATATTCTCATGAGAGTATTTATTTTATTAAACAATATGCCTTTGTGGAGAAATAAATAAATTTCTTATGGAAAGTAATATAACTTTTAAGTATACTGTCCTTAAGGAAAAGTGTAAAAATCGATAGTCCGCTTGAAGTGCCCTACTTGGCCAATTTTGTTTTCCTTAAGTTTCCTAATGGCAAATTCCAAAGCGAAAGTAATACTTGAATACTTGCTTCAAGCCGCTTTTAATTTCAAACCTATATTATATAATTTTCCCTACCCTGACTCTGCTATACATGAAATGAAACTTATTAAATTATATTATACGTAGGTCTCATACATAATCAGTACCAAAAACATGTATTATTACACAAGTTCAGCCTCAAGATACAACTCAATCCAACACTCAAGCTAATTGCACTCCTAGAGTTCAGCTACCAAAGATAAATTTGCCACACTTTGATGGCAGACATTCAGATTGGCTACCATTCAGAGAACTGTTCATCTCACTAGTTCACAATAACAACTCACTAGATCCAGTTCAGAAATTCCACTACTTGAGAATAGCATTACAAGGCCCAGCCAATAAACTTATTGACACTCTGCCTTTAACTGCCAACGGTTATGAAACCGCCTGGAACTTACTCAATGAAAGGTTTCAGAACAACAAAATTATACTGCAACAGTTACTACAATCTTTGATTGACTACAGCAAGATTCCTAAAGAATCACCCAGTCAATTAATGGACTTGCTTGACCACTTCACCAGACAGGTTAGGTCAATAGAATCTATCACACCAGAGAACCTTAGATGGGACTACATGCTCACTCATCTTCTTACGTCCAAACTTGACCCAGCCACGCTCAAAGCATGGAGCTTGGAGGGCACAGTGGACCAGTTAAACACATTCAAAGAACTTTGTAACTTCTTACAGAAGAGGGGACAAGCTCTGGAGACACCAGACAACTCCAGCAGGCCTAAAACTGTACACAATACACAGAACAAGCTTATCTACCACAGACAAGTGAGCCCACGTACCTTTGTTGCCTATGTAGCCAACAATTGTATACTGTGCAGGCAAGATCACCAGTTACACAAATGTGAAGACTTTCACAGTCTCAATAACACACAGAAATGGAACTTTGTAAACAACCATAGATTATGCAGTAATTGTCTCAGAGCAGGACATCACATCAGAAACTGCACATCTACATCTTGCTATAAATGCCAACAACGCCACCACACACTGCTACACCAAGACAAGGTTCGCAGCAATGACTATAGGCAGCATGCAACTACACAGCACAATCGTAGACTGCCTAATAATGGTCAAAACAGAAACCAAAACCACAATGATGCTAGACAAACTCCAGCTACTACCAGCAGCAATGCTACAGGTTCAGCATTTGCTAACAATGCTCAAATCACTCCTAAGACTCATACATTTCTTGCCACAGCAGAAATATTAGTCAAATTTCAGAACGGAAGACTCATAAAAGCCAGAGCATTATTGGATTCAGGCGCTACACACACATTTATAACTCAAGACTTGGCTGATAGGCTACAGTTACAAACCAAGCCTACCACCATAGCTGTGACCGGTGTAAACTTACACACCTCCAATATCTTGGAAATTGGACATATACAGATAAGGGACGCCCATGGCAATGGCTATAAAAGACAGTTACAGTGCCTCATCATTAACCAGATTGCCAAAGACATTCCCAGTGCACCCATAGATGTCACTATCTTAAGGATTCCAAATGACATTGTGCTAGCAGATAGCAGATTTCACTTACCCGGTAGCATTGATATATTGCTAGGGGCAGATGTATTCTGGAACTTGTTAATGGGAGACACCATACCCATCAACAAAACCAACAAACACAAAGCATACATAAGAGAGACCCGACTGGGATGGATTCTCTCAGGGCAAATACACTACACTCAGGGCAGAAAACAAGTACCACGTTGCCACTTAAGCATAACAGAACAAATACACAAGAACATGCAGAAATTCTGGGAAATTGAAGAAATTATCCAACCAGTAAGATCTGAAGAAGACTCCATATGCGAGCAACATTTTCAAGAAACAGTACAGAGAGATAAAGATGGACGTTACACAATAACACTGCCATTCAAGAAGCCCACAGATTATCTTGGTGCCTCCAGAAGTGGAGCTCTGAAACGTTTCTCCTCTAATGAAACGAGACTCCATAAACAGCCTACTATACTCCAACAGTACTCAGACTTCATGCAACAATACGAAGCCCTAGGTCACATGACCCAAGTAGAAGAAAGTTTCTACCAGGATGGCCCAGAAGCATATTATATTCCACACCAGTTTGTCCTAAAGGAAGACTCAGAAACCACAAAGCTCAGAGTTGTTTTCAACGCTTCATTCAAAACCTCTACAGGTACATCACTCAATGATATTCTTTACACTGGACCCTGTGTACAACCTGATCTTTACACTATACTATTGAAATTGAGATGCCACCCATATGTTGTGAGTGCTGACATAGAGAAAATGTACAGGATGGTAATGGTACAGCCACAGCAAAGAGACTTCCAAAGAATTTTCTGGAGACATTCTAAATCTACTCCAGTGAAGATATATCAGCTCAACACTATCACATATGGACAAGCCTGTTCAGCTTTTGAAGCAACCAGAGTACTCAACCAGCTAGCGGAGGATGAAAGAAACAGATTTCCCACAGCATCCAAATTGCTATCTACTTGCTTTCATGTCGATAACCTCCTTGCATCATTTTCTACAGAGCAAGAAACTATACTGGCAGCCACAGAAGTGTCACAACTGTTACAGGCAGGTGGATTTAACTTAACACAGTTTTGCTCTAAGTCACAAGAAGTTCTGAGAGCACTGCCACAAGAAATGCTCTCTAAAGCTACACTTACTCAGTTAGAAGAGCAGAATACAGTTAAAACACTAGGATTACACTGGAATCCATTACAAGACTTGCTACAGTATACAGTGAAGTCATTACCAGAAGCGACTACTAAGAGACAGATTCTATCTGCCATCTGTACTCTGTATGACCCTCAGGGACTAATTGCCCCCATCATCTCTGCAGCTAAATGTATTATGCAACAGATTTGGCTGAATGACATAGGTTGGGACCAGCAAGCTCCTATTCCTATACAGAAAGCATGGAATGAACTATATTCACAACTTCACTATGTAGAGCTATACAAAATTCCAAGAAACACTCTAATACTCAATTTCAGTCATGTAGAACTACACTTTTTCAGTGATGCCAGCCCACAGGCATATGGAACAGCCTGCTACATAAAATCTGAAGATGAAAGCCACAATACACAAATTCAGCTACTGACAAGCAAATCTAGAGTGGCCCCACTTAAGCAGATTACTTTGCCCAGACTGGAGCTCTGTGCAGCTCAGTTGGCAGCCTGCTTATACCAAAAAGTAAGCTTATCCCTGCAGATCACGATATCAGCAGTATATTTCTGGACTGACAGTCTTATAACTCTACAATGGATCACACAACCTCCACACAGATGGAACACTTTTGTAGCACACAGAGTAACTAAAATCCAAACTGCCACTGAAAACTGTCAATGGAGACATGTGCCAACACAGCAGAATCCTGCAGATCTCATCACTAAACCTGTCTCACCTAACAAGCTACATAACCAAACTCTATGGTGGAATGGTCCAAAATTCCTAACACAAGATGAATGTTTTTGGCCGAACACCAGTAATGTACTACAAACAGAAGAATTGCCAGAGACCAGAAAAACAGCAAAAGCTTTCATAATCACAAGTACACATAATGAATACTTACACAGATATTCCTCTTTCAGAAAACTACTCAGGAATACAGCTTATATTCTGAGATTCAAACACAATTGCTTAAATAAATCTGATAGAATTATTGGCCCTATCAGCTTGCAAGAGCTAAAGAAAGCTCATGATGTTATCATACATGCTACACAAAAAGAAGCCTTCTCAGAAGACATAACTTATATCAGGAAGAACAATTGTGTTGCTAGAAACAGTTCACTATTGCCACTGCATCCATATCTGGATAAGGAAAGCATACTTCGTGTAGGTGGAAGATTACACCACACTGATCTAGACTGTAACTCCAAACATCCAATCATATTACCTGCCAAGCACCACATAACAAATATTATTGTCAGAGACACACATCTGAAAAACTTACATGAAGGCCCCCAAGGCATACTGTACACACTAAGGCAACAGTATTGGCCCATCCATGGAGTTCAAACTGTAAAATCAGCATTAGAAGGATGCCTCACATGCTTTAGACACAGCCCTGTCAAAGCACAGCAAATCATGGGATCTTTACCTAAAGCTAGAGTTACACCCAACCGAGCTTTCGACACCACATCCATAGATTTTGTAGGTCCTATCTCTTTAAAGGATCATGGTAGAGGCAAAACAGTATACAAAGCTTATATATCTATGCACGTATGTCTATGTACCAAAGCAGTACACATTGAATTGGTAACAGCAGCCACTTCAGCAGCATTCATTGCATCCTTGCAAAGATTCGTATCTAGAAGGGGACTACCTTCTCACTTGTACCTAGACAATGGTAGAAACTTCATAGGAGCCTCACGAGAGCTGAGTGAACTCTATGAACAATTCCAGACAGAACAAGCTAATACAGAGATCATAAACTTTTCAGCAAATCTAAATATACAATTCCATTTTCTGCCACCAAGGGCAAGCCATATGGCAGGACTGGTAGAAAGATCCAACCGCAGTATGAAAACTATTCTATACAAGGTGATGAAAGACACTGTCTACAGCTATGAAGAAGCCAGCACCCTTCTATGCAGAATAGAAACCATCATCAACAGCAGACCACTGACGCTGATGAGCAGCGACTCGCAAGGCTACATGGCATTGACCCCAGGTCACTTCCTTATTGGTGCTCCTTTGAATTCTATCCCTCACCCAGATTTACAGTCTATAAACCTATCCAGGCTGTCACGATATCAGTTGTTAGAGCAACAGTTCCAATGCATTTGGACCAGATGGGTCAAAGAATACTTAAACACTTTACAGCAAAGACAGAAGTGGAACACAGAAACTAAAATCTGAAAACTAATCAATTAGTCATATTAATGGTAGACAATGTTCCTCCTAAGAATTGGCCACTGGCTAGGATCCTAGATGTTCATCCTGGACCAGATGGTAAAGTTAGAGTAGCAACAGTCAAAACTGTTAATTCAATTCTAAAAAGGCCTATATCTAAGCTGTGTCCACTGCCTGCTCAGTAAATTTTTTCTCTTTTCTTGGCCCCCCCCCAGTATGTAAGCTCGTGGAGCTTAGAGCCCATTTATTATACTTTTATAGCAAATACTAGTAATAAAGTATTCATACAAGTCACTAGATGGCACTAATGCCAGTTACTAGCAAACAGAATTCTTGGCACACTTGTATCTCTTTATTTACATTTAAATAAAGAAAATATCTATTATGAGCTATAATGATATTAGCTAAGGAATAGTTTGCACATTTATTCCAGTTATTATTAACTGTTATCATTGAATTCAGTAATTAATGTTAACTAGCAACAGAATGCTGTTTTACCGGCATCGATCTAATATCGATTGCCACCCTGATAATCGATAATACTCTTACTTGTCCCTATGGACAGAACGGCGTAGAGCACTTCAAGCGGACTATCGATTTTTACACTTGTCCTTAAGGACAGTATACTTAAAAGTTGTATTACTTTCCATAAGAAATTTATTTATTTCTCCACAAAGGCATATTGTTTAATAAAATAAATACTCTCATATATTTTTTTGTGTGTTACAGAAAGAGTACTGCATGTTATCTTGTTTAATATAAGCCTGCTTTAAGATGGAAGCGTCTCGAAAGCTCGAGATCAGCTTTCCATCGAATTTGTGAATAATTCTTTTGTAAGATGATTATGTGAACGCATTTTGTAGCCGTTAGACTTCATTCACTCTCTCACCGATCGTCGCTTCGTAAGGGCACAGCCCCAAATTTAGCAACAGACCACAAGTCTGAATATACTATTGTACAGTTTCTACATGGAACCAGCATCAGCAGCCACTACTTAATCTACCAGGAGGTGGATTAGAGGACATCTCTAGAACTTCGTGGAGCGTAGCCCGTAGCCATGGAAGGACTCGCTACTGGCCACCGTTCAGGATGATCTACAGTACCATAGATCTTCAGCATCGATAACTGTACATCCTCCCTTTAGCTACAGTCCGGCTAAAATGCAGTCACATTCTCATCAGATGTAATCGCAATACAAGTTAAGTAAATCAAACTAAACCATGTATTAATTCACAAAAGCCAAGTAGGGCTTAGCATCTTTATATTACTATAAAGAAAATCTGCTTATATAAATGTAAGGAGTTTTGGCATCCTTGCAGCTCCTCTTTTCCTCTACGTACAAGCCAAATATGCTGCCGTAGTAGTTTTGAATAAACTATAATATAATTCACAAAGACCAAGGAATGGTCTAGCAATTTATTAGCTTATATAAGTAAAAACTGCATTTATAGTTGTCCAGGAGTTTTGGCATACTTGCAGCTCCCTTTGTCCCTACATGCCATCTAAAGAAATTGCTGTAGTAATCTTTGAGCAAGATATAGCTCAGCAAATTATATTGTACACCAATAAGTTTACAATAAAATTACCACAGGTTCTTGTTCAGAAAATTATATCTCACAAACTAAGCACATAACCTTTACATTATCCTTAAAAAACTTCCAAGTGAAATAAAAAATTAATACCAATAAATATTAAGCATAGCTAGAAGAAAGAAGAGAAGCAGCAATCTTCTAGAGCTTCAGAATAAGTGACAATTCTCATTCTCCATTATTCCTGCTTCCTTCAACATTCCTGCACTTCTAAGCTTGAATATTTCTGGATTATAATCCAGTGGACCTCCGAAAAATCCTATTGCAAATTCTGTTAGGCACACTAGCCTACAATGACGTATTCTGTTAACGTCCGCGTTCTTTAGAAACATTGATTAAAGGTAAGCCTTCCTTGAATTTTTAAAAATTATTTCCACAGTACCTCTCATGGGTTTAGTTTCCCGCTGTACTGGATTTCCACATGCGATGTTAGGCGTTGGTATGCGAGCTCTGGCTTGCAGACCAACACTCCCATTGGTTGCCAACGACCTTGCATGCCATTGGTCTTTCCCATACGGTGCTGCCAACAATTAACTTAGGTTAGGCATGTTAGGTTAGGTTAGGTTAGGCATGTTAGCTCAAGTTTAAAGACGGTTTGGGGGCCAGTGGTGTTCTAGACAGTGATAGCGACTGACCCATCACAGACCCTTATCATGTTTGCAGCCCTGATTCCAGCAACGTGACCCATCGGCTTCTTCCCAACTTGCGCCTGCGCTGTCTCGGGCAGCCGATTCTTGTTGTGCACTTTCTTTCCGAGAGTCATTTTAGGTTAGTTTTCTGTGAACTTCTTACAGATTTTACCTACATTTAAAATATTCTTAGAAACAAAATGTGCCTATGTATGGATTTTAAATGTTATGGAGAATCTCTGTATCTGTATCTGGTACCCTATGATCCCCAGGTGGGGCGAAGGGGCCTCCAAGCGGAGGTTTCATTACCTATACTAATTTTGATATGCTTATTTTCCGTGAGAGGGTAGAGGGATAGGTGGTAAGCCCATCGCCTCGCAACCCCCCTCTGGAAACTAAGTATTTCTTGGACGTGAAAGGGCCGAGAAATTTTGTCCAGAAGCTCTAATTTAGGCTTGGAGTTCTTTTACGTGCCGTAAATCTACGACACGGCACCCTCCGTGCCCAGGATTTTTACGTCCTGAAAAATCCATCGACCGCGGCCGGGTTTGATCCCGCGCCCTGCGGATCTAGAGGCGGGCACGCTACCTCTAGATCACCGCGGCCGACTTATGGATAATAATATTACATTAAATTTGACCTTTTTCGTGTGTAAAAAGATTATTAACTAATCCAGTACAGTGGGAAACTATACCCCCTCTCATAAATCGATTTTTGGACTACGATATGTCATGGGACATCCTATAGGCTAATGAATCCTCAGAATAGAAACAGAGATACTTGTATCTATGTTAAATTGCAGTATGCTGTGAAGTTTGCGGATTTGTTATGGTTGTGTTGACTGTAATTTCCGTCAGAGAGCAGTGTATGCGGATACTATGAATTGAATTACACCTCTTGTAATCATGGCTGCTGGCTTCAGGAAGAACCCTCAGACACTGCCATTACGTCTCTCTGTTCAGGTCAAAGCTTGTTCCGATTTAATAAACGGCTCTTTTGATGTCGACCCCGTGCTCAGTCAAGAGGAAATGAAGATGGGGAAAAAGTCGTGTTTTCTAAGAATCAACGAGCTCACCATGTTACGTTGTGAAAGTTTTAACAGTTGATACCAACACTGAGATTTCGAAGGGATCAGAGAAACAACAAAATGGGATTTCATGTTGAGTACAAGTTAGCTCCGAAGGGATTCTGGTTCTATTCCAGATAGACTAGGTGTAATGGAGTGTTACAGTACAGCAGACAACTGAATTTTCTTTCCATCCTTATCTGTAGTCGGGACAATTGTGTACGAATGTACAAAACATTGCCTATCTATCCTAGCGTGAATAAGAACTTTTGTGAGGAATAGTTGAATTCAATGGGTTTTTTTCTGTAGAAACGTGAAGTGATAATGCCGTCCTAGTAAATACGTATAGGGTGCTTCTGGGGATACTACTTATTTTCATACAACTGTAGACTAAAATATATTTTTCTCGACTCACGAACAGTACTTTCAGAGATGAAACTGTGTAATATGTAAGAGCATTTAATAACTTAAAATTACCTAATTAATATTTTATAGGGTTTATATGCCTTATTAATTTAATTCGATTTCTATTTATTTCTTGTGGTAATTTATAGGTAGTACATTTTCTCGTAGTTTTACCTCTCCCTTGGAGGGACTTTATGCGGCCCGCGCCGCCCGGGCCTTACCGGGCCGCGACCTGTCGGGAGAGAATCAACTATGGATCGCAACACAGACAGACATACTTTTTTGACCAGACAAGGACATGGAGGGCCTCCCCGGATGAGTGATCAGCTCAATGCCGAGGCGACCTCCGAGATAACACGAACACATAGGACGAGACACACCATTCACACACACACTCACTCCGAACAAGGCGAGGATGGAGATGAAGATGATAATGATGGCCAGATGATATCCGGGGACCATAAGGGCCTAAAGTTACCTGACATTTGTCTCACAGGTGAGGGAAAACCCCGGAAAAACCTCATCTAGGTAACTTGTCCCGACCATGAATCGAACCCGGGCTCACGAACGTATCCCCTGAGCCACAGCGGTGGACTAATTTAAATTTTCAATGTAAAAAAGGCATTTAGTGTCAAAATTGTATGAACTTGAAACTTTCATACTAAACTTAGGCCGCTCTTAAATAACTGGTAAATGGAAGTTACAGTAATGTAACCTTTTAAAGTGTTTAGTTTCAATATACTGGTAATTGCTAGTGAAATGGATACGAAAGAGATTAAAATATTGTGTACAAAATAGGGAGAAGAAAGCCGCTTTGTATGAATCATTAACAGATAAATCTATAGAGAACAATATATTCATTTATTAAGAGCTCATAACATGACTTAAGAACAATATTTGTAAGTATGATGCAAATATTTGTCTATCATAAAATCTGGTAATAGAAGTATTCTGTTTACTGGTGTCTATTAATAAAAATGTAAAATGTGTACAGTATGTTAAAATTAGTGTTTACATAGAATAATTGTTCCCTGGTATTTTCGGCACTATTACTTTAATCAATTCTATTTTGTTATTTTGGTACTTACGCGTGTCCATCTTCCTAACGATCTTTCCCTGATGTTGTTTATTTTGTTTTGTGTCCATGTAGTGTGTTTATGTTTGGTTTGGTTCTTTCCGGTTAATGCTTGTTTGCGCCCTGTGCCACTTCCGCTATTTAATTATCAATTAATTTTTATCCTATACCCGAGACAAGCTAAGAAAGAAACCTGAAGTAAACAAAAACTAGTATGTCTGTCTCACTTTTAAGTCATACGAGTAATGTGCTAGAGTGAGACAGAAGTACTTGTTTTTGTTTACGTCAGGTCTCCTTCTTAGAACAGACTTTAGTTTGCGGTATGTATTTTGTGGGGCGTTTCCTGCTTAGTAACCTTGCACAGGAGTTTGAGTGGGTAAAATCTAGCTGGGTATACACTATGTAACTTGTTTAATAAACTTATTACATGTAACAAGTTATATGTTTAACAAATAAGTTATATCACTTTTTTATATAACTAAATTTTAGAGAGACAAAAATACATTTGTACTGCACAATAGTGATGTGGGCCGAAAATGGTCCGAGTGGGAAGGAAATGTTCCCAAAAGTGAGCATTTATAAAAATCGTTAGTTTTTAATGTTTTACTGCTTATTAACGGTCCAGGTACCTTAAAATGAAACTATTTCAGTAAAATTCCACATGTTTATCAAGGAACCGTCTAGGAAGTATTACCTTTTCCTATGATATAATTTTTCACTTATTCTCAGAACAATGTACCCTAAGTCATCTTCTTTTAAAAAATAATAATTCGTGATAATCTCTTAGGTTTTCTTTATAAACTTATATGTTATAAAGTTATACCTCACACTTATTTAAACAGGATTAAAGATAAGTAATTTAAAATCATTGTTAATAGATTGTGTTGGTATTTAAAATAAAATGCCAGAAACACACACTTTCAATATTACACAAACACGAATTCAAATATAATTAATTTACAGCCTAATAATTAATCATAAACCAGTCCCACGATCTAGGCTAATCCTACTGTAGTTTAGGGGGAAATTTAGTTCTTTCATGATTTATGAGGGCTAAGAGGAACCTGCGACTTCGCAGATGTGGCCATCCAAATCTTAGGAACTACAGTCACTTCTGCCGCCACAAAACGTACATTCAGTACGTTTTCATGGATGCAATCTAAAAAAGAGGAACCGCCTATCATCTGAGCGAGCAGCTAAACTCACTTATCTTTCATACAACTGGGAACTGATGAATGCTCAACCTCAGAAGAAGAAAAAGAAGAGTGAATCTACTGAAGCTCAAACCCAAAGTGCTGGTGATCCAGACGATCCAGATGAAGGGAAGGACCAGAAGAAAACCTAGATGATGATGATGTTGATGATGATGATGAAGGTCATGATGACAATGATGATATTGGCATCATTTCTGATCTAGAAGAAAATGAAGAGGATGATGAAGGACATCTAATGGATTTCAATGGATGTGATTAGGCCAACATCTAAGATGAAGTCAAGGTCACACATTTAAAGAAAACAAGTAGGCCTTTTCCTAAATGTTATTTGGGTTCGTACAGTCTATGATTATTACTGTAATTTGTGTCTAATTAATAGTCAATCTCTTCAATGAACTCTTTTGTTAATCTTCTGTATTGACCTTAAAGAACCAGGGCAAATTTTAATTTACCTATTTTCATTGTTAACTATGTGAAAATCCAGTATTACAATATTTTATACGTAAGTAATTAATGTTCATTTTTTGTGTCCTTTCATTAATTATATATTAATCTTTGAACTTATGACAGTTTTTAGTTTTATTTAACCTAATCATGATTAAATATAAGTAACAAATAGGTATCTGAGTTATCTTGCACGTAAACAATAAATTCCAGGGAATTTATGAAATTGTGGGAACATTTCCGGGAACATTCCCTGGGAATATTTCCTAGAGATTAGGTTCCCGCCAGATGGCGTGAATTGAACTCTGGCGTAGCTCAGTTGGTAAGAGCATTGGCACGGATAGCCAAAAGTCCTGGGTTCAAGTCCGAGTGTCAGAGGAATTTTTTTCCTATAATATTATCATGCAATGTCCAACAGAGACAAGAATCTGTGGTACATGAATGCATATTAATAATAGGAGAGAGATTCTATCTGGCGCTGTGAATTCAATTCTGGCATAGCTCAGTTGGTGAGACCATTGGAACGAATAGCCAAAGGTCCTGGGTTCAAGTCCCAGTGTCAGAGGAATTTTTCTCCTATAATATTATCACAATATTATCTCAACTATCTCCTGTAACTTGTTACTATATATTGATGAATTTAATTTTTCCGTTTGTTTGTATAAAGAAACTGGCCATCTAACCACAAATAATTAGATTTATCCAAAAGTTCAATCCATGCAACCTTTACAATAAAAATAATAATAATAATAATAACAATACATCATAATCTCACATATATTCCCCTCTACAAAACTCTCATATATAATATTAATAATTTTCATCAATGTTCCATATCTTGATGGCGCTGATTCTCTTCTTTATCTTAGTTTTATCAGACAAGATATGTCATATTCTCTTGTAATGTCCATGAGAGACAATGATCTGTGGTTCATGAATGCTTGTATGTCTGTCTTGAATGTTAACTGTACAATAACAGTGGGAGCCGGGTCACAAAAGTCACTATTTAGTGTGCCTCACAGAACTGCTAATGACATAACTTGTCTGTCTCATATGTAATATGTAATATGTGTGCAATTAGGGCAATCAGTCATAGGAGAGAGGTTCCATCTGGCGCTGTGAATTGAACTCCGGCTTAGCTCAGTTGGTAGACCATTGGCGCGAACAGCCAAAGGTCCTGGGTTCAAGTCCCAGTGTAGGAGGAATTTGTCTCCTATAATATTCTCATTTATATATCGTGTATAACAATTGGTTGGTTAGGTTAAAAGCTGTGAACTTTCATTCCATTGTCTGTTGCATCTCTATTATGCATATGCGAAATTTCAGCAAATTATTGTTATTAATATAAAATAACTCTTCTTCTTCTTCTTCTTTTCTGGCGCTACAGTCCAAGATGAACCTTGGCCTTTCCAACGAGCTTCCTCCATCCATCACGGTCGCATGCTTCCTTCTTCCAGTTTCTACATCCCAGCACCCGTAGATCATCTTCCACCCCATCCAACCATCTTGCTCGAGGTCTACCTCGTCCTCTCTGTCCTCCTGGATTCCCAAGAAGGATCTTTCTTGTGACCTCAGACTCCTCCATTCTTACCACATGGCCTGCCCATTTTATCCTTCCTGATCGTATGATTCTGGTTACTGGAGCATCGGAATATATAGTGTACAATTCTGCATTATATCTTTTCCTCCATCGTTCTTTATCATACACGGGGCCAATTATTCTCCTCAGAACTTTCCTCTCAAATCCATCAAGGAGTCTTGCATCGATTTCCGTCAAGGGCCACGTTTCTGATGCGTAAGTAAGAACTGGTCTAACAAGGGTTTTATAGACAGTGAGTTTTGTTGGGCGGCTGAGAAGTCTTGACCTTAATAAGTTGCTTAAGGCAAAGTATGCCTTATTTGCTGACACCAACCTGATCTTGATTTCATTTGAGACATCATTTGAGCAAGTTACTGTGGAGCCAAGATACTTAAAACTATCGACTCTTTCAAATGTGTATCCATCCATGCTGAGAGTCATCGGCATATTGGGCTGATAGGCTCTCCCACAGGCCATATATTTTGTTTTGTCTTCGTTTATCATTAGGCCCATCTTCCTGCTTGCTTGACTTAAGGCTGTGAAGGCTTCTCTCAGTGCTGGTATTGTTCGTGCTATAATGTCTAAGTCATCTGCATATGCCAGGATCTGTACTGACTTGTAGAAGATGGTACCTCTGGTCTGTAAGCCTGCATCCCTGATCACCTTCTCTAGTGCTACATTAAATAATAAGCATGCCAATGCATCTCCTTGACGTAACCCATTATTTATTTCCAGAGGGTCCGAGTAGTTTCCCCTAACTCGAATGCAGCTTCTTACATTAGACATCATCATTCTTACCATTCTTATCAGCTTTCCATCTATTCCCATCTCCTGTAATGCATGATACAGCTGGTCCCTATTAATGCTGTCGTAGGCAGCTCTGAAGTCAATAAAGAGGTGATGGGTTCCAACTCTATATTCAACCGTCTTCTCCAAGATTTGGCGTAAGTTAAATATCTGGTCTATTGTAGACTTTCCTCGTCGGAATCCACTTTGATACATGCCAATCTGTCTGTCCACCTGTGGGAGTAACCGATCAAAAATAATGTTAGATAGCACCTTATACCCCAGATTTAAGAGGGTGATTCCACGGTAGTTTCTGCACTCCATTCGGTCGCCTTTTTTATGTATAGGACACATTATTCCTTCATTCCACTCATCTGGTATCCTCTCCTGTTCCCATATAAGAGTAATAAGGTCAAACAGGGACTGCTCTAATTTGGTTCCTCCACATTTTAACAATTCTGCTGGGATATTATCAGTACCGGGCGCCTTATTATTCTTCAGCTTCCTTATAGCTTCTCTAACATCCTCTATCACTGGGCCATCCAGTGACTTTTCACGATCCAACCCTTCTTCACATTCATGCAAGTCATTGTCTACCTGTTCTAACTCCTGGTTTAGTAGACCATTAAAATACCTTCGCCATCTTTCCAGTATCTGTTTGCTCTCACTTATTATATTTCCTTCTTCATCTCTGATGACGCTAGTTATCGGAACAAATTGTCTTCGAGCATTGTTCACTCTTGTGAAAAACTTTCTAGATTCATTCTGCTTCTTATACAGTTCCATATGTTCTAAATCAGCCTTAATCCACTCCCTTTTCTTTTTACGATGCATCGTCTTTTCAATCCTCCTTTTCTCTCGGTAATCCTCCAGCAGACTTTTGGTATGCAGACTTTTGGTATGCAATGTTCTTCTCCTCTGTCACCCTCTTACATTCCTCATCAAACCATTCAGGTCTGTTAGCTTGTCTTTCCATCCCTAGTATATCCTTTGCTGAGTTGTCTATGGCTGTTTTAATAGTTAACCATTTTTGTTCTATATTATTATTCTCTTCCATCGTTCCCTGTTCTTTTTCTAGGGCCTGTGAGACTTTCTGGCAATACAACTCACAAGTTTCTGTAGTTTTCAAGGCTGCAGTATTGTATCTTTCCCTCCTTGTTTGTCTTTCTTTTTGGGCATTTGATATCCTTGCTCTTACCTTGGCCATCACTAACAAATGGTCTGAATCCATATTAGGACCGCGAAGAGTTCGTACATCCAGCAAGTTGGATTTATGTCTCTGATCTATCAATACATGATCAATTTGATTGATAGTTTCGCCATTAGGTGACTTCCATGTGCCCTTATGTATCTCCTTATGGGGAAACCTGGTAGACCCCACCACCATATTCCGAGAGGCTGCGAAAAATATCAATCTCATTCCATTTTCATTAGTAAATTCATGCTTACTGTGGGCTCCAATTACTGGCTGGAACATAGCTTCTCTTCCAATTTGTGCATTAAAAACACCCAATAAGATCTTGATGTCATTCTTTGGGCATTTATCATAGCATTTTTCAAGGGCATCATAGAATTCATCTTTTAGCTCTTCACTAGATTCTTCTGTTGGTGCGTGTCCATTTATCATACTATAATTAAAGAATCTTCCTTTAATTCTAATTACTGACAGCCTTGGGTTAATAGGTGTGAAATTAATCACCAAGTGTTTCAAACCTTTATGGACGAGAAAACCTGTGCCAAACTCATGTTTATTGTCATCACAGCTATAGAACATAGTGCCCTCTTTTTTTTCCAATACACCACTCCCAGTCCATCGAATTTCTTGGATGGCAATGATACTCTCATTGAGCTTCTCCTGCTGTTCTAGTAACTTCTTGAAGGAGCCTGGGCTATACAGAGATCGAACATTCCAAGTACCAACTCGAAGGTCAGATTTCAGTTTTCCATTCATCATTCGTTGTCCAAAATACATGCCATGTCGTCGTCTATTGATCCATCCGGCTTCTACTCTTTGGATTTTCGGAACGGGTTGTTTTTTACGGGGAGAGGGTGTTAACCTCAAGCCCAACCCCCTACCTGGAGGGCCAGGTTATTTGATTTTGGGGTTTTCTTCCCCTAGATCAGTTGCTTTCTCCACAGCTACAGAGCCTGATCTGCCCCTCCCTAATTTGAGGTGTCTCTTCCGCTGCCTCCGCCATTGGGACTAAAACTCTTAGGCGCACTGAAATCCAATAATTGTAAGTAGTGTGGTTTTGTTCATTACCCCTATGGTGGGGCCCGATACATTCCCGCAACACATGGTGGGGCAGGGGCAAAGTCCACATCGTTCAAAGTCCACAAATGACGTCATCCAATATGGCGGCGCGCTAGACCACGTGACCAGAAGTAGGTTTCATACTTCATTGCGGTTTCCCACGAAGCGTAAATACAACGTCATCATTATATTCCTCCATACAAGTTTTCTGTAAGATGTTTATTTCTCTAATACAATAATTTTTCACTATGGTCCTGGGATCGACTCAGCCTGGAGTAAATGCGACCGATACCTAAGGCTGTTAACCTTACCGTACATATTATTATTATTATCAGACGCAGTCGGAAGTGTAGAGAAGCGATATTTCAAGCCTTCATTCATTTTTATAAATATGGTAGCTAAAGACTTAAAACTATATTTTATAATACATTTTTCCCCCATAAGGTATTAATTTTTGCCCTGGGGTTAACTCAGCCATTAGATTTTACTATTAAGCTTCAAAGGTGTATGCTGCGTAAAGATGTTAATTTTCTGATATTGGTATATCTAATCCACATTACGGCCTTATAAAATTTGTGTAAAAAAAGCCATCGAGTTATTTAAACATGTGCGTACAGAGATTTGTGATTACACATTCAGAACTAGTTTCGCTGACGCAAGAGTATTCATATTCGCTCGACCTTTTATCAACGTTGTACAACAAGATGCTACTCTTATCGCTATCTCGCATGTTAAAACAGTCTCTTTAATTCTCCATTCATATGTTATAACAGCGATATTTCATTTGTCCCTTTAAACTTTAAATCCTCATGACATGTCTAGCTTATTAATTTTTGTAAGGAAATATTCCGAAAACGCACTTCTACCCGATGTTCAACTGTTGGCAACATAAGTAAAAGTTGGTAGTGCCCCGCTTTGACCTTATGTTTCAGGAACAATAATGAACGGACTCTGTCAGGGGCGCAGGAAAGTGCTCTACGGCGCATGTCAGAGAGAGGGATCTCGGGCAAATGAAGATGTCGGAAAGGAGAAAGAAGAGAGCGTCGTAAGAATTTTCGCCCAGAGGATCGTCGAAAAAGTTGGATCGTCGAGAAGTTTGATCGGCGAAAAGAACGTCTCGAGTAAGGTGGCTCGAGGAAAAGCTGTGTGGTTCAGCTACATAACGTCTGGAGAAAGGTGGCTCGGGAAACGCTACGTGTAATTACGCGGTACATCTGTTGGAAGGTCTTGAGCAAGGTGGCTCGAGAAAAGCTACGCGGGATTACGTGGTGTAAATTGGAAGTCGCTGTGTGTGAAGAAAAGCGCACAAGCTGAGTATTCTACGAGAATATATTATTTTAATTAAAGACAATGAGATAGAGACTCCATTTTTATATTCATTTTGATTAACGTAAAAGTAAGAAAGTTAAATATTCTTTTTGTTTGTTTATTGTTTCATATAATAATCTGAAAAGATAACTTCAGTAAAGTACCCAATACATAAGATCTACTTTGTTCGAACACGCATTCTTTGCTGTGATCTGGAAGTAAGGTTAGAAGCTTGAAAAGACATTCATTTATTTTTGAAGCTTAAAAATAAAGAAGGCTTTATATAATAATTAACAGATAATTAAAATATTTCTATTATTTTATTTTCACATAAAGTTACGAAGTATAGAATCTTCGAGACTAAACTGTTAATTGTATTTGAATTTGAAAATATTAAAATATTAACCACTGTCAAACCTATGTTTCGTTTGTGTAAAATTATATACCTACTTAATCTGTCAACCTCAATACTGAATAGAATCCCCCCTAAAGAGATGATGAGCCAGTCTGGGCATAGACAAGTCGTAATGTGGCCGACGAGGAATAATAGACAAAAATAGGTCAAGTTATTGTTGTGAAGGAGATTGACTTAAATAAGTGCTTATGGTGAGTTGTATTTAGATAATCTAGCTGGCGCCTAGTAAATACGCTAGAATTGTGTGGTTAAATATTTTGCGGAGTCTATCAAGTTTATTTTTGAGTCAAATTGTCGGAAGTCGTCTATTGTTCTTCTCGACCATCAAAGTTATCCTCACAGATAAATTGGCGCCCATAGCGAAGGGCCAGTGTTGCAGTGTTGCAGTGTTGCATATTTTCGTAATAGAAATATTACTATTTTCAAGACAGTGGTTAGGGAATAAGGTATTAAGGGACAATACGGAAATTCATAATTAGGACATAAATAGAGTATATTCTTCTAGAATAAGAGAGAAGATGATTATGTGACTAATACACATATTCTTTTCCAGGAGGGTATATAAATGTTTAATGTGTATAAAACAGTTGGAACATCAGGTACAAGACGGGTATCAAAGGTTTAGATATTACGATAGCAGAGATGTAAGCTATCAGATGACATTCTTACATCTGTATGGATCTAAGTTAGGATATTTGTAGTTATACCTCCCCTAGTATAACCTAGTGAAGTTGTGATATATAAGAAATATATATATTGCTTTCATTCAAAGTTGAATAGATTTTTGAGATCGTTTTGATTAGAAATGGCGACTATAACAAATACTGCAGAAGCTTATCAAAACCCAGAACTAACGACGGCCATTCGTAAACTACGAAAAAGAGATTTAGAATCAGAGTGTAGATATTTTCATTTAGTTACGACTGGAAACAGAGACGAATTGAGACAGGGAGTGTTACATTTTGCAAAGCAAAATCCAACTTGTTTGAGTGCGTGATTTTAGCATTTCAGCTTAGCGAAGAAGTTCTGAAAGAGGGACTTACAGAAAATTACATTCCCATTCCAGGCTCGTATGGCGATATAGTGTACGCATGGATTATGTTAATGCGAGAAAAAGGAGAATCTCGAGATCCGATTTTAGCCCCGCAACCTCAAACTTTTACTATTCAGGTAGAACAACCTAAATTAAGTGCCATGGAAATAGTCCGTAGAGGAAATGCAAAATTTAAGCCAGGAGATAGTATTTACTTATTCTTAGAGCGCTTAGATGACCTGAAAAGAGGATCTAGGTTGTCTGAGAACGATTTATTTCTCGCTATTCCCGAAATGCTTCAAGATTCTGCATTGCTATGGTATAGGAATAATGTAAGCAATTGGAATTCTTGGGAAGATTTTGTGAGAGAATTTAAATCTTATTATTTACCAATAGATGCGAAAGAATCATTGTTGGAGGAAATTAAAAATAGGACTCAAGGGAAACATGAAACAGTGGCGGATTATACTAATGCAGTACAAACTTTATCACGTCGGTAAACTACGTCTATGAATCCCGGGCAAATGATTAAATTGTTGATCAAGAATCTTAGACCCGATGTAAGACTTTACCTTCGTCCTCAAGAAGTAGAGTCAGTGGCGGATTTAGTCAGAGTAGGTAGGCATTATGAGCAGATTTTGATAGAATCTGAAAAGTATGTTCCACCTCCAGAAGTATCGAAGGCTATTGTTAAAGAAACAGCGTACAACCCCAAAGTTCAGAAGTTTGTACCAGGTTTAAATACAGTAGTGGGAATAGAACAAACATCAGGTCGGGAAGGAGGTGAATCTGAAGTGAAATTAGGAGTTAAACAAAAGAGATGTTGGGATAAAACAAACAAACAAGATGTAGGACAAATTCATAGCTTAAATTCATCGGAGGAACATAATTTAAGCTTGTCTAATGATAGCACAGTTAGATAGCAACGAGTTGTAAACAGAGGAAACGTTGTAGAAGTTTCGAATAAGGCTAACAATTCTAAGCAGATCGCTTATAGTACAAAGAGAAAATTTAATTGTTGGAACTGCGGAGAAATAGGCCATAGACATTTTGAATGCAAACTGGAGAAGAAAATATTTTGTTATAGATGTGGTAGACAGGGTAAATGAAGTAATGACTGTTTATGTGGAGGAGCTAGGAGAAACAGGCGATTATGACAATTACCAAGTCAGGGAACTTTGACTGTAGATTTTTAGGAGGTTCCACTCAAGTTCAGTCAGCTATAAATAGATGTATGGCGGAAATTGAATTAGAAGGAACGACGATGTATGCTTTGATTGATTCTGGATCGGACAGATCATATATTGGTAGGAAAGGCAGAGAATTATGTGAGAATATGGGAATTATCATGCAACTTTTAACAGACATAGTGGTTATCCCCAATCAAGATTTAAGTTCCTGCAGGTAGATAGGTCGAGCGTAGGCCATAAACTAGATGCCTTATTGAACATTCCTCCTAAAAGGGAACAGGAATTACTTCGAAAATTTCTAACAGAACAACTACCGTTAGTTGAAAATTGTACAGGATGTACGAAAGAAATAACTCATGAAATTGAAACAGGGTCAGCGAAACCCATTAAGCAAAGGTACTATCCAGTTTCGCCAGTTTTAGAAAAAAACTATCCATTCGGAAATAGACCAGATGTTAGAGCAGGGTATAATAGAACCGTCTAGTTCACCTTGGAGTTCACCTGTGGTGATGGTTAAGAAACCAAACGGTTCTTGGCGTTTTTGTGTGGACTTTCGGAAAATTAACCTAGTCACAAAGAGGGATAGTTACCCATTACCTTATATTGAGCAGATATTAAGCAAACTGAGAAGGGCAAAATATATTAGTACCATTGATTTGAAAAATGGATACTGGCAGGTCCCCTTAACTGAGAGTAGCAAAGAAAAGACAGCGTTTACTGTGCCTGGAAGAGGCCTGTATAATTTTAAAGTCATGCCTTTTGGAATACACAATGCAGCAGTCACATTCCAGAGACTTGTTGACACTGTTTGCGAACAGAGATAGGAGAAAAGTGCTTTGTCTATTTAGACGATATCGTTGTAATTAGCTAATCATTTGAGGAGCATTTAGAGTTACTTGAGAAAATCATTAATAAGCTAAGGGCAACGAACCTTAAAATTAATGTGGAAAAATCGAAATTTGTTAGGACTGAGTTAAAATATCTGGGTCATATTGTAAGTCCATTAGGTATAGCAGTAGATCCTGATAAAGTTAACTGCATTTCAGATTATCCTGTACCGACTAAAGTAAAGGAAGTCAGATCATTCCTAGGTTTAGCTTCGTGGTACTGAAGATTTATTCCTTGTTTTTGCTGAATTAGTGACACCTTTGACTAATTTGTTACGCAAAAATCAGAAATGGAATTGGACTAGTGATTGTCAAAGTGCATTTGATGATGTGAAAAATAGACTAATAAGTAGCCCAATTTTAACATGCCCCGATTATACCAAACCCCTAGCGGTGCAGACAGACTCAAGTTTTTCTGAGCTAGGAGCCGTCCTCATCCAACCGGGTGAAGCGGGCGAGGAAAATGTCATTGCCTATGCAAATCGTTCTCTCACTCCGGCGGAAAGGAAATGGTCAGTGGTAGAGAAAGAGTTATTAGCCATACTGTGGGCTATACAAAAATTTAGAGCTTATATCGAAGGATATCATTTTGTAGTTCATACGGATCATTTCGCTCTTTAGCCCAGTCAAATGTTACAAAAAAAATGCGTGAACTTACATTAAATGGGGTATTAATGATTTTTGGAGGGGAGTTTCAGACCATTACTGGGATCACAAATCCAGATTTGCAACCCTCAGAAACCTGTGCTCGATGAATGGCGGTCGAATTAAACCGGTTTTTTCGGCCTTTTTCGGTTTTCGACAATATCTCCTAAACTATGAGTTTGTTGAAAATATTATTTCTTTGCTTTTTAAAAGTAAATTAAATTTTCTAAAATATGAGATCAAAATAGTTTTTTGAAGTTATATAGTTACCAAGATACGGCTTATCAAAGATTAGCCTTTTTTTCCAAAAAGTTAAAATTTTAAGTTATCTTCGTGTTTCGAACTGAATACCGACAAAATGACACGTCCTACAGAAATGTCAAGAGAACAACAGTTGTAGGCAATTTAATAAGCTTTAATGTGAGCTATAGCTCGTTCTTGTGGCTCAGATAGTCTCGTCATAAATGACAAAAACCGAAAATATGAAAAAATTCTTTTTTGGGTGAAAGTTGAATAACATCGTTTCCTCCACCAACAACTTAATTCTTTTGTAACATGTTGGCGGATAATGTCTTATAACTGTGTATAGAAACTATTTGTGTGTATATGTGTCTATGGGAAATGAATTTTGCCAGAAAAAATATTTAAGCAGATTATTTCATAAAAATGTATTTACTTTAAACCAACAGGCATATTTAAACCATGTGTGAGGTTCCTGGCATGGGAAGTCGAGGGTGGGGTGATGTCTTCATCTTCATTTGAAGAATTGTCATTCTGGGGTGTGGGCACATTGCATTTCAGCTCAGTTTTGCGGCAGCTGCAGCCCCCAGCGCAGCCCATCTTGCACTTGCACGAGATCAGTTGTAGAAGGGTTTGAGGGGTTCGTTTAACTTCCATTGCAATTGGAGTAAGCCCAACTCGTCCAACTTCCACCCCAATCCGTGAGTTTTTTCCACCCCAACCACTTTTGTACCTGCGAAAAAGTAGAATGAAAATTAGTTAGTCTATAATATTTCAAAGCATACACACGGTGTACAATAAAAGTGTATAAGTGAACAACGAAATTTAAGAACATAATGATAGGAAATGTATATGGACATACCTGGTGTTACATACAATAAGCATGATATTTTGCAGCATCTGTGGTTGGTGACAATCGGGCGAGGTTGACTTTGGCTGAGAGGTCGTTGAGGGTGGTGTCAGTCGCTCCTTCATAAACTGCGACGAGATACTTCTCCCCAGCTGCAGCTATTTCATCGTAACTCACATCTGGGTGGTGGAAGACTTCTGCTTGCTTGAATAGTGCTGGGTTCTTGAGGAAGGTTTGACAAATTTGGTTTTCCCCTGCTTGAAAGGGGCCCGGGAGAGTAGTAAGAATTCCCAGTGGTGAACGATGTAGATGAATATTGGACGTCTGGCTCACCTCTTCTGAAAGTAGATGTATTTTTTGGAACTCAAACCAACTAATAACACAAGCAGGTGAAACATCTTCCACGATGATTACAACCTTCTCAGATGAGTCGGCTTTGGTGATGGCAGCTCTAACAATGTCAGCGTCAATGTCGTCTTCTGTCACCTCAACACCGTGCTGTTCAAATCCAGTTTTCAGTAGCTCTATCAGCCTATGCTTATTAGTGTCATTCGATAAGAACTTCTCTTGTGTCATGTTGAAGGTAGTTGAAGCTGATAGGACAATGCCACTGCAGTTGAGGGCGGAGTATCGTCTGAGACCTTCGGCACTTTTAGTACTTTTTTGAGAGGCGTCCTCCGGATATCCATCGAAGACAGTGGATTACATCTGTCCCAAAATGGTTTTTCACAAAATGAATGTAGCCGTCAATGATGGTCTTCACTGATGCGTTTTGATGCCACACACATTTGTGGAGCAAGTAGCCACCATCGAGCATGATGTGGATATTGGCGTCTCGGGAGATGTTGGTAGTGAGGGATGTGAAATACGAATATAGATCTGCCTTAGTTCCCTTCCTCACTCCAGTTTCGTTGAAAAGAGACACTGGGTAAGGGGGCAATTCATACTTGCAGCGGGCTTTCAACTCTTCGTCTGATTTTTATGGTAATGCTAACTCGCTGAAATATTGTGAGAGGGTCAACTTCAATCTTCTTATTAGTTACTTGTATGGAACTATTGACGCTTGCCAAGGTAACAACTTGCAACGAAGGTAACAACTTTGTCTTTACGTTTGAATCCAACTTTCCCAAATGTTTGGTCTTCTATGTTAACCACGCCTTCTGTTCCCAGTTCCTTGACAATTTAACAATTGACTTCATAGCCTCCAACAATCCCACTGCTAATAGAAACTATTTTGTCAGAAACAGGGAACTGATCTCGTGCAAGTGCAAAATGTGCTGCGCTGGGAGCTGCAGATGCCGCAAAACTAGGCGGAAATGCTCAGTTATGTGCACTTTCTGCAAGGGAAAAGTTCTGCCGCAATGTGCCCACACCCCAGAATGACAGTTCTTCAAGTAAGGATGAAGACATTACCCCACCCTCGACTTCCCATACCATCCCATACCAGGAACCTCACACATGGTTTAAATATGCCTGTTGGTTTAAAAGTAAATACATTTTTATGAAATATTCTCCTTAAATATTTTTTTCTGGCAAAATCCATCTCCCATAGACACATATACACACAAATAGTTTCTATACACAGTTATAAGACATTATCCGCCAACATGTTACAAAAGAATTAAGTTGTTGGTGGAGGAAACGATGTTATTCAACTTTCACCCAAAAAAGCATTTTTTCATATTTTCGGTTTTTGTCATTTATGACGAGACTATCTAAGCCAAAAGAACGACTTATAGTTCATATTAAAGCTTATTAAATTGCCTACAACGTTTGGTCTCTTCACTTTTCTGTAGAACGTGTCATTTTTTCGGTATTCAGTTCAAAACACGAAGAAAACTTAAAATTTTAATTTTTTGGAAAAAAAGACTAATCTTTGAAAAGACGTATCTCGGTAACTATATAACTTACAAAACCGGTTTTGATCTCATATTTTAGAGCAATTAATGTACTTTTACAAAGCTAAGAAATATTATTTTCAACAAACGCATAGTTTAGGAGATATTGTTGAAAAACCGAAAAAAGTCCGAAAAAACCGGTTTATTTCGACCGCCATTCAGCGAGCACAGGTTTCTGAGGGTTGCAAATCTGGATTTGTGATCCCAGTAATGGTCCGTAACTCCCCTCCAAAAATCATTAATACCCCATTTAATGTAAGTTCCGATGTAACATTTGACTGGGCGTGGCTTCATAAATTAAAGAATCCTTTAGAACGTTTAGCTAGGTGGAGTTTGCTCTTACAAGAATATGATTTTACGGTAGTACATCGAGCAGGCCGCTTACAAAAAGTGTCCGATGCTTTATCAAGGATACACAGTAGGGACGATTCGGATTTGGAGAGTAAAGAAATGTGTTTAGCCCTAAACCTAAGTAGTGAAAGGGAATGGGAAAATATTCAAGATGTTTGGTATAAAAGACGTTTAGACCAAGTTAAAAGAAATCCTCAATATTGGCCTGATTGGAGAGTCGAAGAGGGTAAATTGTTTCATTTAAGACTGGATCAATTAGGACAGGTGTTAGATAAAGATACAGATAAATGGAAACTAGTAGTTCCGTGGGAATTTAGGAAAAGATTGTTAAAGGAATATTATGACGAACCAACCGCTTGACATTTTGGAATTACCAAAACATTCTTAAAATTGTCTAGGAAGTATTTTTGGCCTAACATGTTTAAAGATGTTGTTAAGTACATTAAGGAATGTCTAATATGTCAGAAATATAAAGTAGTACAATCCAGACCAGCAGGACAAATGCAATTTCGAAGAAAGGATCGCCCTTGGGTCACGATTTCGACAGATATATTAGGACCGTATCCTCGTTCAAAAAGGGGAAACCGATATATCGTTGTGTTTCATGACTATTTTTCAAAGTGGGTGGAGTGTAAAACTATAAAGACAGCTACCACTAAAACAGTGGTGGATGCGTTTTACGAACTCGTAATTTTGAAATGGGGGGTCCCGGAAAATTTGATAATGGACAATGGACCACAGTACAGTAGTAAAATTTTCCAGACAGTGGCTAAAAACTTTGGAATTCTAGCATGTTTTGCTCCAAATTACTCTCCCCAAGTAAATCCAAGTGAGAGAGTGAACCGAGTGTTGAAAACCATGATCTCCAGTTATATTAACACGGACCATACTCAGTGGGATAGATATTTTAAAGAATTTGTTCATGCCGTTAACTCGTCAGTACACAAGTCGACAGCTTATTCACCCTCACTGCTAAACTTCGGTCGAGAAATTGAAATCAGCAAATCACTAGTCAAGACTCGGGATACGTGCCTATTGACACAGCGACCGAAGGAATGGATATACAAGATGAATAAACTACAAGAGTTGTATTTGATAGTGAGGCATAATCTGGAGAATGCATTTAAGGAAACGAGTCACTACTATAACCTTAGGAAGAGAGAGGTAAATTTTCGAGTAGGTGAAGCAGTGCTCAGACGAAATTATGTGTTAAGTTCGGCTGGACAGAATTTTACAGCAGGTTTCGCCCCGAATTATGTAGGCCCATTCTTGATAAACAAGAAGCTTGAACTAAATGCATATGAATTGGAAGATAGAAACCATAAATCACTAGGCAGGTGGCATATCAAAGATTTAAACCATTTTGTCCTGTGAGTGATACGTAGTGGAAGAAAAAAAATAAACGAGTTTATTTTTTTTTAATTTTGCAAGGGGGGTGAGTAAGGAAATATTCCGAAAACGCACTTCTACCCGATGTTCAACTGTTGGCAACATAAGTAAAAGTTGGTAGTGCCGCGCTTTGACCTTATGTTTCAGGAACAATAATGAACGGACTCTGGCAGGGGTACAGGAAAGTGCTCTACGGCGCATGTCCGAGAGAGGGATCTCGGACAGATGAAGACGTCGGAAAGGAGAAGGAAGAGAGCGGCGTAAGAATTTTGGCCGAGAGGATCGTCGAAAAATTTGGATCATCGAGAAGTTTGATCGGCGAAAAGAACGTCTCGAGTAAGGTGGCTCGAGGAAAAACTGTATGGTTCAGTTACATAACGTCCGGAGCAAGGTGGCTCGGGAAACGCTACGTGGAATTACGCGGTACATCTGTTGGAAGGTCTTGAGCAAGGTGGCTAGAGAAAAGCTACGTGGGATTTCGTGGTATAGCCATTGGAAAGTCTTGAGCAAGTGTGGCTCGAGAAAGGCTACGAGGGATTACGTAGTGTAAATTGGAATTCGTCGTGTGTGAAGAAAAGGGCACAAGCTGAGTATTCTACGAGAATATATTATTTTAATTAAAGACAATGAGATAGAGACTCCATTTTTATATTCATTTTGAATAACGTAAAAGTAAGAAAGTTAAATATTCTTTTTGTTTGTTTATTGTTTCTTATAATAATCTGAAAAGATAACTTCAGTAAAGTACCCAATAAATAAGATCTACTTTGTTCGAACACGCATTCTTTGCTGTGATCTGGAAGTAAGGTAGAAGCTTGAAAAGACATTCATTTATTTTTGAAGCTTAAAAATAAAGAAGGCTTTATATTTGAACGTCACAGATAATTAAAATATTTCTATTATTTTATTTCCACATAAAGTTACGAAGTATAGAATCTTCGAGACTAAACTGTTAATTGTATTTGAATTTGAAAATATTAAAATATCAACCACTGTCAAACCTATGTTTCGTTTGTGTAAAATTATACACCTACTTAATCTGCGAACCTCAACACTGAATAGAATCCCCCCTAAAGAGATGATGAGCCAGTCTGGGCATAGACAAGTCGTAGTGTGGCCGACGAGGAATAATAGACAAAAATAGGTCAAGTTATTGTTGTGAAGGAGATTGACTTAAATAAGTGCTTATGGTGAGTTGTATTTAGATAATCTAGACGGCGCCTAAAAAATACGCTAGAATTATGTGGTTAAATATGTTGCGGACTCTATCAAGTTTATTTTTGAGTCAAATTGTCGGAAGTTGTCTATTGTCCTTCTCGACCATCAAAGTTATCCTCACATCTTTACATATTACCTAGTGCTTTTATTAATTTATTGTATCATTTTATGCTTTGAAGGGGACTTGGTCATATTGTACTATAATAAAAATTTCATATATTAGTCCTCACGGTTGCTCCCAGTGAAAATAGAAAAATGGTTTTCAATGCAAGGTTTTAGCGAAATATTTGAAATTCTAAAACGTAATTCTTCAGAAAATGGCTTCTAGTGCAAGGTTAAAAAGACTTTTAGCGCGTAATTTAAAATTATGAACAAATGACATTGTGTTAGATTTGTAATATATTCTTACGAGAGAGTTATTTTATACGTTTCATTTCACAATAGGTATCAAATTACCAAAGTCAACATTTTATTTTCCACGTTTTGTCATACAAACCCCGCGGATCATATCAATTCTTTGTTCATATATATCATACGAACTAAAACATAATGCTACGACAGCATTTTTTTTTCAAACGTATCTTCATACAAAAGGTTAATTTCTTTAATCATATACAAGAAATGATGTATCTGTGGATAATGCTGATTCAACAAATTCTTTATTTATGACGTCATCATTACAGACAGCCTCATGCATGATTCAAGGTCATACACGACACGTGTGCGGAAGTTAAGTAGGTCACACATCTCATATTACAAAACACTCCTCTCCCTGTAATACATCATTCATTAGGCATTATGTTTAACTTATTAATATTTTTTTTTCTTTTTTATGTCTAATGCTTTTATTAATTCGTTGTTTCATTCTACGCTTTGAATATCCTAATGCACTGACAAATATTTCAATCATAATTAAGTACTACGAATTCTCACCGGTGAAGGGAGAGTAAGTGGAAGGGTAGTCTACCATTACATTTTAAAGTACCATATGCTGTCAAACCGTCTTCCTAGCTGGTCAGCTCTCTAATCTCCATATGTTTTTTACCAGTCTGAGAAATAGTCATACAAAAATGGTTTCTAGTGCAAGGTTAAAATGACTTTTAGCGCGCAATTTAAAATTATGAACAAATGACATTGTGTTGGATTTGTAATATATTCTTACGAGAGAGTTATTTTATATGTTTCATTTCACAATAGGTATCATATTACCAAAGTCAGCATTTTGTTTTCCACGTAGCAAATAAAGCCTGCGGATCATATTAATTCTTTGTTCATATATATTATACCAACTAAAACATAACGCTATGACAGCATTTTTTTCAAATGTATACCAGACGTATCTTCAATCAAAATGTTAATTTTACAATTTCTTTATTCATATGCCATGTGTGTATAGTTTATTAATCTTTATATGTAATATTATGCTGGCCACATACCTCCCACAATCCTACCATTTGCCTATGTTAGATGATGCATCAGTCGAGTGGTAGACCAAGTCCCTCAAGGGATGTAGCGCCACGGAGTTTTAGAGTTTAGCTGTTTAAGTATACATTACCTATTATTATGTACGCTGCTTTCATTCACTGTTCTGCAAACGGACTTGGTCAAAATGTTTAATTTATACATCTAATTTTAAAAAAATCACGTAACAATCCTATTACAAATAGTAGAAACTCAAAATAGCTGGAGGTTCGAGTTTTCAAAACTTACAACTTTTTTACATATTTAGACTTTGAATTAAAATTATGTTTTTATTTTGCAAGATCAACATTAATTTTTAATATGAACCCAACGGTGGCGCGGGTCCAAACACCATCATGTCTTCCACTGATATCATTCAAGATGGAGGCGTGCTATCCACGAATCCACATGAGCCCACACGAGATCACATTTGGTTTGTAAATGGTGGACCAAGCGCACTATTAAAAATTAAACATTCAAAATGGTGAAATTGTGGTCGAAATTCAAGATGTCGGCTAGAGCAAGTTTTTATAATTTTTTAAATCCGATTTTGCATTGTACAAGACTTTCATTTATATTTTACATTTAGATTTTATGTTACATTTGTTCATGTTTGCATCATCACCGTAACAGGATATGTTCAAGGTCGCGCGTCTCTTACCACACCTGATGATATTAAGCATCGTCACCAGTTTTTTAACATACATCATTGCATTCTATGATTATCATCCTTCTCTTTCTCTCTTTTTCTATTGGCTTCTGGCACGAGATTTGAAATCATGATCAAAAGACTTCTGGCGGGAGATTTGAAATTGTATGGTCAATGGTGAGTATGTTAATAATCTTACGAGAGAGTTCTATACATTATAAAATTTATTCAGCGAGAGGTTTGAGACCAGATGTACGTCTCACATGACACAAGAACATCATTTTTTTTCCAGACATATCTTTAAACAAAAGGTTAATTTTTTATTCACATGCAAGAAATGAAATATCTACGGATAATCCTCAATTAGAAAATTCCTTATGTATGACGTCATCACTAAAAACTTGCCCGAACTTGTTTCAAGGTTATACACGAAACGTGCGGAGCAGGTTCATTCTTGTTTCAAGGTTACACGTCTCACATTACAGCTGAGTCATGAATTCATTATTTATGACGGCACAGCTTATGTAATGATCACATGAATCAATATAGCTGAACACGTGAACGTTATGAAATTACGAAATGGTGGAAGGCGAAAGATTTGAAATTGTATATTTCGAATTAATACGTAAATTTTATTACAGATGTGAGAAAAACAAAATGGTGGATGAAGTCAGGTTTGTAGATCAAGTGGTTGGTTTAACATTTCTCCTTGTTGTACTGCTTTGTATAATATGACTGCTTCCTCTATCCTAATGATAATTGGACTTATTCCTGTTATCATGCACAATGCTTGATTTAACATAGTTCGAAAAGTTCTGGCAATTCGTATGTTCATAAGTCTTTACACCCTCTTGTACTTTGTCCAGTTGTACTGTCTTGTCGATACATTTATTCAAACTAGAGCACCATACCAATATTGATTGTCATCCATAAGTTCATTTGAAAATACGTGGTATAATATCCTCCTAACTAGTAGTTTTTCGATAACTTTTCCTGCGATATGTAACAAGCTTATTGATCGAATTTTGAGACTTCGCTGTTGTTTTCTTTTCCTGGCTTTAACACTGGGATTATTTTGGCTTTTTTCCATAGCTTTAGGGATTTTTCCATTTGTCAAGCATCCGTTGTCCATCGTTGTTACAGACTTTAGTAAGATTTCAAAAGTTTCTTGCTCGTTATGTCGTCTTCTCCAAGAGCTTTTAAGTGATCATTATGTTCTAAAACATTCACAATTTCTGAATGTGTACAAATTATATATCCGATGTTTATCGGTATCTTTGTTTCTTCTCTTAAACTTCTTTGATACTGACTATCTTCTTTATTATCTACAGTTGTGAAGTAGTTCAAAAGTTGCATTATAGCATGTTCTATACTAGTAGTACTCATTCGAGCGATATGGTCGTTAACACTATGCTTTTCCTTATTTTGTCAGATAGTAGTTTGTATATTTCATTCCATGGTTTGCATGATGTGGTTGTGTTACAATATTCTCTCCATGATCTAAATTTCTGTCTTCGTAATTCCTTTTTACCTCTAAGTAATGTTCTCTACACATTTCTCGCACTAAATCATTATTCTTTGTCTTCTGGTGCATACTCCTTAGTGTACCAAAGTCATAGATTTTACCAAATTTATACCATCATGTATGAATTAGTTTTTTACCTTCCACTATTGTTTAACTTAACCTCCACTACTTTCCCACCCACTTTATTCATGTTATCATACCATCTACCTAATTAACATCACACTATATGTTTATTACCAAGTGCACGTACATTTTTCTCTGTAATACATCACTAGTTAGGTGATGAAAATAATATGCTTACTGTTTTCCCGAGTTCTATAACAGGATACAACACCAGTCCTCACATTGCCTTTGAACTCGACCTGTTCAAAATTCCAATCTCAGAACCATATTTTGTAAGCAATTGACACTAGTAACCTTTTTTACGAGATCTTTATCATAATTTACAGAGCACCTACGCGTCTATACCAGTTGTAATAATAGTTATTGGTAATATTGTTTTAAATTCAAAGTCATTGCATCCGTTAATCTTCACTTTAATACTATCACATTTTAATTTTTCGGTTATGTCCGCTGTATATCCTCCATTTATACTTCAGTTCAACTTATGAGGCTTCTTTGACCAAGGCAATTACTTACTTCGTCTCATTATAACATCTACTATGAAACCTTAGGAAAAGGATTCTTTAAATCTAGTTCTGATATCTAAATTTCCTTCTATACCCATGACTAGGTTACAACTTCTTATCTGTAAGCTGGATTTTTTTTCCCAATGATCACAATTCAAACATCCAAGCTGATGGATCATAAAATTATAATTATTATTAGTATTACTTTTATTATTACATTCAAGCTATATAGCCTTAAAGGGTCATATCCTACATCATATCAATTGCTCATTTTCCACTATTTTATGTCGGTATTAGGTGACAATATTAAGGTCTAAGTTGTAAGCACAACGGTTTTACAAATACGAGCTAACATTTATTTATACAACTGAATCTTCAGAAGTCCTTACTAAGGTCAGTACATACCGTTTTAGAAAAATCCGTACACGATTGGTATATTCCCACTACACATACACATCGCTGATAATAGCTCTTACGACAATGTACAGTCTTTTTTCACCCATCCATCTGTCTTTGTTCTTTTCTTTTCCTTTTCCACTTGAAATAATTTCTGTGTACACTTACTTGTAGTATTTATCATTATAAATAACAAATATCAGGACTCATTAAGGAATAAATTACATTTACTAGTATTAGACAGACACCAATATATTCCTGACGCCACAACATACCTAATGAAGCATTACGACCCCAGGAAGTTCTCTTTTATTACTTCAGGTTTGGTGTAGAACATCATGAAAGATATTCTTCCTTAACTTTTCTTAGAGTTCTTTGTATGTTTTTCCTTAACGCTAGGGTAATAATATTCTACTAGATATGAAAAATCATAGTTATCTTACTAATGTAATGTAGGGTTCAGGTTTAGCATTTCAGTCATGTATGTAAAATAGAAATAAAATTATAGACGAGTTTTTCATGTTCTTACACATAATACGCAATTCATTTCAAATAATATATCGAGATATTCGTCGGAGTCCATCAGACGCTTACCTTCTTCCCACAATCTATACATCTTTTATACATTGTACAACATAGTGGATATCATTTTGAAATTACTTTTTACATATAAAACTATCGACTATTTTATGTTTCCACTATATTTTTAAGTACTTGCTCTACGTTTATACATAAATTCACTATAAACATAATATTTTCTACATAAATTAGCGAAAATAACGTAGTTTGTTCGTAAAATAACTATAAATATCGACTTTTATACATAGAATGGTGAAAAATCATACAGACACATAACACAATTAATTCATTACTAGGAGAGTAGACCTACATACGATTAGATACATTTCGCACTCATAAATGATACTTTATTTTAAACCAGGAATTGTTGGAAATTGAGGAACGCGTACCAGATCCTCCGGTTATCATTACACTAGAGGATATAACACGAAGCATACTATCCAACATTCATCACTCTTATTTACATAAATAACTCTAAATTTAGTTAATAGAGGGCTATGTAACGGAAATATTTATGTGAGGTTATTCCATTCTTGACACTGTATAGAGAGTGTCTCGACTACAACATGTATTAGAATGACACTGACGTCTCGCCAGTAGGAACTAGTCTGGACTGGCTTTTTTCTAGTCAGAACTAGTCTGGTCTGGCTTTTTTCTAGTCAGAACTAGTCTGGACTGGCTTTTTCTAGTCAGGACTAGTCTGGACTGGCTTTTTTCTAGTCAGAACTACTCTGGACTGGCTTTTTTTCCAGTCAGAACTAATCTGGACTGGCTTTTTTTAGTCAGAACTAGTCTGGACTGACTTTTTTTAGTCAGAACTAGTCTGGACTGTTTTTTTTTTAGTCAGAACTAGTCTGGACGTAGTCCACTACGGTAAGTATCCTTTTTAACGAAGAACAAGAACAAGTCTCGTCTCGTCTCGTCTCGTCTCGTCTCTTATCGTCTCGTGTCGTCTCGTTTCGTTCTCGTCTCGTATCGTCTCGGTCTACTTCTCGGTCTATTTCTCGGTATAATTCTCGTTCTTGGTCCACTTCTCGGTATCATTCTTATAGAACTGGTCTTGTGCATTTTCTACAAGAACCAGAACAAGAACATCACCATCACCATTATAGTCATATCTGCTTCAGGATTTGGAATGAAGTGATACATTTTATAACGAGAAACTGTAGAAAACAGACGGCTCAGGTTTACAGACTCTAAAATGTCATAAGTCATCACTAAGAATATTCTATCTGGCTAGGACATATACGTATGGAAAATGAAAACATGTTAGCAGGATCTGAAAATTTTAAAATTATTTCTAGAAACATTGATAAAATGTGCCTTTTCATCAATGTAGATATGATTTTAAAATATTATCCTGCTAACCTAACCTAACCTAACCTTTTCTAACCTAACATAACATCCTGCTAACCTAACCTAACCTAATATAACCTAAACTAACCTATCCTAACCTAACAAAGGCTGTTATTTAATATGTCTCACACTATAAGTTGGGTTATGAATAATGGGTTTTGGATACAATAAAAAGAATAGATACAAACAAATATACATTTCTTCATTTTCCATACGTATATGTCCTAGTCAGATAGAATATTCTTAGTGATGACTTTATGAAATTTTAGAGTCTGTAAACCTGAGCCGTCTGTTTTCTATAGATTCTCGTTATAAAATGTATCACTTCATTCCAAATCCTGAAGCAGATATGACTATAATGGTGATGGTGATGTTCTTGTTCTGGTTCTTGTAGAAAATACACAAGACCAGTTCTATAAGAATGATACCGAGAAGTGGACCAAGAACGAGAAATAGACCGAGAAGTAGACCGAGATTATACGAGACGAGAACGAAACGAGACGAGACGAGACGAGACGAGACGAGACTTTTTCTTGTTCTTGATTAAAAAGGATACTTTCCGTAGTGGACTACGTCCAGACTAGTTCTGACTAGAAAAAAACAGTCCAGACTAGTTCTGACTAAAAGAAAAGCCAGTCCAGATTAGTTCTGACTAGAAAAAAGTCAGTCCAGATTAGTTCTGACTGGAAAAAAGCCAGTCCAGATTAGTTCTGACTAGAAAAAAAGCCAGTCCAGACTAGTTCTGACTAGAATATGCCAGTCAAGAATAGTTCTGACTAGAATAAAGCCAGTCCAGACTAGTCCTGACTAGAAAAAAGCCAGTCCAGACTAATTCCTACAGGCGAGACATCAGTGTCATTCTAATACATGTTGTAGTCGAGACAATCTCTATACAGTGTCAAGAATGGAATAACCTCACATAAATATTTCCGTTACATAGCCCTCTATTAACTGAATTTAGAGTTATTTATGTAAATAAGAGTGATGAATGTTGGATAGCATGCTTCGTGTTATATCCTCTTGTGTAATAATAACAGGAGGATCTGGTACGCGTTTCTCAATCTCCAACAATTCCTAGTTCAAAATAAAGTATCATTTATGAGTGCGAAATGTATCGAATCGTATGTAGGTCTACTCTCCTAGTAACGAATTGATTGTGTTATGTGTCTGTATGATTTTTCACCATTCTATGTATAACAGTCGATATTTATAGTTATTTTACGAACAAACTACGTTATTTTCGCTAATTTATGTAGAAAATTTGATATTTATAGTGAATTTATGTAAAAACGTAGAACAAGTACTTAAAAATATAGTGGAAACATAAAATAGTCAATAATTTTATATGTAAAAAGTAAAAGTAATCTACTATGTTATACAATGTATAAAAGATGTACAGATTGTGGGAAGAAGGTAAGCGTCTGATGGACTCCGACGAATATCTCGATATATTATTTGAAATGAATTGCGTATTATCTGTAAGAACATGAAAAAACTCATCTATAATTTTATTTCTACTTTACATACATGACTGAAATGCTAAACCTGAACCCTACATTACATTAGTAAGATAACTATGATGTTTCATATCTACTAGAATATTATTACCCTAGCGTTAAGGAAAACATACAAAGAACTCTAAGAAAAGTTAAGGAAGAATATCTTTCATGATGTTCTACACCAAACCTGAAGTAATAAAAGAGAACTTCTTAGGGGTCGTAATGCTTCATTAGGTATGTTGTTGCGTCAGGAATATATTGGTGTCTGTCTAATACTAGTAAATGTAATTTATTCCTTAATGAGTCCTGATATTTGTTATTTATAATGATAAATACTACAAGTAAGTGTACACCGAAATTATTTCAAGTGGAAAAGGAAAAGAAAAGAACAAAGACAGATGGATGGGTCAAAAAAGACTTTACATTGTCGTTAGAGCTATTATCAGCGATGTGTATGTGTAGTGGGAATATACCAATCGTGTGCGGATTTTTCTAAAACGGTATGTACTGACCTTTGTAAGGACTTCTGAAGATTCAGTTGTATAAAGAAATGTTAGCTCGTATTTGTAAAACCGTTGGGCTTACAACTTAGACTTTAATATTGTCACCTAATACCGACATAAAATAGTGGAAAATGAGCAATTGATATGATGTAGGATATGACCCTTTAAGGCTATATAGCTTGAATGTAATAATAAAAGTAATACTAATAATAATTATAATTGTATGATCCATCAGCTTGGATGTTTGAATTGTGATCATTGGGAAAAAAATCCAGCTTACAGATAAGAAGTTGTAACCTAGTCATGGGTATAGAAGGAAATTTAGATATCAGAACTAGATTTAAAGAATCCTTTTCCTAAGGTTTCATAGTAGATGTTATAATGAGACGAAGTAAGTAATTGCCTTGGTCAAAGAAGCCTCATAAGTTGAACTGAAGTATAAATGGAGGATATACAGCGGACATAACCGAAAAATTAAAATGTGATAGTATTAAAGTGAAGATTAACGGATGCAATGACTTTGAATTTAAAACAATATTACCAATAACTATTATTACAACTGGTATAGACGCGTAGGTGCTCTGTAAATTATGATAAAGATCTCGTAAAAAAGGTTACTAGTGTCAATTGCTTACAAAATATGGTTCTAAGATTTGAATTTTGAACAGGTCGAGTTCAAAGGCAATGTGAGGACTGGTGTTGTATCCTGTTATAGAACTCGGGAAAACAGTAAGCATATTATTTTCATCACCTAGCTAGTGATGTATTACAGAGAAAAATGTACGTGCACATGGTAATAAACATATAGTGTGATGTTAATTAGGTAGATGGTATGATAACATGAATAAAGTGGGTGGGAAAGTAGTGGAGGTTAAGTTAAACAATAGTGGAAGGTAAAAAACTAATTCATACATGATGGTATATATTTGGTAAAAATCTATGACTTTGGTACACTAAGGAGTATGCACCAGAAGACAAAGAATAATGATTTAGTGCGAGAAATGTGTAGAGAACATTACTTAGAGGTAAAAAGGAATTACGAAGACAGAAATTTAGCTCATGGAGAGAATATTGTAACGTAACCACATCATGCATTCCATGGAATGAAATATACAATCAGCTATCTGACAAAATAAGGAAAAGCATAGTGTTAACGACCATATCCCTCTAATGAGTACTACTAGTATAGAGGATGCTATGATGAAATTTTGAACTACTTCCCACCGGTAGATAATAAAGAAGATAGTCAGTATCAAAGAAGATTAAGAGAAGAAACAAAGATACCGATAAACATCGGATATATAATTTGTACACATTCAGAAATTGTGAATGTTTTAGAACATAATGATCACTTAAAAGCTCTTGGAGAAGACGACATAACGAGCAAGAAACTTTTGAAATCTTACTAAAGTCTGTAACAACGATGGACAACGGATGCTTGACAAATGGAAAAATCCCTAAAGCTATGGAAAAAAGCCAAAATAATCCCAGTGTTAAAGCCAGGAAAAGAAAACAACAGCGAAGTCTCAAAATTCGATCAATAAGCTTGTTACATATCGCAGGAAAAGTTATCGAAAAACTACTAGTTAGGAGGATATTATACCACGTATTTTCAAATGAACTTATGGATGACAATCAATATTGGTATGGTGCTCTAGTTTGAATAAATGTATCGACAAGACAGTACAACTGGACAAAGTACAAGAGGGTGTAAAGACTTATGAACATACGAATTGCCAGAACTTTTCGAGCTATGTTAAATGAAGCATTGTGCATGGTAACAGGAATAAGTCCAATTATCATTAAGATAGAGGATTCAGTCATATTATACAAAGCAGTACAACAAGGAGAAATGTTAAACCAACCACTTGATCTACAAACCTGGCTTCATCCACCATTTTGTTTTTCTCACATCTGTAATAAAATTTACGTATTAATTCGTAATATACAATTTCAAATCTTTCGCCTTCCACCATTTCGTAATTTCATAACGTTCACGTGTTCAGCTATATTGATTCATGTGATCATTACATAAGCTGTGACGTCATAAAAAATGAATTCATGACTCAGCTGTAATGTGAGACGTGTAACCTTGAAACGAGATTGAACCTGCTCCGCACGTGTCGTGTTTAACATTGAAAAAAGTTCGGGCAAGTTTGTAGTGATGACGTCATACATAAGGAATTTTCTAATTGAGGATTATCCGTAGACATTTCATTTCTTGCATGTGAATAAAAAATTAACCTTTTGTTTAAAGATATGTCTGGAAAAAAAATGATGTTCTTGTGTCATGTGAGACGTACTTCTGGTCTGAAACCTCTCGCTGAGTAAATTTTAAAATGTACAGAACTCTCTCGTAAGAATATTAACATACTCACCATTGACCATACAATTTCAAATCTCCCGCCAGAAGTCTTTTGATCACAATTTCAAATCTCGTGCCAGAAGCCAATAAAAAAAGACAGAAAGAGAAGGATGATAATCATAGAATGCAATGATGTATGTTAAAAAACTGGTGACGATGCGTAATATCATCCGGTGTGGTATGAGACGCGCGACCTTGAACATATCCTGTTACGGTGATGATGCAAACATGAACAAATATGACATAAATCTAAATGTAAAATATAGATGAAGGTCTTGTACAATGCAAAATCGGATTTAAAAAATTATAAAAACTTGCGCTAACCGACATCTTGAATTCCCTCCACAATTTTACCATTTTGAATGTTTAATTTTAAATAGTGCGCTTGGTCCACCATTTACAAACCAAATGTGATCTCGTGTGGGCTCATGTGGATTCGTGGATAGCGCGCCTCCATCTTGAATGATATCAGTGGAAGACATGATGGTGTTTGGACCCGCGCCACCGTTGTGGTTCATATTAAAAATTAATGTTGATCTTGCAAAATAAAACATAATTTTAATTCAAAGTCTAAATATGTAAAAAAAAAATTGTAAGTTTTGAAAACTCGAACCTCCAGCTATTTTGAGTTTCTACTATTTGTAAAAGGATTGTTACGTGATTTTTTAAAATTAGATGTATAAATTAAACATTTTGACCAAGTCCGTTTTCAGAACAGTGAATGAAAGCAGCGTACATAATTATAGGTAATGTATATTTAAACAGTTAAACTCTATAACTCCGGTGCGCTACATCCCTTGAGAATCTTGGTCAACCACTCGACTGATGCATCCTCTACCATAGGCAAATGGTAGGATTGTGGGGGGTATATGGCCAGCATAATATTACATATAGAGATTAATAAATTATACACACTTGTCATATGAATAAAGAAATTGTAAAATTAACCTTTTGATTGATTGAAGATACGTCTGGTGTACATTTGAAAAAAAAAGATGTCATAGCGTTATGTTGTAGTTCGTATAACATATATGAACAAAGAATTAATATGATCCGCAGGGTTTATGTGCTATGTGGAAAATGAAATGCTGACTTTGGTAATATGATACATATTGTGAAATGAAACGTATAAATAACTCTCTCGTAAGAATATATTACAAATCCAGCACAATGTCATTTGTTCATAATTTTAAATTGCGCGCTAAAAGTCTTTTTAACCTTGCACTAGAAACCATATTTGTATGACTACTTCTCAGACTGGTAAAAAAACATATGGAGTTTAGATATCTGACCAGCTAGGAAGACGGTTTGACTGCATATGCGCTCTTGGTACTGTAAAATGAAATGGTAGACTACCCTTCCACTTACTCTCCCCCTCACCGGTGAGAATTCATAGTACTTAATTATGAATGAAATATTTGTCAGTGCATTAGGATATTCAAAGCGTAGAATGAAACAACGAATTCATAAAAGCATTAGACATAAAAAAGGAAAAACAGAAAGATTAATAAGTTACACATAATGCCTAATGAATGATGTATTACAGGGAGAGGAGTGTTTTGTAATATGAGATGTGTGACCTACTTAACTTCCGCACACGTGTCGTGTATGACCTTGAAGCATGTATGAGCCTGGCTGTAATGATGACGTCATAAATAAAGAATTTGTTGAATCAGCATTATCCACAGATACATCATATCTTGTATATGATTAAAGAAATTACCCTTTTGTTTGAAGATAGGTTTGAAAAAAAATGCTGTCGTAGCATTATGTTTTAGTTCGTATGACATATATGAACAAAGAATTAATATGATCCGCGGGGTTTGTGTGACAAAACGTTGAAAATAAAATGTTGACTTTGGTAATATGATACCTATTGTGAAATGAAACGTATAAAATAACTCTCTCGTAAGAATATATTACAAATCTACCACAATGTCATTTGTTCATAATTTAAAAATTACGCGCTAAAAATCTTTTTAACCTTGCACTAGAAGCCATTTTCTGAAGAATTACGTTTTAGAATTTCAAATATTTCGCTAAAACCTTGCATTGAAAACCATTTTTCTATTTTCACTGGGAGCAACCGTGAGGACTAATATATGAAATTTTTATTATAGTACATTATGACCAAGTCCACTTCAAAGCATAAAATGATACAATAAATTAATAAAAGCACTAGGTAATATGTAAAGATTAATAAACTAGACATGTCATGAGGATTTAAAGTTTAAAGGGACAAATGAAATATCGCTGTTATAACATATGAATGGAGAATTAAAGAGACTGTTTTAACACGCGAGATAGCGATAAGAGTAGCATCTTGTTGTACAACATTGATACAAGGTCGAGCGAATATGAATACTCTTGCGTCAGCGAAACTAGTTCTGAATGTGTAATCACAAATCTCTGTACGCACATGTTTAAATAACTCGATGGCTTTCTTTACATAAATTTTATAAGGCCGTAATGTGGATTAGATATACAATATCAGAAAATTAACATCCTTACGCAGCATACACCATCGAAGCTTAATAGTAACTTGTAAGCCAGAGGCTGAGTTAACCCCAGGGCATAAATTAATATCTTATGGGGGAAAAAATGTATGATAAAATATAGTTTTAAGGCCTTAGCTACCATATTTATAAAAATGAATGAAGGCTTGAAATATCGCTTCTCTACACTTCGGACTGAGGCTGATAATAATAATAATAATAATAATAATAATAATAATAATAATAATAATAATAATAATATGTACGGTAAGGTTAACAGCCTTAGGTATCGGTCGCATTTACTCCAGGCTGAGTCGATCCCAGGACCATAGTGAAAAATGAATGTATTAGAGATATAAACATTTTACAGAAAACTTGTATGGAGGAATATAATGATGACGTATTTACGCTTCGTGGGAAACCGCAATGAAATATGAAACCTACTTCTGGTCACGTGGTCTAGCGCGCCGCCATATTGGATGACGTCATTTGTGGACTTTGAACGATGTGGACTTTGCCCCTGCCCCACCATGTGTTGCGGGAATGTATCGGGCCCCACCATATGGGTAATGAACAAAACCGCACTACTATTGTAGATCAATTGTAGATTAATATTAACCAAATTTGTGATGGTTCATGGTAGTATCGCGTTGCATTAATTGAACTTTGTGGCATTTATTTCTCCCTTGGATATGTTCGTTCCGATCATATCTTGATCATCATCAGTCCCTATTTAAGACTATAAATTTCGACTTCCAGATTGCCTGAGTACAACTGTGATATTAAAAAATGCCACAAAGTTCAATTAATGCAACGCGATACTACCATGAACCATCACCAATTTGTTAATATTAATCTACAATTAATATACAATTACTGGACTTCAGTGCACCTGCGAGTTATTTTATATTAATGGCAATAATTTGCTTAGAAGTGGTTGGCAAATTTATATATGCATAATAGAGATGCAACAGACGATGGTATGATAGTGCACAAATTTTAACCTAACCAACCAATTATTATACATGATATATAAATTTAATACAATTTTAATTATTTTAACAATTTCTAAGTGCTTATGTCAACATCTGGTAGTTTGAATGTGTAATTGAATACAGTGTGATCGACAATAGCTTTTACTACTATATATTCTGTAATAATATTTGGACATATCCATTTATACGATATATCAGCGCCATCAAGATATGGAACATTAATGAAGATTGTTATAATATTACATATGAGAGTTTTGTAGAGGGAGATTCATGTGAGATTAGGTTATATTATTATACTATTGTACACCTGAAAAGCATAGTAAACGTTGCATAGATTGAACTTATGGATAAATCTAATGATTTGTGGTTAGGTGGACAGTTTCTTGTTACTATATATACGCAGCAAAATGTACATGTAGCAGGTTACATGTAACAAGTTACACATTTCCCACTCCATGTGGGAAAGGTATAACTTGTTATATAAAACACAAAAATCAGTTATATAACACAATGTTATCCGTAACAAGTTACATGTATTTGTAACAATTTTGTAAAACGTGTTATATAACCCAAGTTATATAAACAAGTCACATAGTGTAAACGCAGCTAACGGAGTGTAAACGCAGAAAACTGGTTATATAACACAAAAATCAGTTATATAACACAATGATATATATGTAACATTTGGCATTTATTTGTAACAATTTTGGAAAACATGTTATATAACTCAAGTTATATTAAGCAAGTTACATAGGGTAAACCCATCTTCTGATTGTGTTACCGGTCGGTAAGAAGGAACGTAATAAGCACCTAAAGTAATTTGGCAGGTATGTTTTACGTTTCTTTTGATTGTTTTCTGGTGGGTCTCTAATGTTAATTTAAATTCACAGGATTTTTTTTCTTTGAGTTTAATTATGTCGGCCCACCAGCGTTAAGTTTTGTTATGTTGTTCGATTTATTTAATTCATTCAGTGCTTGGTTCGTTTGCTGTTATATATATATTTCTTTTTGCGTTGCGGAAAGATCGCTGGCACATGACAGACATATCACACGGCCTTCAGCCTACCACTATAACCAGTAATGGAATCTCATGGCCATTAGCCCTACATATATATTTACACAGACATGTTTGAATAGGCCTTCTGGCTTATATTAGAAAACGGAAATATGTAAAGTGGCTTTCTGCTGAATATACGGAATATATTACTATTGCTTAAGTAGGCCTATTGTCTCACTTCTATGATTCTGCTGTATTTCTAAACACCATATAATATTGCGTTTTGGAGTAAAAATCTGTATTATTTCCATCCTAACCTTAGTAAATTACTGTGTTCAGTTGGTCTTGGAAATTTCACTTTTCTTTTGGGTCACGGAACCTCGATGTTGGGTATTTTGGGACTGATGTGCCACAGTATAAAACATTATTATTTTCAATAGATCCAGTATGTTGACTTGTATACACTCCAGTACTCCAATTTTAATCTTGCTGTTGTTGTTAGTTTTCAGTTGAATTTTCGAAACTTTTATTTGATGAAATGGATTTTGTTATTATGTTGTATTATCTTCAGTCATTTGCGTTTGGAAACCGTGTCTTATATGTTTCCACATTGTGTGTACTTAAAAGACTGAATGAATGACAGAAGACTTCTTCCATAAGATTTTAAGATAAGCTAACAACATTTTAAAAGTATATGTTTATGAATTAATTTTTAATAGTAGGCCGATCCATATAATGTGTATTTTACACCATATTTATGTATAACTTTGATACTTTATTATATTATAGGACGAATGCTGTATGCATGAATGATTTGTTTTATATATAAATGCAATACGTATTGATGATTGTAATTAAGTTACGTATAAATAGCTATTTCTCCTTCAGCAAGAATCTGAAACCATAAATTCTTATGAACTTTGTTAGTGGTATATTGGTGGAATAATCAATTACAAATTCAATTAGAAATCAAGTACTACCGGCAATGAAATTTATTAATTCTATGCATAACACTAAATAAAATAAGTTCTTGTTGCTTAAAAACTAAAGCCTAGTTTTTATGCCAAGGTTTTTCAAGGCGTTGAAACGAATGTTGGAATATCCCCTTACAAAAGACGGTCCCCAAGATTTCAAAATTATTAGTTAAAAGGACCTTTGGTGAGTGCAGGATTGCATTTCGGAGCGAAAAATGGGAGATACAGAACTGCAATAGGCTGCCTTCTTGGCAACAGTAGTCTGGAGTACCACGCATCTTACCCAGGACTGTCTCCTAGCGGAAAGATGCTAGCCACCCTGACGTACCTTCACAACTGGACGAGCTATGACACTTTACCTCAAAATTATGGGCAAAATACTTTTGCCTAGGTACACATTGATAAATTTCATGTTTGCTGCAGAGAGAGGATTATTTTCAACAGAATTTACCTCCTTATACCCTCTGATATAAAAAACATACAACACACTGTGACAATGATATTTATGTATAGAAGCATTAAAAACCATTAAAAATATGTACAGATTAAAATTAGTCACACATTACACAGGTCTTTGTTGTAAAAATACTAAAATGTGTATATAAAATTAAATTTCCCTATTGTCGGGAGTCTTTATACCATATATGATGCCAATGTCCACATCTTCAAGCTTGTGGAGTGTTCCTTTCTTGATTATTTTGTTAACTTTCTCTTTTGTAGAATTGGATGTCCAGAGTGTTGTATTGTTGTTTAACTGAATATGCATTTCGGCGTAATAGTTACGCCATAATCAGTTCCTGCTAAAAATAAAAATAAAAAGCTAACTTAAGAGGTAAACTAGTCTTTGTAAATGTTTTTAATTTATGTGTAGACTATTACTAACCTTGTGTTGTAGAGTCGGAACGTGCCGAATGACTATGAAGTAACTGATTGTGGTGCAAGGTACGGATATTTATGGAGGGTGAGTGTGTTCATAAGTGATTTGAAACAGTGGATTGTAATCGATTTGGTCTTCATTTAGTATTATATCTTTGCGTTTATATATTTCGAGAAATATATATAATATATTTCGAGTTTTTCAAGAGTATTTAGTCTGTGTCCTTTGTTTTGTTTGTGTAAAATTTCCATTGTATTTTCAATATCGTTAAGTTGGTGTTTTTCTGTGTTTAAGTGTTTGGCATAAGCTGAATTTTGTCTGTTTTTTTGAAATCTTGAGTGTGTTCACGGTATCTGGTTTTGAATTTACGGCCTGTTTGCCCTATGTATACCTTGTTACAGCCAGTGCATTTTAATTTATATATATGTCATTCCCATTAAACTTTTCGTTGGTGGCGTTATTATTGTCCGTACTATGTAAGATATATTTTAGTCCATTCTTAGTTTTGAATGCTATTTTTAGATTATGCTGTTGTAAGTGCTTTGTTATTCTATGTACCCGTTTATTTGTATAATTGAAAGTTACAATTTTTTTACTGGCGTTCTTATCTTGTTTTATGGGGGATAACGTAGTATTGTTATGTTTTTTGTTCTATAAGTTCTTCTTTTGTTTTTTGCAATTTGATGATGGTATTCTTTTTATATCCGTTATTGGTTGAAATTTGTATTATTGTGTTTAGTTCTTCGTTGTAATGTTGTTTTTTCATTGGGATATTGAGAAGTCTGTAGATCATGCTATTAAACGCTGCCATTTTTGTGTGAAAGGGTGATTAGAACTATTATTAATTACCGTGTCTGTGAAAGTTGGCTTTCTATAGATATTGAAGTTAAGTTTGTTATTGTTTCTAGTTTGTTGATGTCGAGGTAGTTCAATGTGTTGTTTTCTTCTATTTCTGATGTAAAAGTCAAGTGTGTGTTTAGTTTGTTGAATTCTTCAAGAATTCTTTCTATATTATTGTTCTTATATATGATAAGAATATCATCAACAAATCTTTTGTAAAAGTCAAGTGTGTGTTTAGTTTGTTGAATTCTTCAAGAATTTTTTCTATATTATTGTTCTTACATATGATAAGAATGTCATCAACAAATCTTTTGTAAACTTTTATATTGTATTTAGTTACTATATTTCCTATATGTTTCTCTTCAATGTACTGTAGGAAGATTTCAGCTAAGATACCTGAAAGTGGGGAACCCATAGCTATACCTTTGTTTTGTATGAATATTTTGTCGTGAAATTTAAAATAGTTTTGCTCTAGAATTGTTGAGGTTAGGTTTGTTATTTGTTCAATGACTAGAGGGTTTTCATTTTTGCCTACGATACGGATAGTGTCTTTTATTGGTATATTGGTGCATAATTTTTTTATATCCAAGGAAATGAGGATATCATCTTTTTCCAGTTTAATATGTCTTATGTTGTGAATTAGATCTATTGAGTTTTTACATTGAATTTATTGTGTAGACTGAGTTTTTGTTTAAGTATTTTGGCTTGTAATTTTGAGATTTTGTAAGTTGGTGCTTTAGTAAAATTGACTACTGGTCTAATAGGATTGTCTTGTTTATGGGTTTTTAATTGTGCTTTGAGGGTGGGGGCTTTAGGGTTCATGTTGATATTATATTTCATACCCGATTCACTAAGAATGAGGTCAGCATTTTTTATGGTATTTTTTATGGCCCGTTGAAATTTTTCTGTTGGATCAGTATTTACTTCTACAAAGTGGTTTTCATTAATGAAGTTCATTGTTTTCTCAACATAATCATTTTTATTAAAGAGGACGATTGTGTTTCCCTTATCAGATTTTGTATTTATAATGTTATTGTCCTGAAGTTTTTTGTTCAGATTATTTTAGAGTTCGTGTATTATGTTTAGTATTTGGTGGTTGTTTGTGTTCTTCGGAATAGATGTCCTTTATAGTTTTTCAATTTCATTCCTAACTTCCATTTGTAGGTTAGGGGGGATTGCAGTTATGGCAGTTTCAGCGTCAACTATGTTATTGAAAATTTGTTGCTCTTTTTTATGTAGAAGATTACACAGGTCAACAATGGAAAAATTGTTTGAAAACTAATAACTGCTTCTTATAGATTTTTGGGTGCTGATTTCAGGAAAAATAGTAAAAAAAATCCATCCCGTACCATTTTCTCACAATCTCTAATTTAAGTTTTAATATTCCGGAAATCAATTCACTATATTGGTGTAGTAATTGAATAAATAAATAAAGTCCGTTTTACACTATTGTTATCATTTATTATACCATTTTTCTTTTATACAGTGTATACTATAGATACAGTATTCTATCTAAGATGACTAATAATGTGGAGTTATGTGTACTAAGTAATAACACGAATTTATGAGTCATCTTCTCTTGCAATGCATGACTCATTTCCTCCAACTCCCATATACTCTTCTCGGTTCTGTACAATACAGTTGCAAGAATCAGTTGCAATTATAACATTGTGTGAATAGGTTCTGTTGTGAAATAGTTATTTCTATAGCCTGAATTTAGACGATATTTTCTTTTTTATGGTGTTGTACCAGTTGTGACTTTTCTTGTGGTATTCTGTGTAATGATGGCTTCAAGGGGTTGTGTCAATTCACCAAATAACTTCTGTTATATATGTGGAGAGTTCGTAGTGAAAAAACAGGAAAGAAATATTACAGAATTCGTTAAGAAAGTGTATTATGCATATTTTGGGATAAAATTAGGCGACCAAGATTAAACATGGGCTCCTCATCGAGTTTGTTCAATTTGTGTGGATGAGCTCCGACAATGGTCTAAAGGTAAAAAACATCGTTTCGTTTTGGAATTCCAAAGATCTGGAGGGAACAGCAGAATCACATTGATGACTGCTATTTCTGCTATTGTCATATACAAGGGTTCAATCTAAAAAATAAGAAAGAAATCGTGTATCTAAATTTCCCTTCAGCAATACGGCCTGTACCTCATGGTCCTGGTATACCTGTACCTTCAGTTCCAGAAAAACTAGAAGATGTTTTGAATGACTGTGAAACAATGTCTAATGATGATGGCGATGATGACGATGAATACTATATCTTAGGCAGTTCTGAACCGCAACTTTTTTCACAGCATGAACTGAATGACTTGGTCAGAGATTTGGCTCTTCCTAAACATTCAGCAGAATTATTAGGCTCTAGATTAAAAAAAAACAAAACTTACTGGCCCCTGGTACCTCCTTCTCATGGTTCAGGAACAGAGAAAAACATTTTACTGCATACTTTTCTCAAGAAGAAGACCTAGTTTATAGTAACAATGTTCCTGGTCTGATGGAGCAGTTAAAAATAACATATAATGTGAATGAGTGGAGACTCTTTATTGATTCATCTAAAAGAAGTCTCAAAACAGTTCTTCTTCACAATGGCAACAAATATGCATTAGTGCCAGTAGGACATTCTGTATATTTGAAAGAATGTTATGAAAATTTAGAACTAATTCTAACTAAGCTGAAATACTGTGACCATGAATGGACAATATGTGGCGATCTAAAAGTAATTTCAATGCTCCTTGGACAGCAGGGAGAATATACAAAATATCCCGCTTCTTGTGTGAATGGGACAGCCGGGATAAAAAAAGAGCATTGGATCAGGAAGGAGTGGCCACCTAGTTGTTTATTAGAATCTGGAACCAAAAATATGATTCGGCAAAGTTTGGTTGATCCACGAAAAGTCCTCCTACCTCCACTTCATATCAAACTTGGATTAATGAAACAATTTGTTAAAGCTCTGTCAAAAGAAGGGGAGTGTTTCACATACATATGCCACAGATTTTCACAACTGTCAGAAGCAAAACTAAAAGAAGGCGTTTTCATAGGACCAGATATTAGAAAACTTTTAAAAGATGAAAACTTTGAAACCAAAATGGACGAAGTAGAAAAAGAGGCGTGGAAAGCTTCTAAAGAAGTTGTAACAAAATTTCTTGGGAACAATAAGGACCCTAATTATAAGTGTATAGTAAACAACATGCTATAAAAACTCAAAGACTTGGGTTGTTCAATGAGCTTGAAGGTACACTTTCTACATTCTAATATCGACTACTTTTCCGAAAATCTTGGCGCCGTCAGCGAGGAGCAAGGAGAAAGATTTCACCAAGACATAAAGGAGATGGAACGTAGATACCAGGGAAGTTGTAACATGAACGTGCTTGCAGACTACTGTTGGAGCATCTATAGAGACGAGCCGCAAGCTGACCACAAGAGGCTTAGTGGCAGAAGAAGTGTTGAAGGAAAACGAAAACGGAACTATAAGCTGTTGTAAAGGTATACCGGTATATTTATTCATAGATTGTTTAACTTTATCAAAATTCAATACATAACTGTATTATTTCTTTATAAATACCGTATAATGTTTTTTTTCCATATAATATATTTACAAAACATATGCATTTTTCCATTTTTGTGTCAAGTCCATGCTTATTTTGTGAAACCACCTTACGTGATAGGAGAAAATGGTGGTCATATTTGAATTCAGCACACAAAATAAGATAAAAACCAGTCATTAGATTGCAAATAATTTTTAATGACCATAATTTTGCAGACCTGTGTTATGTTTTTGACCTAATTGTAAAACATTAATTTCCTCTTTACTTAGTCCTATGTCGGAAAGGTTAAGCACCCTAGGTGAGAATTTGATGGTTTTCGTGTTATTCTGTGTAGGTTCTTGTCTACCTTCTTTCTCTTGTTTTAGTTTTTCTTAATTTTCTTGTTTATGGTGTTATATTTATTTTCGATTTCTTTTTCCAATTTAAGATGTATGTTATTATTGTTATTATTGATATTACTGTATGTTATTTCATAGTCATTCGCCAAGTTCCGACTCTACAACACAAGGTTAGTAATAGTCTACACATAAATTAAAAACACTTATAAAGACTAGTTTACCTCTTACGTTGGCTTTTTATTTTTATTTTTAGCAGGAACTGATGATGGCGTAACTATTACGCCGAAATGCATATTCAGTTAAACAACAGTACAACACACTGGACATCCAATTCTACAAAAGAGAAAGTTCACAAAATAATCAAGAAAGGAATACTCCACAAGCCTGAAGGTTTAGACATTGCCGTCATATATGATACTAGCTTAAAAGGCCCGGCGTCGCCCGGGTATTGTATTTTGTAGTTCGTATTTAACTATTTTTTTTTTTTTTTTTTTTTTTTTTTTTTTTTTTTATTATTATTATTTATTATTTATTTATTATTTATTACATTACAATATTACATTATTACATAGAATTGCAAAAACAAATACAAGTACAAATACATATTTATACAAGTAAAATAAAACAATTTTCAAAATTCAAAATTAACTACAACTATTTAAAAAAAGAGGAAAAGAAATATAGGCTATATCTTCACAAGAAGTATTACAAAGCTTATGAAGGACTTATGAAGGACTTTCGATTTTAAAATTCTAGGTCCTTTTATAGGTATTTAGAATTTGAATTGAGGAAGAATGACTTATCACACTCAAACTATTCGCTCAGAAAACGATTGATACAGCTTTTTACGGCTAACAGAGGATGTAGAATTTTGGATCCCATCGCTTGTACACAGGAAGCCTCGTAGGGGTTCAAATAAGAAGAAACAGAATTTCCGGTAGCATAAAATTGTATTGTTTTTGCGGAATATTTTATTTCTCACTCTAATGTTACCATAAAACTGTTTTGGGGATGAAATTAAACAGACATGTAATATTACTTTCATACATCCCTCCCCAAAAAGATGCGATAAAATAATATACATATAACCATACCTCGTACTGTTTTCTCTATGTCCAGGGTAGAGAAAGTTATGTGATTGCATTATTTTCGTGGATTAATTTAAAATTTATTTATAACATGAATTATATTGATAGCTTTTCTAAAAGTTCCACTTCAATTAGGCTATTTCCAAACCCATCTGAGATCACTGGCAACAATATGTTGTCATATGAACTGTGATTTGGATTTCATAATTCTGTGTAAAAATGGATTAAGTATACTCAAAAACATTTGATTTTTGGCATTTAAAATCTAAATTTTGCAAAATCCTTTCTTATTGAGCACCTACATTATGAAACGAAGGTACTGTCAACATTCCTAGCATCTACCTATTATAGTTTAGGCTCTACGTTGATTCTCTGTCAGTCAGTCAATCAGTCAGGACAAAGTCTCTTATATTATATAGATAAAGACTCCCGACAATAGGGAAATTTCATTTTATATACACATTTAATATTTTTACAACGTAGACCTGTGTAATGTGTGACTAATTTTAATCTGTACACATTTTTAATGGTTTTTTAATGCTTCTATACATAAATATCATTGTCACATATGTTTATTATAATATCAGAGGGTATAAGGAGGTAAATTCTGTTCAAAATAGGTACACATTGCCTACTACACAGTAATGGGCATAAAAGAGGAAGGGCCACGTACCAAATGTATGCTGCATATATTTTAAATTCGATTCCGATGCTCCCCTAGCACAAAGGTTTACATGCTTAATCGTCACACTGAAGGTTCAGGATTCAAATCACAAAAGATTGAAATTGATACATTGAACGGTGGACAGTGCATACAGCACATCCTCTAAACCACCGGTACTGCGTAAGGGTACGCGCAAGACGGAACCGGGATGGTCGCATGCCGCAGGCCGCATGAAGAATGATGTCATGTCTTCTTACGAGAGTGAACAAGACGCCGCTTGGATGGTCTCTTGCCAGCTATCTGGTCAGGCCGCAGTTTGCTGGTAGAATGCTAGCCCTCTTTTTTCATGCGACCGGCCGCTAGCGTATAGTCTAGATTCAGGCGTTCCACTTGTGCATTTTGCAATCGCTCCACAAACAAAGGACTGTTTTTAAGATACATCTTCTGTAATCAGCTCAGACTACCAAAATAAATATTGTTACTACTCAATGAAGGGGTTTTAGAGATCAGTCATGGCTACAGTTACTGACTTGTATGGTTTATATTCAGTATTTTTGTATAATTTATAGTAACCTAATAATTTTATACCTAGGTATTATGTTAATTTTCGTGTTGCGGGGTTAAGTGTGTTCGTTTCAACGTCTTCTTGTGCTCTGAAGATTGAATACAATGGTCGCACCAACTCAAGAAAACAATAATAATAATGATAATAATAATAATGTTTCTATCCATACATTGGTTCTCCATCTCAAACCGTTGAAAAAATATATATCTAATCTATTTTTCTTGCCGAAAAAAGGTTTTACGCCACTTTTTTGGCGAACTTTGTATCCTAGCACCCAAAGTATTAGGTTTACAACGAATACTTTTAGACGAAAAGCTGTAGAGTATTAAATTTACTATAAAATACACATTCAATTTAGTAGCTCTGGGAAATAGTGAAATACTCTTGTGACATATTTTACATGTAACTAATTTTGATGAAGCTTCCTGTAGTGAGTTTGAATTCATAAACTCATTGCCATTGTCTTCTGAGTCTTCAAAACCTTATGAATGAGAAGATAATAACAAAGAAATAAAAACACAAAAGGAGATAATTCAAAAATTTAATCCATAACATGTCACTGGCTACACACTGAATATACAGATGGGCGAACTGCCGGTGAGCGACCAGGCTGCGTCTTGCGCGCACACACTTCATGCTCGGCGCCTGGCTCAACAGAGTAGCGACCAGGAAGGGGACCAACCAGGCTGCGTCTTGTTCGAACCCTAACTTACCAATCCGCAGGATGGAAAGATTCATCCGGTGTAATGGAATAATACCCTAAATGTGCATTGCTAACAACAGGAAAATGATGAAACCGAAAAACGTTACATTTCCGAGAAAAACAAAATTGAAAGTTTGACATGGGTAATATAAAGAACTTATATAAAAATTATGCATGAGGTGTATGAAGTTGTAAGTTTGGCAAGCATTATAGAGTGTGGAGTAGATAGCATTTTATTGGATCTGTCTGCATACTTGCGAAGCGAAAACATGTATTATTTATTGGACATACACTTAAGTGGGATTACAATGTTTTTAACACGGAATTACTCCACATTTTATGCGTGCATGAACTTAATCCTGCTTGTATTTTATATGGAGAGGCGGCGTTAAAAAGCGCGGGATCAATGAGGGATAAGTTTGATGGGAAGATAGCAACATTTATTAATAAAAACTCGGCGTTTATTGCTATTGTATTCTTAAATTATGATTTCAGTTAGATACAATAGTTAGGGGAGCTTTATTACTGGGCATAAAACAACTTGATGGGCCGCCGTGCTTCAGAAGTGTTGCATTTTAATGGGAATAGAGGCAAACTCTAGTCCACAGAACGTACTGCTATGTTTCCGGCATTAAAGTGACTTCAGACCTTGATTTCTCGGTTTATTGACTTATTTGCTCACTTACTCATATTAAGAATAAATTGGCTATTCAAGGCATAGTGTTTTGCTTATGGGACTGAGTAGCAAAAGTAGGCTAATGTTCGAAATGTAAGGCATTGAGATACAGTATTTGACATTCAATCAGTTATAGAGAAAATTCCTTAATGAATGAATCTAAAACCTTCAATATTGGGTCATTCCATATTAAATCAACAAATGGGCGTTGCCGCACCATTTTTGATTTTGATGAAATTTGGTAGGTGATTTGTACCAGTCTTCTGAGCCCCAAAACAAATATTGTTATACCTCAAAAAAATTTTACTCCTGAGATATAGGCATTTGTTTGGGACATGAACAAGCAATAAATGCAATTTCAGACCTATTTTCAGAAAGCTGTAGAATTTCTATTTGAATCAGTAGGATGATCAAATAGGGCTCATTGGAAAGCTTAAAGAATGGACTTTTATTTGTGCATACTAAATTAGATTTAAGTTAAGTCTAAACAGACGTTTCTAGGGCTCTAATCTTCGTTCGTGAACTGTCGTTTTGCGTAACTTTAGACATTAAAAAAACAATGAAGGACTTGGAGTAACAGGCCAATTTTTTTCCCTGTTACACTTATGTATGAGGAGTATGTGTAGAAAAAAAACTGAGCTGTTACTGGTGGTCCTTCACCCTGAAAAATTTGCTTAAACTTCGAAAAAAATGTAAATCGGGCTTTTTCGCGGTCTCAAAAAGTAATGTGGGACAGGTGATAAAAATCTGAAAATGCCAAGATGAGAAGCCCTTATAGTGTACTTTAAAATAAAAACAAAATTATTTTGTGACCCGAAGGGATGGAGGAGCTACAAGCCTTTGAATATCAAGAAAACAACACTTGACCGCTACTGAAAATAGGCTAAGCAGATAGGATAGTTACCAGAAAATTTAATTTAAATTTACATAAAATATAAAACATTTATTTACAAATGAGAATTTTCCTCAATCATACAAATTTATGATTTTTTTGTAATTTTTCTAACAATTTTTCACATTTGACTTCTTTTTAAGCTACATTGATGGCAATTTCAAGTACTGAATTTAGAAACCATTCTTATCCTGGTTTATTAGGTGTAGGTACTGCATTAAACTCTACTCTTCTATACAGTATATTGAATTATATGTTAACTGTTATAATAGGATGAGTTCTGGACACGCACTGTTCATTGGAGTCTGGTTGCTGACCAAGTCATGTTTGAATATGCATAGCTTCATATGATCCAGCCCCTGTGTTCAATGCTGTCCACTATGCACTTACTGAGCTGACTCACAGCAAGTAGGTTGTGTTTGTGCTTCATTATCTTTTGATTAGTTTATTTATTTTTTAAATTATTACTATTGTTATTTTGTGCTGAATACATGCTATTGAAATTGTTACCAGTATATTACTATGATTGAGTGTTCTTGTACTGTTGGCATCTTCAGAGGAGAGGTATCTCATAAATTATCTTACTCTAGGTCTTCAGTACTCAATACTATTTCCGAGTTCACTGAAGAACAAAAAAACATTATATTCAATTAGAACTGGTTGCGATGATATAAAATGTTTCACAAGGCTGAATTTTTGGACAGATACTTCCAAATCTTGTGTATGGTCTTGCTCTGACCCCTTCAGTGTTCACTCAAAACCAATTAAAAATATCTCTCAGATAAATATCAATGACACTTTCCATGTGCAGTCCTGAGCTGAAATTAATCACAGGGAAGGTATTGTGCACAAAATGTTTAAAAAATTAAAAATCCAAAACAAGGCACAGAGACCGGTACTGACAGTGAAGATGAATGCCCAGACATTTATGAACCTGAAACCATTCTTGTTGAAACAGTTAATGATGCTTGTTCAGTCCTTGGTATTTCTCCTGTTAAGGGGCAGAAGCTGTCAGTTGAAGCTAGACCCTCAGTGTTAACAAATGAGGTTAGTATATCAGGAAAGTTAAGTAAGTCTTTTGATTTGAACATTTCAACTGATAATGAGGAATTTTCAATGAACATGCAGCCTGCCAGTTTAGCAAATGAGTACAAGCAACTAATTCACAAACTTAAAGAAAAAAAATGAAAGTTGCTTCAACTACTAAAGAACATTGTAAGTTTAGCTCCTGGAGTAGTTGGGAGTATTAGTGTAGGTCAGAGTGAGTTTAATGTCAGCCAATACTTAGCCCGCCAGTCAAGAAATTTAGTGAAAAAGAACGGGATTTTGCAACAGAATAAGGAGAACAGGACTAGGAATAAACTTGATGAAGTTTCAGTCAAAACTGTACAAGACTTCTACGAAAAAGATGAGTACAGCAGAATGATGCCAAGGAAAAGGGACTGTGTATCTGTTAGAGGACCTAATGGAGAAAAAGGTTAACATACAGAAAAGGTTAATTTGATGTGACCTTAAAGAGCTTTAGGCAGCTTTTAGTGTTTAATGCATTACCTACATCCAAAAAACCAGGATAAGAATGGTTTCTAAATACAATAGTTGAAAATACAGTAGGCCTACTTGAAATTGCCATCAATGTAGATTAAAAAGAAGTCAAATGTGAAAAATTGTTAGAAAAATTACAAAAAAATCATAAATTTGTATGACTGAGGAAACTTCTCATTTGTAAATAAATGTTTTATATTTTATGTAAATTTAAATTAAATTTTGTGGTAATTATCCTATCTGCTTAGCCTATTTTCAGTAGCGGCCAAGTGTTGTTTTCTTGATATTTCAAAGGCTTGTAGCTCCTCTATCTCTTCGGGTCACAAAATGATTTTGTTTTTATTTTAAAGTACACTATAAGGGCTTCTCATCTTGGCATTTTCAGATTTTTATCACCTGTCCCACATTACTTTTTGAGACCGCGAAAAAGCCCGATTTACATTTTTTTCGAAGTTTAAGTAATTTTTTCAGGGTGAAGGACCACTAGTAACAGCTCAGTTTTTTTCCTACACATACTCCTCATACATAAGTGTAACAGGGAAAAAAATTGGCCTGTTACTCCAAGTCCTTCATTGTTTTTTTAATGTCTAAAGTTACGCAAAACGACAGTTCACGAACGAAGATTAGAGCCCTAGAAACGTCTGTTTAGACTTAACTTAAATCTAATTTAGTATGCACAAATGAAAGTCCATTCTTTAAGCTTTCCAATGAGCCCTATTTGATCATCCTACTGATTCAAATAGAAATTCTACGGCTTTCAGAAAATGGGTCTGAAATTACATTTTTTGCTTGTTCGTGCTCCAAACAAATGCCTATATCTCAGGAGTAAAATTTTTTAGAGGTATAACAAGATTTGTTTTGGGGTTCAGAAGACTGGTACAAATCACCTACCAAATTTCATCAAAATCAAAAATGGTGCGGCAAGAAATTTTCTTAAAATTTGTTGATTTAATATGGAATGACCCTATTATCATTACAAAAATGTTATCGTATTACGTCACATAACTACTTCCTGCTTCTTCTCCTGCATGTGTAATTCCTCTAGCTAAAGGGAGTAAACTTTTCATCCAGTTCATGTTAACCCTTTCAGAGCTGAATTTATATTACTATAAACAATCATCAAGTGATATCAGTAGATTTATGAGGTTTAAATAAAGTAAGAAAGTGTTGATAGAATAACTTGTTTTGATGAATCCTAATTCGTGGATAAAATTCCTCATATTGTAATATAAATCATTACTCTATTAACTTTATATCTCAACTTCCATGAATTTTTTCGATGACGTGTATAAACGACAGTAGCAACGAAATGGTTAAAGGAATAAAATATTGTTACTACATTTTGAAATATTACGAAAACCCACGATAAAGGGCAGATGGATAGGCCTAATTGTAATAAATCTTTTTATCTAAATATGAAAAAGTCTGAAAATATGCTAATATGTATTTGAAAGTTCAGAAACGAACATAGGCATACTTGCACGTTTATTAAACTGTTATATTTCTCATTTGCTTTTGTAATAGCCTACAGTTGTGTTTTAACATAAGGTGATTTTAATAAAAGTAAAAAATCGTTATTTAGTTTAAGAAGTTATATTTTGGGAATAATTTATTTATCATGTATTTTATTAAAATAGGATTTCACTGCACAATGTGTTGTACATAATCCTTCAGAAATATAGCTGATGTGATATAATTTTCTTGTAATATAGCCTACTTGTAGTAGCAAGTGTGTTATTTTGAACGGGTATCCAGTTTTAATAATTATTTTTAGTACATATTTTGTACACACTTTGGAAGTAGGCTACACCGTGATGCAGGTAGTTGAGGCACTGAAACATAAAGCAGCAATTCGCGGGATCATTTATCGACGAGGCAATTTACTCTTGCTGAGTCCATTCGTTAGAAATGAGATGGCATAAACCCTTCGGTGACATATGGTGTACCTTATTACCAATTTTAAAAAGCGGACCAGCCACAATTCGCCCTTAAAGGTTGCCAACACATGTTAACCTCTACTAAGCCAAATCAACTGCTCAAACTCCAAACAGGAGGCTGGGGAGGAAGATGTGCGAGGGATTTAAATGTAGTCCTTTTGACAACAATACAATCTTCACCTGTGGTTACCAGGAGCGTCTTTTTAGTGAAATGGATTGATGATTAATGAGATATAGAGGAAAGCGGATAGGCGACTGTTGTTGGAATGAAATTCGAAAATGGGAAAACACGGAGAAGAACGAACGGCTCACTAATATTTTAACTCAGTTTCTTCGTCGTCCAGGGTCAAACATATCGTTTGGCAATGCCCAGTCTCGCGGATTCTACCTACAAATAGACGATATAAACGAAATTATTAATATAATACTTAAGGATCTAATTACTTAGCCTAATACTTATACATTTATTTATAGTTACTAATACAGCTTTTAATTTCATAAAACGAATGCTATTGTGAAAAATAAATCACTCCAAATATTTATCTTGATTTTAGTATGTAAATAGAATGGTTTTATGAATGATAGCATTGCATAATTCAAAGTAGCTAATTTTCTTTACTTTCTCTCTGAAAATCAGAAAACACTTCACTTTTTGTAAAGGGATGCAAAATTTTATATATTTTGAATCGGCAGATTAGCACTGGTATCTTCAACCCGAAAGTGATAATTCTATACATAATTAATATAGAGCAAACATAATTTTAAGGTATACTGATCAATTACCGTTAATTTTCCATCCCTAATAACTTGACCAAAATAATTGAAATTCGTGAAAGGTAAAATGGTATCGGACACAGTTTTTTCCGTTTCCCCTGCCATTTATCGTTAACTTCTTTCTTCGTTAGCACAGGTGGACATTTACTGAGATTCCTTGTTATTAAAAGATAAATCGACTTTACGGTAATATTTTTTAAAATGTCGGTTATTAATTTTGCATGCATATATCGCAAGACCAAACAAGAATTTAAATAACAAATGTCAGGTTTATAGCATTATCTCATTGAAGAATAGTTTTATTATTACGCCTATTGTTGTTATTATTGTTAATATTATTCCCACCGCAGTGGTACAGGGGATGCGTTAGCTCCTCTCACGCAACGCGCCCAGGTTTGATTCCTGATCGGGACAAATTACATAGGTTGATTTTTCCGGAGTTTTTCGTCCCTGTATGACGAATGTTGGGTAATTTTAGTCCCTTGTGGTTCTCGGATATCATCTGGCGTCATTATCATTTTCATCCTATCCGCGCCATGTTCAGAGTAGGCCTATGGTATGTTTCGTTCTAAATGTTCGCGTTGTCTCGGAGGTGGCCCCGGCATTGTGCCTCCTTGTCCTTGTCTGGTAAAAAAACTTTGTGTGTGATCCAAAGACAAACTCTCCTGACAGTTCGCGGTAGTGTATGCCCGGGCGGCTTGGGTCGCATAAACGTCCCTACAACAGGAGAGGTTAAACAGAGGGATAGAAGAAAAACAATTATTAATTATTATTTATACTATTGCCATTATTATTAGCTTTTTGCTGGTGGTAGTTTTGGCAACAAGAGACAGTAGTGGTAGGTATAGTGGAGTGATAGTAGTGAGGTGGTGTTAAAAGCAGGAGGCAAGTCGTATTTTTCTACATTTGTAAATTTTTATTTTTTTTTCGTTTCCACGTCTTTATAAGCGAAGAAATTAATGTTATGAAGTTCATTTAAAGAATGGCTAGGTTTATTGGGTATGGAGAAATAAAAATAAAAAAAAACTATAAGTAACTTCCTGTATTTAAAGTTTTGTTTATACAACTTAGGTGTTCAAATTAACTTTCCAAATGTCCTAGTATGCCCATAAGAACCGGTCTCTTCTTAGAATTCCGAAGCATTCCTCATCTTTACCGAGATTAAAACTAGCTGAAGTTGCTAAGTTTTCTATTTAATAGGCTTTATTATACAGGGCGATCCATATAAAACTGAACAGTTTTAAAGACTTATAATTTCCCTCTGGAAAGTAATAAAAGATTGAAATTTGGTTTTATGATCTCAGTGGCTTTGGGAGAATCGATATTGGTAATAATGTTTGTACTCCTACCATCCATGCATTGTTGCCTTACGACTATTGTTGTTTATTAGTAATTAGTTTTCAGTCTCTAGTTTTGCAGTCAGAAACGAAAATGCAGTTCTCAATTCAGCAGCGTGTTTTTCTTGTGAAAACATATTGGTGTACGAAGTCATTGATTGAAACTCAACGGGCATTTAGAAGACAATTCAATGTGCGCAATATTCCAACAAGGGCAACAATTTTATCCATGGTGAGGAAGCTGGAGACAACTGGCTCTCTCCTCAGCGAAACTGGGAAAAAAAGATCTGTGATGAGTCAAGAGTGTGTTAATGATGTCCGAGAACGTTTTGTGAACTCACCAAAGAAATCATTGCGCCGGTTGAGCCAGGAGACAGGCTACTCATATGGCACATGTCAGAGAGCTGCAAAGAAAGCAGGCCTACGAGCATACAGAGTGCATGTAGTGCATCAGTTAAAAGAACCAGACGCGGAAAAGCGAATGCGTTATTGCCAATGGTTTCAGGCTCTTCTTATTGCAACCCCAGACATTCTCTCCATAACCTGGTTTACAGATGAAGCATGGTTTCACCTCTCAGGCTACATCAACACTCAAAACAGCAGGTATTGGGCTGCTGAGAACCCGAATATTATCCACGAAGCTCCATTGCATCCGGAAAAGGTTGGGGTCTGGTGTGCGGTGTCAGCTACCAGAATTGTTGGTCCCATTTTCTACGACACCAAGGTAAACACTGCGGTTTATGGTCGCATCTTCAATACATTCGTGGAACAACTGGACGACATCGAATTAACAGAAGGTTATTTCCAGCAAGATGGCGCAACATGCCATACGTCTGGTGATTCCATGAAACTTATAGCCAGCTTCTTCGGTGATCGTCTTGTCTCAAACAATCTGTGGCCTCCCAGATCGCCAGACCTGACATCTCCAGATTTCTTCTTGTGGGGCTACCTAAAGGACAGGGTGTACAAGAATAGACCGCGGTCACTTGCTGAACTCCGTGAAGCAATAAGGAATGAAATCAGTAACATTAACGAGGATACGCTTCGGAAAACGTCTCAGAATATGGTGCGACGAGTACAGTTGTGTATGGATGCAGGTGGAGGACATTTTCAACATTTACTCTGAGGAATCTCCCAAAGGTACTCTGTAATTCAGCACAGTTGCATATGTATGCTATTATTAGTTTAAAAGTTATAAGCCTTTAAAAGTGTTCAGTTTTATATGGATCGCCCTGTAATTGGAAAAGGTATTCATGGAACTTTGTTTATAGTTTCAAAAATTAATATAGCCGGTGTTTATAGAATTTTCCATTACAGTCTACTGAAATTAGGTAAAACAGCAAAATAAACCTTGCCATTTTTTGTTATATTGGTCTCACTCTCTCGCCCTCATTCTCTTTCTACGGCAAAATCTCTTCTTTCCTTTCCTTTCCTTTCCTTTCCTTTCCTTTCCTTTCCTTTCCTTTCCTTTCCTTTCCTTTCCTTTCCTTTCCTTTCCTTTCCTTTCCTTTCCTTTCCTTTCCTTTCCTTTCCTTTCCTTTCCTTTCCTTTCCTTTCCTTTCCTTTCCTTTCCTTTCCTTTCCTTTCCTTTCCTTTCCTTTCCTTTCCTTTCCTTTCCTTTCCTTTCCTTTCCTTTCCTTTCCTTTCGATATTTCTCGCCGATGTGTTTAGCTTGCCAAATTAATTTTATCGGGAGTTTTCTACTGCTGTTTTCTGTGCAAGCATTTAATATACTTTTAATAATTTAAATAAATTTATATAAAACATATACTAACTTATTGTGAAGAGAATATTTGGAATTCCCTGATAAATTCTAATTAATATTGTGACTAGGACCATTTCAGAAACTCCGGAGTATCGTCAATGGCTTTCATTTAACCTACTTGTTGGTATTTGGGGTCCTCTCTCTTTCTCCCGCTAATTTTGAAGTTTCTATTTTCCCCAAGCACACAGTCGGAATGTTTTACCTACTTATCATTATTTAACATCCATACGGATAATTTGAGATCTACTTGATCTTCATTGTCTTAGTTTAATATCTCCCGTTGAAGGGACGTTTTATGCGGCCCACGCCACGCCGCTCGGGCCATATAGGAGAGAGCTATTACCTTTGGATCAAATACAGTGAGTCCCACGCAAGAGTTGTACAATGACGCGGGTTCCTGCGGCGCAGCGGGCACAGCTCCAACTCCCGAGCGATCGGGTGAAATATCTACGCTAATAAAGCCGCGATCGGTGTAATGATTCAGGTTCTCATATTTACAGTTAAAATTAAAATGAAAATAAACACGTACTGTAACCCCACCCTAAGGGATGAAAAGTGTGGAAGGAAGCTTGGGAAACCAACCCCAGGGAAGTTAGCCTATTCCCTGAAAACGGGCCCACCCATAGGTCTAGTAGGACATCCCGGAGGGGGCACAAAACAGAATGTAAAAGTTCCTGATTCAAAAACAATAACAGATAATATATAATTTAGAACCAGATGTTTACAAGACAAAGGAAATTACAAAATTAGTATAGCCTGAAATAGAAAAACAATAATAATTCACAGCACTGTTTACATTCACTCTTTGGGCAAATAATTTGATAGAGTGTTTTCATGATTACTTGAGACATTCAAACTGACAAATTGGAATTTACTGTAATGTAATTATTCAGAAAACATCGAAATTACAAAATGAAAAAGTAACCAAACATAATAATTAATTTCACTATTACCAACACTCGGAAGAAAGTTTCTGCCAAGATGGCGGATGATGTAGAAAACCTTATAGAAGCCTCTCTGGAAGACTTAGTAAGTGTAACGGTTAAAAGTGTTAAATTAAGACAAGACCTGAAGGATCTTATTTTAAGGTCAGTAAGCAATCTTAGGAAAGGATTTACAGAACTGAAGGCATCATTGGTAACACATAATGAGGAAAACAAAGCTTTGCATGTTAAGGTTAAAGAAATGGAAGAAACGTTAAAAGTAGTGAAGGATCAACGCCTGAATGGAGGACAAGTGGCGCTATCTCGGGGAGTTCTGCAGAAACTTCCTACCATGGGTCCCGGTAGTATCCCGACATCTAGCGGTGCGCAGCGGAAATGGTATTCAGAAGCCGTTGGTGGAGTCGCTCAAAAGGTGGAAAAAAGATTTAAACTCCTGGTGAGCTCCAAAATAAAAGAATCCGCAGAATCTGTTAAGGCAATCCTCAAGAGCAAAGTAGACCCAACGTCTATCAAAGTTGGAATACAAACTTTCAAGTCGCTAAAGGATGGAAGAGTACTAATAGAGACAGGAAGCAAAGAAGAAATAGAAACTATACACAATAAGATAAACCATTGTTGCGGGCAAACTCTTGAAGCAAAAGTCTCTAAATTAAGAAATCCTAATTTAATCATTTATAACATCCCCAATGAGATCAATAAGGATAATGCCAAAGAAATAATCATAGCTCAAAATTCTGAATTAGCGCTACGAGATGACGCCATCCTACCGAAATTTACATTTCGGGATAAGAGGAATAACCTAAATTTGGTTGTGCAAGTTACTTCAGAAGCGCGGAAAAAGCTATTGGATCATAAGATCAAAATGGGCTGGGTAATATGTAGAGCAGAGGATTACATTGTACCCCTGAAGTGTTTCAAATGTAGCCGATTCAACCACACACATACAAAGTGTGAAGGAGAAGAAACTTGCCCCCTGTGTACAGGCAGCCATAAATTAAGAGAGTGCAAGGCATCGCCAACGGAATACAAATGCATAAACTGCATGGCCTACAACAGGTATAACAGAGGGGAACAAATTTGTGAGAACCATTCTTCTCTGGCAAAAAACTGCCCAAGCTTCCTTGCGGCAATTAGGAAATGTAAAGAAAATACAGACTATTGATTATTACCCCTAACAACGTCTTCAACTACAAAGACAGTTTACGACAGAAGGTGGTTCACTCATCTAACTCACAAATAAAGTGCTTACAGCTTAACCTCCAACATTCGAGATCGGCGACACACAATTTTACACAATTAGTCATAGAATTAAAAACAGAAATTGCCCTCCTACAAGAACCCTACCTATCCAACAACAAGCCAACAGGATTACCATTAAAACATAGATTATTTTTCTCAGCCAAAGACAAATGCAGGACAGCTATATTAGTGCTAAACAGAACAATTGATGCTATCCTTTTACATCAGGTGTCGGACGGAGATACAACGGTACTTGAAATCAGATACGGACAATTATGTGTAATTGTAGCAAGCCTCTATTTTGACATACAGAAGGATATAGAAGTAGATCTGCTAAAACTAAAAAATATAATACAACTAGCGAAAGGCAAAGGTTTAATAATAGGCGTTGACACTAACGCTAGATCACGACTCTGGCACGACGTTCTCACAAATAAAAGAGGGAAAGTTCTAGAAGAATTCATAATAGAGAATAAATTGTTTATTATAAACGAAGAAAATGGTCTGCCGACATTTCAGTCCAATCAAGGTGCCAGCAATATTGATTTGACGTTATGTAATCACTCGCTGCTTAAAGTAATTAAGAATTGGGAAAATAACCTTGAAGAAAGCTGTTCGGACCACAGTATAATTACCTTTACCTTAGGAAACACGAATCCTACACAGCACATAGACCACCAGGGCCTAAGATACATAGTAAAGAAAGAAGACTACAAGAGATTCAACGAAAATTTTAACAAGGAAGCTAAAAAACAAATGAATTGTGAAGGAGACGACTTAGACCAACTAGATAATAAAATGGCGAACCTTACATCGGAGCAGCAAGATCCTGAAGAAATGGTCAACACATTTCAAACAATAATTACTGAAGCTTGTAAGAGATCGTTTAAATGTCGATCACCTACAATGAAAGAAATCAACACCAAGTCAGTCCCATGGTGGTCCACTGAACTAACAATCATGAGGAAACGAGTTAACGCCCAAAGAAGACGGTTCCAGAGGACAACAGGAAATGACGAACTGCGCCGAATAAGGAAAATAAAATATCAGGAAGCTAAAAGAGAATACCAAAACATTATCAATAGGGAAAAGATTAAATCGTGGAAGGAATATTGTAACATCACCACCTGCTCTAACCCATGGAACGCTGTCTACAAGTTAGCGTCGGGAAAAATAAGACATAACAACACGCTCTCCACCCTAAAGAAGACTGACGGAACGTATACAGCAGGAGTAGTTGACACAATGAACCATATTATCGAGCATTTAACTCAGGAAGACAACGAAAACACGGACAGTGAATACCACACACAAATAAGAAATAATATAGTCCAGCCACCAAATACGGACAACGACAGGCTATTCACAAGAAGCGAAATCAGGGAAATAATTGAAAACATGAACAGTAAGAAAGCACCAGGTGAGGACGGCGTTACTGCTGACATATTCCTACATATATTCAACATGGTACCATCCTACATAACAGCAGTGTACAACAAGTGCTTGGTTGAGGGGATCTTTCCCTCCCTGTGGAAAAGGGCAAAGATCATTCTAATAGTTAAACCAGGGAAAGAAAGCTCTGATGAAGCAAGTAAATATTGACCAATTAGCTTAATAAATGTTGCGGCTAAGGTCTTAGAAAAGTTATTTATAAACCGAATCATGCATCACCTCTACTCAAACGATTTGCTTAACAAAAATCAGTTCGGCTTCAGACCTCAAACAAGCTCGATCGATGCGATAATGACGGCCAAGGATTTTATAGAAGAAAGCTTGATGAACAAAGAAAGTGTCGCAATGATCAGTCAGGACGTGGAAGGTGCCTTCAACAGCGCTTGGTGGCCAGGGATACTGTACTCATTAAAACAATTTAATTGCCCCAAAAATCTATATACTCTAACCAAAAGCTACCTCAACGACAGACTTTGCTTCCTGACAATAAACAGCACGAAAATAGAAAGAAAGCTTACTAAAGGTTGCCCTCAAGGTTCCTGTTGCGGACCCGGTTTGTGGAATGTGCAGTATGACTCTCTACTGAGCTTACGCTACAAGACGGGTACCAAGGTTATCGCCTTTGCAGATGATGTTCTAGTCCTCGTAAAAGGTAAGACCATTCTGGAAATCGAAAACAACGCAAATATTGAGCTCAACAAAATATCTAATTGGGCTAAGCTAAATAAAATATCATTCAACAGAAATAAAACAAAAGTACTGTTGATTTCAAGGAAAAAGCCAAGGACACAACAAGGATTACAAATCTACCTCAATAATGGGAGGATAGAACAAACAGATAACATGAAATACCTCGGGATTATAATAGACAAACGATTTAAATTCAATCAACACATAGAGCACATAACAGAGAAGAGTATAAAACTATTTCACGCGCTGGCAAAGTCTGCTAAGATTAACTGGGGACTAAACTCCAGAGTTATGAACATAATTTACAAAGGAGCCATAGTTCCTATACTGTCATATGGAATTCCCGTATGGATTGAATCCCTTAACGCTAAATTCAATGTAATGAAACTTAAACGGGTACAAAGGCTGATCAATATAAAGATCGCTAAAGCTTTTAGAACGACGTCGCACGAAGCATTGTGCATACTAACAAGAACAATCCCGATCAACATTGAACTCTCTGAAATATCCAAGTTCTATTATATAACTAGAGGAATAGTGAAAGGCCCTGCGGGATACACACCCCTGGAAACAGCAACTAATTATAGAGAGTGGCCTCATCCCTCACTAAATGTAAAACTCCATGAGAAAACAAAAGAAGACACATACTCCATCCAAATTTACACAGACGGAAGTAAGACCGAGTCAGGTGTGGGGGCCGGTGTAGCCATCTACAGCCAGGAAGGAGCGTTACAGCAACTAAGATATCGACTGGACAATAGATGTTCGAACAATCAAGCCGAGCAGATAGCGATAATGAAAGCCCTTAAGGAATTACAAAATAATAACGACATAACAGAGAGATCTGTGGCGATCCACACCGACAGCAAAATAACACTTGATCTGCTAAATAATAACTCAAAGCACGGAGCTATAATTGAGGAAATAAGAAGGAACTTACGATCCCTAATAGAAAAAAACTGGAAAATACACTTTCAATGGGTGAAAGCTCACGCAGGGACTGAAGGAAATGAACTTGCCGACCAGCTGGCCAAACAAGCAACACGCAGCCTTGAACTAGAGCCGATATACGACTTACTACCTCTCAGCACAGTAAGAAGAGATCTACATGAGGAATCGATTAACGCATGGGAAGATGAGTGGGCAACCACTACCAACGGAACAATCACAAAGTCATATTTTCCTAATGTCCGAAGCAGATTAAAGTCAAACCTCAAGTTAACGCACAATCTCACAGCAATGATTACAGGTCATGGGAAAATTGGAGAATATTTACACCGGTTCAAGATTTTACAGGATCCAACATGCAGGTGCGGGAGAGATTTGCAGTCTACTGACCACGTTCTTTGGGACTGCGAGTTACTACAATCAGCCAGAGATGAACTCCGCAGAGAAGTGCTTCAATCGGGTGGACGATGGCCTCCAAATAAAAACGAACTTGTTATAAAACACTTAAAATGTTTTTCCCAATTTGTAAATAAGATAGATTTTGAAACTTTACAAAATACTAATTAAGTGATTTAAAAAAAAAAAAAAAAAAAAAACTGAAAATATGAAATCTAAGTACGGTACTGTGACGGTTTTTGAAACTTTACAAAATACCAATTAAGCGATTTACAAAAAACTGAAATGATTTTGAAACTTGACAAAATACTAATTAAGTGATGTAAAAAAAACTGAAAATATGACATCTAAGTATTGTGACTGTTTTGAAACTTTACAAAATACTAATTAAGCGATGTACAAAAAACTGAAAATATGAAATCTAAGTATTGTGACTGTTCTCATAAGCATGTAGTATTACATTATGTAATGGAGCATGTAGCTAAAACTGTGGTGTTAATAAAAAAAAAAATAAATAAAAAAAAAAAAAAAAAAAAAAAAAAAAACACTCGGAAGAAAGGGACTTTACAATAGAACAAGGGAGGGGTTTACTCTGTAAAATGACACACGGGACGATGGCTTTAAATTGTAAAGAAAGAATCGAAAATATATTTAAATGTAGGCCAACAATCATTTACCAAAAGGGGAAGAAATTTAGGAAAGGCGGGAAACAATACTGCCGTTTTAGGATGCCTTAAAATCCCAAAACGACAGGAGAAACGGGCATGGCACAAAGACTAAATCCAGAATTAAATAATTGAAAAAACACGAATTTAAAAATGACTTACCAGACCGCGACACATCAGGTTTGCAAGCAGGCACAGGGGAGAAGAGAAAGATGCAGACGCCATCATTATAGCTTGATGACGCCGACTACTTAGGCTATTACTAAGAAACCCCCCAGCAACTCAAATAAACAGAAAACACTTTAAATATTACTACCCAAGCAAAAGGAGACAGAACGTATGGTTTCTACGAAGATTCTACCAAAAATACACTACCAAATCAATCAGAGAAACTACCAGCTACCAAGCGCAGAAGAGGGGAAGGGAATTCTACAGTTACATAATTACTAAGTGAAAACACAAGAAAGAAAAACTAAAAACCTGTTGCAAACCTGAAGGATACACTGGGACTACATTATCCCACGAACGAAAGCACAAATACCGAAGAAATTACTTATAAACAAACTAACGAAATGCAACTACGAAAACACGTCAATGCCGAAATAAACCATGCCCATAACTGAAGCCAGAAAAGATAAACACTCGCTAAGAGGCTGTACCAAAGGATGAGGGGAGAGGCCAGCGGACCTACGCCGGCGAAAGCATATACGACAGAGAAGGTCGCGCCATCCAGCGACCAAACTTAAAAACATGTACCATTACGCGCGAAAAATAAATACAAATCAAAATAATGGTACAGTACCTCATCACAAGAGATGTTGAAAATGTTCTCCTCTTGCATCCACACAATACTGGCACCTTTTAAGGAAATTTTCTTTCACGCGCATAAGTTCAGATTCCGAGACATAGTTCATTTCTCTTGTGATAGGCTTATGTGATATTGTCTTTAAGTTCTTCTAACAGTATGTGAATATTATTTATGAGGAAACTTGAAAAATAAAGTGTATAGGTCAATTTCCCCTACATTAGAAGAACTGAAAGACAATATCACAAGAGAAATTAACTTTATCTCTGAAGCTGAATTTATTCGCATGAAAGAAAATTTCCTAAAAAGGTGTCAGTATTGTGTGGATGCAGGATGAGAACATTTCCAACATCTCTTGTGATGAGGTACGTGTTTAATTTCATTGTAATTTTAACTGTAAATGTGAGAACCTGAATCATTACACCGATCGCGGCTTTATTAGCGTAGATTTTTCACCCAATTGCTCGGGAGTTGGAGCTGTGCCCGCCGCTTCACCGGAACCCGCGTCGTTGGCCAACCCTTGCGTGGAACTCACTGTACATACTTTTTAGACCAGACAAGAACTTTCTAGAGGAGAGATCAGCCCAGTTCCGAGTCCACCTCCGATACGACACAACACAGGACGAGACACAGCAGTCGCGCGCGCACACACGCACACACACACACACACACATTCCAAACAAGGCCCGGATAGGATGCAGGTGGTAATGCCACTGAGATAATATCCGAGTACCATGAGGACCTAAAGTTATCTGACCTTCTTGTCACAGGTGAGGGAAAAGCCTAGGTAACTTGTCCCGACCGAACCTGTGTCCGCTACGTGAGAGAAATAAACGCATCCTTGCACCAAAGCGGTGGACTTACAATATTTTTAGAGCTACTAGTGGTAAGTTTATTTTGTTTCAGTAACTTAATAACTTATTCTTTTATATTAGTTGACACAATTTCTTTTTATAAATATGTAGTAGACCTATTATTATAAAACAATATAATTCTTTCAAAGTGATATGGAACTTATTTCGCTTCTATGCGTGTGCTATAGAAGTTACCTTGCATAACTAAAAAAAGACTAGTTAATTCCTTCTGCCATGAGACATAGTCAAAGACTGAAGTATATGCCAGGCAATACTAGCTGAGACTATAGTGAAGTGATGCATGTTGAAAGGTCTAAGGTACTGCCAGATCCAATTAGTCTAGTAATGATTCGCCCTCTTGCGGTGATTTAGGCCACATAAAGATACTCGATGCTATACTGCTCAGACCGCGTGCAGTGTATTCTAGGATATATTGTTTACTAACATCTTAATATATTGTAATTGAAGAAAATTGTTTCATGAAAGAAGATAGCGAGAGTGCTCCAAGTTTATTTTCCACCGGATTGTGCCATTGAAGAAGCGCGTTATCTGGACGCTCATGCGAAATCTCTCTCTTACAAACACTCCAGACACACTGATCCTCCTGTCATCCAGGGACTTTCCTCTCTTTCTCTGGATATAGGTTATCATTAGTCTTGCAAAGTGTGGACCCTACTGGAGGGATGCCGGTTATTTGATTGCGGAGTTTATCATAGGCTAATGTTATTGTTTTGAGCGTAAACATCGCATTAGAGTGCACGGAAATTTTCCGAGGCTTCTGCTTTCTTCTAGTGTTCTTTATTGAAAGTTGGCATTGAATATTCTTATCATCTGTGTTCCAGACCAGTCCTAGATGAGCCAGTCTCTTATTTGTTTGAATTCAAGTTCGAACACCAGCATTAGTCCATGAACAACAATCAGATTTACTCGATCGGCGAAATAGGTTTCATTATGGGAATAGTTAAAAGGCAACTCTCACAACGAATCGCCACCCCAGCCCCTGAATGAGTCTGCTTCGTATTAGTTTGATGTCAACGTTTGCACTCATACTCTACCTTATGAATAGAGGTCGGTTTCAAGTTCAGCAGCGAAGGTGGGAGGAGGATAGGAGCAACATTAAATAGAGGGTTAGCCTCTGTTGTGTATCCTTCAGTGCGAAAATTATAGAAGCCGGGAGTAGGTCTGGCGGAGCCGGTTATGTATTTCCTTACCAACGAAAACCACTGCGCATTATATCGGAAGGAATCCGTGCACTCGACTCTACAAGCACTGATGGAGAATGCGTCAGGGCAACACGTTTTCTATGGTGTACAGCGTAGGAAACGTTAAATTTTTCCGAATTCAGTAATTAGTTGTGAAACATTCTTATTACCACTGTAATGCTGTGATGCCATTTTAAAGATAAGCGAAGAAAATAATAGTGCAACAAATTATGAACCTATGTAAATAATACAGCTCTGTCTATACGCATGTTTCTGTATTTCGTATTCTAACCAAAATAATACTAGCCTGCTTTATTTGAGTCATTTAGACCTATGTTTGTTACTTGCCAGAGCTGTATTGAACAGCCTTGTCTCGTGATGCGTGTAGGAAGACAGCTTTTCTAGCCAATGTGTACGCACTGCTACACCCTAGGTAACGTAATTTAAGAGTCAATATACCTGAATTCCTAAATCCAGCTATCATCCATTACTATAACAGACCACTTATGTCAACAGTCTCGTGAAATATCCGTCGGCTTCTCAAGATTGATATCAAAATGACAAAATTCCATTGCTGAATCAAATTATATTAACATTCATGAGAATAGAACCAGAGGTATACTAAACTCGCTTTTAACCTGCCCATTCTCGCCTGTATGCTAGACAGGCAACATGCAGGCAGGTTAACCCAACACATGCAGGTCAGAATAAGCCTGCGACATTCCGAAAAGCTAATCATCAATCGTTTAGTCACTAAGTGTGGGTAGCTTCTTCTTATTTTTCTACAAGATAGAAGACGTTTATCGCAGTAGAAAATTATGGGATGGGATATAGTAATTCCCTTATCAGCTTAACATGATCGCACATTAATATTGTAGCCTATTCATTATTGTTATTAAGATTGTTATTATTAATTCAAAGTATATGGAAATTAGATATCTAGGAGGTTTGTTCCCTGAACATATCTTTATGCTTTGATCGATTTTTACAAAACTTAGCACTTACACACTCTTCTACCTGGAGAATTCTAGAAAACAGAATCAAGGAAACCACAACTTCCATATTATCAAACCCTGTCCCAATGTTTTCGCCACTATAATCTAATTACTATGACAATTGTACTCCAAAGTTTACACGCAGAGCCTATAAACTAAACTCCGTGGCACTACATCCCTGGAGGGACTTGGCCTACCACCCGACCGCTGCGTCATCTCCCGTAGGCAGATGGCAGGATTGGGGGGCATGTGGTCAGCATGCCGACACCCACGGCCGTTAATGGTGGTTTTCTTGACCGGAGCCGCTACTTCTCTATCAAGTAGCTCCTCAATTTCGAATCACGAGGCTGAGTGCACCCCTACCAGACCTCCCTACCTCAGAAAAATCCGAGGAGGTACCGGGAATCGAACCCGGGCCGACGGATCTGTAGTCAGCGACGCTAACCACAAGACCACGCCGGCGGACACACGCAGAGCCTATAAACCAAGAGAAAGTTGTAGGCGTCAATAACATTTGAACAAGCCACCCTTACTTATTTGCAACCCCTATTATGTGACCTCTATACAATTCTATATTCTTTGATCAATGTTTACCAAACCGGACACACAGGGCCTTTGACAAAAATGTCAAACCTTTTCTACACTATCTACTGGTTCGCGAACTACTTGTGGTTCTTGAACTTCCCGCATAACACACAAGATGGCATTGCGGACATTCGGTGTACGTGGTAGATTATTCCCATGCATGAGTCATACTCTCTTTGCAAGCAAGACGGGTCGCGACAGAGTTCCGATTGGAAAGGCGTTATGACACATTCTAAGCCTTTGTATAATGAAAGAAATGCACACGTAAAAGAATAATAAAAATACAAGATTGTTTGTATTATTTGTTTCTTGTAGTGTACATTTTAAAGTGAAATTAGTGTTTCCCTAAGAATGAGCAACCGCCACTGCACTTATTGTCTGCTTGTGTCTCCATCTATCCGTTCTTTTCTAACTACGTGTAAGTTGACAAAAGTTTGCGGGTTGCGTGTCAATGGATAGGGGTTTGCCCATGTCTGATCTACACTATCCATTAATGATGTTCAGACGGTTGGAAAAAAGATGAACCACTTAAACATTATAAGTTCCAGATACAGAATATTGCACTTGCTCCTCTTGTCATTGCCTGAATAAAAAAGACAACACTATAACAAAACGATTGAAAGTGGCTGTATTGTTTTAAGAGCTTCATATATTTTGTTATTAAGTTTAACGGAAGGTCAATTCTGGATACACTAAGTTATCTGAAGAATTAAATAAGAATATCGTTGAGCAGCGTGATATCTATTTGAGTCAATTTTTAATTACAAAGCCAATAGCCGATTTCCTAGCTGAACCTGCGAAACGAGTGAGTAATAGTGGCTCTACAATGGAATTTTAAACGAACCTTAATTAGGTTAATTGCACCGTTACACCATCTTCACAGCATCTTGCTTTGTAGATATTGTAATATTTATTTATTACCTATTTGGTTTGCAAAACAAGATGATTGAAGATGGTGCAACCCAGCAATGTCCAACCTCTTCTCTTAAGAGCTAATGACATCACTTTGACCCTTTACTCTACCTACTTCGTTTTGTCCATGACAGTGCATGCTTGCATTTCCCCTTCACTCACACACTCAGTGACGGCTTGCAGCAATGACATGTTTCAAGGTAACCAAACATAGCGTATTCTTGGAATTACTATCAGCCGTCACTGATTGAGTGTGTGGATGGGAAATACGGCATAGACAAAGCGAAGGAGGTGGATAAAAGCGAATGTGACGTCATTGGCTCATAAGAGAAGAAGTTGGGGCATCGCTGGTGTAACCATACCGAAAGGCCTCACGTTGAATGTAAACTTTGAACATCTGTGTCTTAATTTGTTTGACTTTTGAAGTAAATTCCGAGATTAATCTTGTTAATGATGTTGTGATATGTGTGCTGATAAAGTAAGTGCCTGTAATGAATGAATTTAGAGAAGAGATATTGTAAATATATGTAAGTAAAGCAGGCTACTGGCTCAAACAAAAAGTACATAGATGGAATCACATTTATAACACATCAAGTCTTCAGGAAGACCTGTATAAACACCACTAATGCACTAAACTACAAAACAATACAATTTACAATCTAAATACGTCTATTGTCAACATTAATCTATAATGATGAGTGAAATGAACTATTCCGAACCTCATAGTATGCTTGAAAACAGTATTTTTATGAACAATTGTAAAAAGGTACTTCGATACCATTGTGAAAGACATTTGTATAGTTCGAAAAATGAAACAAGATTTATTACAGGGTTTGTCTGTTTATTTGATACTTTATTAAACGTGCGTTATAGAAATCAAGATTGCTGTGGCTCGTATTAAATAATCTATTTAGTAGAATTGGAAGCAATGAGAGGAAAGTTTTCATTCACATTGTAGAGTTGGATGTCTATTCTTTTCCTATGAGAGAGAAGAACAGAAGTGAGTAGAGGATAACTCTTGATGTTGAAAGTAACCCAGAAATCCTTAAAACTCCTTAAACTTTGCATACGAATCCACACAATCAGGCTTGCAAGATAAGATGGGAATGGGATAAAATTCCCTTACCATCAGGTCTGCTTGGTGATAAGTGACGGGAGATTCAAAGTCATTGGCGGTACTGGATTAGTGGAGCGGGATAATTTGCAAGTGTTGGTACTGCATGAAGCTAGAATGTCACTGTACCGAGTGAGCGGCTTGCCTTAGAGTTACTGTAGCATAACACTGGCTGGTGCTCGGAATTAGCATTGTATCTCCTGCCTTGCAATACGTTTGGGTGGCTCCCACCCTCTTCTCACTGTGCGCGAGATAACATCCCCTTTCTCTCAAATTAAAGTTTTAATTGCACCAGAATCGCTTCTTGCTCCAGGCTTCTTGAAACAACCCCCTCGGAATTAAGAAGTCTCGCTTTTTATAGAATTCCTTCTTTCTTCTAATTGTTATACACTTCTCCGCTAGCAATTATCCAATACTTGGTGCTACGTACTACGTTTTTTCGAAGATGAAAATTAATTCACGTACGAAATTACAATTAAGAGATGCCTTATTCTAATTTAAATATCTGCTTATACGCATCGGTTATCTGTAATGAGAACAGTCAGCACAAACATCCCCCTTTATTTGCATCTAACTGTTTATCGTCAAGAGGAATATACAGATTCAAGTCTTACAAAACTATAAAATTGATTAAATTGAATATTGGATACTTCGAATAGGAAATTAGATTTCTTCCAAAAGCTGCACGGACTTTTATTTCAAAGATTTTTTTAAGTTCCTTAGCTTAGGATCCAAACCTTCATTTGTTTGATTTAACACTTTGATATTGACCATTGTTCCTGATGCCTATGAAGGGAACCATAGCAATAATAATAGCGTAGATTCAGTCTGTGATCCGCCGAGGCCGGCCAACCTGCAAAAATGAAATAAACATTATTAATCCCAAATATGAAAAAGAAATCATTATAATTTTTTTGAGATGTGATGTGAACAACAATTATTAAAAATAAAGTTTAGTCCACTTAGGCTCATCTATTAGGGGGAGGCCCAGCCCGAGATACGCCGAAACCTAACAGAATTAAACAATATCAATCCCCAATATGAAAATGAAATTATTATAATTTTGTGAGTTGTGATATGAACATTTATCATTTAAAATAAGGTGTAATCCACATAGGCCTATCAATTAGAGGGAGGCCTATTACGAGATGTGCCAAGACCTATCAGAATTAAACAGTATCAATTCCAAATATGTTAATAAATTATTTTGTGAGTTGTGATGTGGACATAGCACTAGAGCCATCTGTTGACACAACCCCCCAAACATATATTATCCCCCTATCAAAAATTATTCCCTAAATAAGAATGGGTTGGTCAAGCAGAGACCTGCAATACCAACCTTAAAACAAATCATCTAAAACCAATAAAATTATTATAAAAAAATAAGGAAATGTGATACATGGAGTTAGGCCCTTATGAAATATCTTTCAACCCTACTAGAGGGGTAGGTTTTAAGAAGAAAAAATTAGACAATTTTTAAAATCTAGTATTATAAAGGAGAGGTGACAGTATTAAAGACATCATGAATAACCGTAACAAGAGGGTAAATTTAACGTACCCTTAGTCACCCCTCTCTCTCTAATCCTATGCTCCCATGTTGGGGCGAAGGGCCTCCAAGTGAAGGTTTCTGTACCTATGGGAATTTCGTTACGCTTATTTTCCTACGGGGGCAGAGGGGCAGGTGGTAAGTCCATCGCCTCTCAACCCCCCTTCGGAAACTATGGTATTACTTGGACGTGAAAGGAGCAGAAAATTTTGTCCGGAGGCTCTAATTTAGGCTTGCAGTAAATCTACGACACGGGCCTCCTAGCTTAAAGTCCCTCCCGGAGGACTCCGTGCCCAGGATTTTTACGTCCTGAAAAACCCATCGACTGCGCCCGGGTTTGATCCCGCGACCTTCGGATCTAGAGGCGGTTACGCTACCTCTAGACCACCGCAGCCGACTTAGTCACCCCTAAGTTCATAATAAGTGTTAGATTAACAAAATAAGAGATCTAAATGACCAAATAACCTGAATAGTATTACCAAAATAATTAGGCCCTTATGAATTAATTTTCAACCCCACTAGAGGGGTAGATTTTAAAAAATAAAGATAATTTTAAAATTTAGTATTATAACTCATTGGTGATAGGATTAAAACGTTATGACCATCCATGAAAAGAGGGTGGTTTTCACCCACAAAACCAATCTAACCCATTAAAAATCGTACTGAGTGATATGAAATATCTGACATTATGTACACCCCCAAGGGGGTTAATTTGATAAAGAGATGGTTTTCAAGGTCAACCAAGTTTTTGCAGACATGGACAATTAGAGACGATATAAATAGTCTAGAGGGTAGTTCTCACTCCCACTTCCAATCTAGCCCATTAAAAGTTATTTTTCTGCAATAAAAAATCGTACTGGGTGATATCAACTATATGAAATGATTTACATCCCCATGGGGGTTAATTTTATGGAGGGCTGGTTTTTATGGTCACAAAAGTTTTTCCAAAATCAGACAAGATAAGGCATTATAAAACGCCTAGAGGGTAGTTTTCACACCACAACCAATATAACCATAATAAATAATTTTTGCAACATATAAACATCTTACTGAGTGATATCAAGTATCTGACATGATTTACACCACAAGGGGTTATTTAGGTATGAGTGGTTTTACAAAAGGTCACCAAAGTTTTTCAACAAATGGACAAGATAAGCCATTATACAACGTCTATGGGGTAGTTTTCATCCCACAACCAGTATAACCATTAAAGAAAATATTTTTTCGACACATAAACAACTTACTGAGGGATATCAACTATCTGACATGATTTACACCCCTAAATTATTTAATTTTTAAAGGGGTATTTCTTCAAGGTCACCCAGGTTTTTGTAGAAATGGGAACTTGAGCCACTATAAATCGTCTTGAGGGTAGTTTTCACTCCCACAACCAACATAACCTTTAAAAACTATTTCTTCGACATATAAACAGCTTACTGAGAGATATCAACTATCTGACATGATTTACACCCCTACATTATTAAATTTTTTGAAGGAGTAGGTTTTCAAGGTCACCCAAGTTTTTGCAGAAATGGACAACTTGAGCCACTATAAATCGTCTAGAGGGTGTTTTCACCCCCACAACCAATCTATACAATAAAAAATTATTTTGCGGCAGTAAAAAATCCTATTTAGTGATAGCAACTATCTAACATGATTTACACCCTCAAAGGGGTTAATTTTATGTAGGGATTGTTTTTCAAAGTATCACAGGCATTTACAGAAATAGACAGATTAAACCATTATAAATTGTCTGGAAGATGTTTTCAACCCGTAGTATCATTTCCTGACAACGCATTCCCTACAAATAAGCTGTTTGAACAAAACCAACACTCGAAATGGAGTACTTTCAACTGTAAAACTGGTTTTAACCAGATCGATAAAGTAAAGGTCATGTGACTTCCGCATTTAAAGTACATTTTCAAGATTAAAAATCTTAGTATTTCATATCAAGTGTCTAACATAAATAACACCCCAGGGTCACAAAAGATTTTGCAAAAAATGGACAGTTTAAATCATTATAAATGGTTTTCAAACTTAAAAAAATTAAAATTTATTGCTCTGTTGCAGTAAATGTAGGACATGCCTGAATCAGTTCCACCGTAGCCAATGTTAAACCCGGGCAAATCATAAAAACATAATTTATAACAACGAAGTACTCGTCACAGTCTAGAAAAACGAACTATGATTGGTTGATGTTATGGTATTCCCCATCTCATTGGAGAGTTAAATTTTATTGTGTAAATATGCTATGAGAATGTACAGTGTTTCCTTATTGTGAAATAATGAATATCTGTTCCCTCATTATAAGATAGGATGAGGAGACAATACATGATTTCAACGAAATGCCTGCAAACTATCATAGAAACAGAAAAAATCTGTAACAAAGGTGTTGTAACCATTACTAAATATTAGGGCAAACTGAAATCTGAAGGATTTTTCGGTTTCAACAATGTGGCTGTAAATTAACAAAGGAATAGGGAATCACAACTGAAAACAAAGGAAATATATAGAACATGTCTAGCAGGAGATGAAAATATTATTAATTGTGCATTAACATTTTGAACAAATTACATAATAAATCCACAAATCATGATTTTACATGTACATAGACAGAGGAAATAAAGTCATTTATACATTAAAATTTCGTAATGATCACCTATAACGACAAAGTCAATTCCAAAAGCCGTATGAATACGAAAAACTGGGTGTCAAATATCAAAGATATAGGAAGAAACATCTGTAAACAAAGGGTATGTTGGAATGCGAGAGACTCAGGATGGGTGATATTAGCAAAATCACGACCAACCATCATAGCCGACAGAGGAAATTATGAGTTTAAAATGTACACCTATATGATAATGACATTCTTAATAGTACATGCAAACTGGTTGTAAATTATCAAAATTGGCAAAAAATGATCTAATACATAGATGTTGGAACGTAAAAACTTCAGAACAGGTAATTTCATAAAGTCATAAAGTACAGACGACAGAGGAAGCGAAGTTAAAATACAAAACAATTTTACAATGTCCACATCAAAAAGACATACAAGTTCATTGTAAGAATCAAACAGACAGATTATAAATGGTAATGCATACTTATCCCTTCAGTGACACATGCATCATTTGCTATATTGGGCTTTAGATATAAACTGGAACATGATTAGTTGTTTTCCAAAGATGGTATAAGGTTACAAGTATGTAAACGTACACGTAAAAGTGAATATGAACGTAAACATGAATGTAAACGTAAACTTGAATGTGATCGTAAATGCAAACGTGAACGTCAATGTAAAAATAACCGCGAAGAGAGAGGAAATAAAATTGCACACCTATATGATGATGATGACAGAGTAAGTGTGATCTTAAACGTAAACATAAATTTGAACGTAAATGCAAACGTGAACGTAAACGTGAACCTGAAAAATTAAAAAATGTGAAAGTATGCATAACAATATGACAAAGACAACTATAAAACCTAAAAGACTTCAAACAAATTGCCTGAAAACTTTCAAGTAGAGTAAACAAAGGGAATATTTAGTACATGTCTAGCTGGAGAGGAAATAATGTCAATTGTGTATAACTTTTTGAATTACGAAATAAATCCACAACTTATGATTGAACTTGTCCGCTGGACAGAGGAGATCAAGTAATTTTTACAATTATTAATAAAGAAATAGGAAAAAGCATATTGAACAAATATAATATTTAGAACATGTCTAGATGGAGAGGAAAATAATGTCGATTTTGCATAAAAATAGAAAATTACGAAATAAATTCATATTTTATTATTGAACGTATCCAATTGAAGAGGAAATAAAGTAATTTATACATTTAAAATGAAAATGTTTATTTATTACTAAACAATAGTACAAATGCAACACTAAAAGCATAAAGTTTTTAAATAAATTGACTGTAAACTATCAAATAAATAGGAAAATCATCTGTAAGACATGTCTAGCTGGAAAGGAAAATAATGTCAATTGTGTATAAATTGAAAAATTGAAAAATTATAAAATAAATCCACAACTTATGATTAAACATGTCCGCTTGACAAAGGAAATAAAGAATTATACATTTAAAATGTGAATTTTTTTACCCTTTACTAAACAATAGAACAAAGACAACTCTAATAGACTTAACAATTTCATGGCTAGTCATATTTTTGTGCCGTAAAACCTTAAGAACAGTTTGAAATTTACTATCCTACATGTACCTAATACTTGTTGAATCATGAATGTGTGTCATAGGAACAGAATAACAGGGTGTCATTATCAAGACAAATGTGGATTGTGTTAATCATATCTTACACGTGGTACTTGCTGAATCATGAATAAGGGCATAGGTTCAGGATAACAAGATGACGTCAGCTAGACATGTTTGAACAAGCCTCACTGAGAAAGGGTTACAACACAAGTTGAAATATTTAGAATACAGTTTTATTTAATTTTTCCTTTAAAATGTACGAAATTGTGAGAAACGTTCGTGGTCCCTCCAAGGATCATCTCCCTCATTCTATTGTCCAAGTTCAACCTTGCAAAAAGCACAACGAACAATATCATCGTGTCCCGCGTAATAAAATCCCTCGGAGGCCAAAAGCCTTGCATTCATGAAATTCACAGTCAATCTTCCATATGTTTTCAAACGATCACTTTAGTTTTTCACATTGAGAGCACGACAGGATGTACGAGGACAAGCGCTCGAATATATGATGACATTCCTTCTTCACATTCTGATCTTAAATTGTTCCAAGCAGATGGAAAAAACAGAGAATTAGGTAGACGACGTTTCGTCTAATACTTCTTCTTTTAGAAAATAATGTACAGAAAATTGAAATTCATCGTTTTCTGGAACAAAGGTTTATTCTTATTCCACATGCTTCTTTATGTCTGTCTTCCGCAGCATTTGGACATGATGCTCACAAACGAATTGTTGTGGTCCATCAAATGACGAATCTCGTTCAGTTTTAAAGTCACATGATTATTGTCCACCTGGATTTTATATCCAGTCAGTTTGTTGACTGCCTGAAGTTCGACTTATTCTTCCACACTTTTGAGAGGTAAGAAGACAGGACAGACGTTCTCACACATCTTGATTAGATGACAGAGTACCGAAGACAGATCGTGCTGGCTTACAACTACACATTTTCCTCGTTTGTGTCCGATCTCCACAGCAGAGGCGTAGTCCAGAGGGGATAAATCCCAAAAGTAATGTGCTTGGTTTAAGCTTTCTTTCAAAAAATGTGTTTTTTTTCGAAACAACACAGTCGGAGGAGATATCTTAGAATGATGTTCTTTGTTTCTGTCTTCGACGAAGAGTCCTCTTCTTGGAGATATCTCTTCTAACAGGAGTCATGGCGGATATTGAAGCGTATTGGTCCTTCAGATCTAGTTAAATATCAACTATCAAGACAACGCAATATAGTAATTACGATTTAGACCCCACCACGGACTTCCAAAAACAGATGACAATAATTCATTTTAACAAATGTTTGCGTGTAACTAAACAATAGGACAAACACAACTCTAAGAGCCTTAGCAAAGAAATAGGAAAACACAACTGTAAACAAAGGGAATATATAGAACATGTCTAACGGGAGATGAAAATATTATCAATTGTTCATAAAAATTATTAAAAATGACTAAATTAATCCACAAGTCATAATTGAACGTGTCGATCGACACAGGAAATGAAGTCATTAATACATTAAAAATTACGAAAGTACAACTCTCACTAAACAAAAGGACATAAGATATTCCAAAAGCCTTATCAATTCAAACAATCTTGTTGTCAACTATCAAAGAAATAGGAGGAAAAAACATTAAACAAAAGAGAACATTTATAACATGTCTAGATACAGAAAAAATAAGGTCAATTCTGCACAAAAATTGAAAAATAACTGAATAAATCCATAACTTATGATTGAACTTGAATGCCTGACATGAAAAAAATATCTGATACACTTAAATTGTGAATTTTTTACCTATTACTATTGCAGTAATTTCGTTGAAGGCTTAAGCATTGTTGTTGTATTCTCTTCTCATCCTATCTTATAATGAGGGAAGAGATATTCGTTACTTCACAATAAGGTAACACTGTACATTCTCAAAGCATATTCACAAAATAAAATTTAACTCTCCAATGAGATGGGGACTACCAAAACATCAACCAAACAGAGTTCGCCTTTCTAGACTGTGACAGTTCTTCGTTCTCATAATTAATTTGTTAGGATTTACCGGGTTTACCATTGGCTATGGTGGTACAGATTCAGGCATGTCCTGCATTTGCTGTAACTCAGCAATAAATTTTAAGTTTGTTACGGGTGAGAAACCATTTATAATCACTTAAACCATCCATTTTTTAAAAACTTTTGTGACCCTGGGTTGTATTTCATGTTAGACACTTGATATAAAATACTATGTTTTTTATCTTGAATATGTACTTTAAATGCGGTAGGCACTACATGACCTTTACTTTATCGATCTGGTTAAAACCAGTTTTAGAGTTGAAAGTACACCATTTCGAGTGCTGGTTTTGTTCAAACAGCTTAGTTGTCGGGATTTCGTTGTCAGGAAATGATACTACGGGTTGAAAACATCTTCCAGACAATTTATAATGGTTTAATCTGTCTATTTCTGTAAATGCCTGTGAGACTTTGAAAAACAACCCCTTCATAAAATTAACCCCTTTGAGGGTGTATATCATGTTAGATAGTTACTATCACTAAATAGGATTTTTTATTGTCGCAAAATAATTTATTATTGGCTGGATTGGTTGTGGGGGTGAAAACACCCTCTAAACGATTTATAGTGGCTCAAGTTGTCCATTTCTGCAATAACTTGGGTGTCCTTGAAATCCTACCCCTTCTAAAAATTAAATAATTTAGGGGTGTATATCATGTGAGATAGATGATATCTCTCAGTAAGATGTTTATGTGTCGAAAAAATAATTTTTTAATGGTTATGTTGGTTGTGGGAGTGAAAACTACCCTCAAGACGATTTATAGTGGCTCAAGTTCTCATTTCTACAAAAAAAGCCTTGAAAAAATACCCCTTTAAAAATTAAATAATTTAGGGGTGTAAATCATGTCAGTTAGTTGATATCACTCAGTAAGATGTTTATATGTCGAAAACATATTTTCTTTAATGGTTATACTGGTTGTGGGATGAAAACTACCCCATAGACGTTTTATAATGCCTTATCTTGTCCACTTGTGGAAAAATTGGGTAACCATTGAAAACCACACTGGCTGGATTGGTTGTGGTTGTGAAATTAACCCCTTGCTGATGTAAATCATGTCAGATAGTTGATATCACTCAGTAAGATGTGTATGTGATGAAAAAATTATTTTTAATGGTTATATTGGTTGTGGGCGTGAAGACTACTTTCTAGACTTTTATAATGGCTTATCTTGTCCGTTTATGAAAAAATTGGGTGACCTTGAAAAACCATCCTTTCATAACATTAACCCCCTTAGGGATGAAAATCATTTCATATAGTTGATATCACTACGTACGATTTTTTATTTTTGAAAAATAAATTTTTAAAGGGTTAGAATGGAAGTGGGGGTGAGATCTACCCTCTAGACGATTTATATTGGCTCAAATTGTCCATATCTGCAAAAACTTGGTTGACCTTGAAAAACCACCCCTTCATCAAATTAACCCCCTTGGGGATGTAAATCATGTTAGATAGTTGATATCACTCAGTTCGATTTTTCTTCAAAATACCGTATGGAACTACACATCAGACCTCACAACCTACAACAACTCGCAGGTCGTTCCCCCTATAATAGCCATAGAAGTTCGGACGGGAATCAATGAACTGAGGAACGGAAAGACCCCCGGTGATAATGGAAAATACAACGAATTCTTGAAGCGAGCCTCAGACCACCTGATACCAGCGATCACCATTATCTTTAAGAAAATTATAGACACAGAGGAAATACCAGACCAGAGGAAAATAAACACAATAATCCTCCTCCATTAGAACGGCATAAAAGATGACCTTAACAATTATCGGCCCATAAGCCTCATGTTAAATTTGTATGTGCTGTTCTAAAAAATAATCACTAGAAGGTTAACGAAAACTCTGGGTGAAAATCAACCACACGAACAAGCGGGTTTCCGCTCGGGATACAGTACTGCATACCACCTCCAAACTGTGAGCCAGGTAATGGAAAAAGCTGAAGAATTCCAACAGACAGTGTATATTGCCTTCGTAGACTACAGCAAGGCTTTCGACTCGGTCGAGCATTAGAGTGTAATACAAGCTTTACACACCCAGGGAGTCAACAACAAATACATTAGGATACTCAACAAAATATATAACCAGAGCTGTGCCATGGTGATACAGAAATTGAAGGTGAAACATTCAAGCTCCATAGAGGAGTACGTCAGGGAGACCCGATATACCCTAAATTATTTACAAGCGTACTAGAAAAAGTTCCGCAACCTACACTGGGACCAGGACTGTGGAATAAGTATGAACGGCAGCATGTTAAGTAATCTAAGGTTTGCTGACGACATTGTACTGTTTGCCAAATCACCCAGTGAACTACAGTCAATGCTTCAAGACCTTATAACTCCAGCAGATTAGCACGCCTCCAGATTAACAAGACCAAAACACAGGTAATGTCAAACGGGCCGGCGACAACTATAACTGTAGATGGCATAGTACTGTAATATTTATCGGAATATGTGTACTTAGGACAAATAGTATCATTTCACCAGAAGACTGAGAAGGAAATAAAAAGAATGATTTCTCTCGCATGGAAGGCTTTTTGGTCCGTCAAGTTCATCCTCCTGGAGAAGACACTCAGCAGAAAACTCAGAACTGAAACGCTCGAGACCTGTGTAACGCCAGTATTGTTGTATGGTAATCAGACATGGGCTCTCACTTCCAAACTTCGAAACAGTCTCCAAGTGTGCAAAAGAAATATGGTGAGGAAAATCCCAGGCATATCATTGAGGGACAGAGTTACAAACGAAACACTACAGAAGATGTCAGCAGCTATCGACCCAGCACTGCAAGCCACCAAATGGAAGTGGGGAGGCCACGTCGCAAGACTCAAAGACGACAGATGGACATACAAAACCACAATGTGGGACACTCGTACTGGAAGGAGATCCCGTGGAAGACCAAACAGAGATGGGATGATCTCTTCAAGGAACTTGCAGGACGACAGTAGTCAAGCCGAGCAAGAAATGGGAATGAATGGAAACTCTTAAGAAGACAAATGAGCAGTGACTCAAACCATTGCATATGTGACCGAAGGCTTACGAAGACAAGTGAATTTGACCGTAACAAGTGTAATGACGTAACCTACAATGAAGTGCACAATGACTCAGACTAGTGTAAGTGGACAAAGACCAGGAATTGCATAAAAGCCCAAGAGCACAAATATCCCCCATGTGGAATAGCTCACCACGTGTAGGTGTATTCGAGCTTACCCTCTTTGAGGAGGCCATTTCCCTTAACGGGAAATTTAAGGCTAGTCATTTCATTTCAGATTGGTTGTGGGGTTGAAAACCACCCTCTTGTTATGGATGGTTATAAGGTTTTAATCCTATCACCAATCAAATATAATACTAAATTTTAAAAATTATCTTTAATTTTATTTCTTAAAATCCACCCCTCTAGTGGGGTTCAAAATTAATTCGTAAGGGCCTAACTCTTTAGTATAGCATTTCCTTATATTTTGTTAGTATTATTCAGGTTATTTGGTCATGTAGATCTCTTATTTTGTTAGCTTAACACTTATTATGAACTTAGGGGTGACTAAGGGTACGTTAAATATACCCTCTTGTTACGGTTATTCATAATGTATTTAATACTGTCACCTGTCCTTTATAATAGTAGATTTTTAAAATTATCTTATTTTTCCTTCTTAAAAACTACCCCTCTAGTAGGGTGTAAAAATATTTCAGAAGGGTCTAACTCCATGTATCACATTTCCTTATTATCTGTTAATATTTTTATTGGTTTTAGATGAATTCTTTTAAGGTTGGTATTGCAGGTCTCTGCTTTACCGACCTATTCTTATTTATGGCATAATTTTGGATAGGGGGATGATATGTTTCGGGGTGGAGTCAACATCACAACTCACAAAATACTTTAAATATCATATTTGGGATTGATATTGTTTAATTCTGATAGGCCTCGGCTCATCTCGGAATAGGCCTCCCCCTAATTGATAGGCCTATGTGGATTTCACCTTATTTTGAATGATAAATGTCCACATCACAACTCACAAAATTATAATAATTTAATTTTCATATTCGGGATTGATATTGTTTAATTCTGTTAGGTTTCGGGTATTTCGGACTGGGCTTCCATTTAATAGATAGGCCTACGTGGATTAAACTTATTTTTAATAATTAATGTTCACATCATATCTCAAAGAAATATAATAATTCAATTTTCATATTCGGGATTGATATTGTTTAATTCTGTTAGGTTTCGGGTATTTCGGACTGGGCTTCCCTTTAATAGATAGGCCTACGTGGATTAAACTTATTTTTAATAATTAATGTTCACATCATATCTCAAACAAATATAATAATTCAATTTTCATATTTGGGATTTATAAGGCTTATTTCAATTTCTGACTAACCGGCCTCGGCGGATCACGGAATGAATCTACGCTATTACTACTAATAGTAATTCCCGAAGATCTCGCACGTCTTGAAATTCAATAAACCTAACAGCTAATACATTTTTATAATTAAAATTATAACACATAATTATGTGAGAAGGTTTTTGCAACATGTTTCGTACCATGTTATGCAATATAACGTTTTATTTTGATCCTTTTTGAAGTTTGTTTGCTTATCAAAAGTCATGTAGAAAAAGTAAAAAGTAACAGGAATCTTATAGGTGAAATGTATCTTAAGATTGTAGACAAAATTTATCTCGTAATACCAACCAGTCTGGAAGATTCCTTCTTTATGTCGTTTTTAATCCGTACTTCATCCGCATTTAAAAAAAAAAGTTAGTCGTAAGGTTGAAGGCGAGAACAATGTAGGTACTTTACTCGTTGAAAATGGAGGCATGATGCAACTCCAAAACGTCGGACATATGTAGCTTTCGAATCTAGATTTTTATTGAAGCACACATATGTGTGTTTAAGTAGTTCATAGGCCTGCATAAATTCGATAAAGATGACACTTTAGTCAATCAGAAATAACATAGAACTGCCTATTAACGAAGCGATTTCATAAGAACAGCAAACTTCGTACTTTCTTAACCACCTCGAATATTTCAATGCAGATTTTTCATTTACAGAGAAACAATGTAAATAATATAAAATAGCTGTGAGTATAGTGTGTTAATATTATTGCACCCGCATATGCATACACTCTAGGGAACCGGTAGATGGTTTTTATACGAGAAACTTCAACGCCTGTGGTAAATAACTCACATGTTTCTCTCCGTAAGTGGTTAAAATTTACACGAAACACAAGTCTAAGTTTGAACAAACGGAGTAAAAAATGGACTTAGTATATTAGAGTAATTAATCTTAACTGTCGTCTCATTGTGAAACTGGAGTTACAGTTACAGCTTACACAAAACAGTGCCGCGATACCATCTGAGCGATACAGCATAACCACATCGTCTACTAATGGCCGAGTGCACCATTCTCCGGTTTTCTCAGCCGTTTCGTTACCGCGGTAAACGTAATACCGGGGTATTCTCAAAATCTCTGTGCACCATTGCGAAAATACCGCGGTTTGCTAATGCTTGGAAATATTGCTGTTACTCTGCTCCGAATCCATTTTTCTTTGATGGTGTCTTCCATGGCCGCTAGGTTCTCTCTCTCTCTGCACGTCTGCCAGTCACGGTGGCTCGCTCGTAGGCCAAATTTTTTTCCAAATTCAATGTATTTGATGCCTTATTATTCAATAAAAAAGATGTTCATAAGGATAAAAGGGAATATTATATTGCGTCTATATGTCGTCTGAATTCATACTTCGAATCCAAGCACCATAGATACTGTACCAAACGTGAAATGAGTTGCTTTCGCTCTGGTTGAGGTGAGAAAGGAAGCTCATTTCAATCGATGTTACAGCACAGTATTTGCAAACATATGTACCATCGTTCATTCTTCAAATAGATCCCACCTGTCTGTACATTTAAATAAAATAACATTGATGTTTTAAAGAATAATTCTCACACGTTTGCAATACAAGGCAAAGCAACACCACGAAATCTCTCCTCTGAGTTCGACATAGCCTCGCTTTTATTCCCGTACGACTAGTAGAAATTTTAGGTGCAAAATCATGTGCATAGCCATGAAAGGGCTGTTATAATTATGTTCGTGTACGGGCAGGTATGATAAATTGATTTACATACCCTATATACAGATACACAGGCTATATCGTGATGCATGCAGCCATTCACTTAAATTTGGCCTAGGACCACTGGTTTTCCATATTTCATTTATTTGTTGCCTTTTTGTTCAGTAATAAAAGTTTATAAGGATAAAATGGAATCTTATACTGTATTGCATATATATGTCGTCTGAATTCAAACTGATTTCAAACACCATAAATACTGTACTAATCGTAATAATCGTGGTTACGCCCACTAGCCTACTCGATGGACCTGATTTGGTTGAGGTTAGAAAGAAAAGTCATTTCAATCGATGTTACAGCACAGTATTTGCAAAGATATGCACCATCGTTCATTCTTCAAATAGACCCCACCTGTCTCCCATTATTCTTTATGTTCAATTAGCTTTTGGCCTAGATATCGTAAATATGATACATTACGCTGATCTCCATCTTGGAAAGAAAACAGCGGTTTTCTCACTTTACAGCTCCTTCACGGCCGGTTTGCATCTTACCGCGATAAAAGTCGAAACCGAGCACGGTGCAACGAAAGTATGACATTACCGGGGTAAACTAAGCAACTTTACCGCGGTATTCTGAATACCGAGGTTGGTGCACTCGGCCATAAGACATCGGAATGTTCTACTAGACCGGAAGCATGTTTTCACGTGGCCTAAGCAGTGCAGTGCAACATAATGTTACATAATACAATTATTAGATTATGTAATGTGCAACATAATATATTAGTATATATAAGTATTTGTGAACCACAGACTATTGTCTCTGTTGGACATTATATAAGAATATTATAGGAGAAAAAGTCCTCTGACACTGGGATTTGAATCCAGGACCTTAGGCTTCCGTGCCACTGCTCCGCCAACTAAGCTGAGCCAGAGTTCACTTCACAGCGCAAGTGCCTCATAGTACTACATATGACATAACTTGTCTGTCAGTGAGGTAGACCATTATGGGTAATCGGTCATAGGAGAGAGGTTCCATCTGGCGCTGTGAAGTGAACTTTGGCTTAGCTCAGTTGGTAGAGCAGTGGCACGGATAGCCGGTCCTGGGCTCAAATCCCATTGTCAGAGGAATTTTTCTGCTATAATAGTCTTATAATACGTTAGATCTTTATAGATAAATGTCACTGAAGGTCTTCCTTTCACTGAACGACTGAAGTAGTTCCAGGACCAGCAACTAGGTTAGGTTCTAGGTTGTAGTTTATACAGAATGGAGATAATCTTTGTAAAGTCGTTTTTGCATTAAAACAAGGTTTAAATGTATTTAACGTGCAGCAATATAGATTTGACGATAAAATAGTCGATACGGTATCATAAAAACAATACCTTTAAATGAATCATTAAACTGCTTGGTTCCCTGGGACACCCTGAGGGAAGTTTCATTATCGAAGAAGAATCCAGTTACTCTTATTTTCCTGCTGAGAGCGCAGAGATAGGTGTTATGCCCATCGACTAGACAGTTCTAAGGGAGGATTACAAGAGGAGGAAATTTTTACATGATAGCTGCCTTAAATGAAGGGTGCCAATTGGATACAGCCAAATGAAAACAATTCTAAGAATTATATATTTTATTAATATGAGAATTTTTCCCTAATTTTCAGTATTCATATATTTTTATATTGAATTTTAAAGCAGCTATCAATAAAAGGCTCCCTTTCTATTTATTAAAATATTCTGAATATAAACGGTTATGGACAATATGGAGCGAGTCTTGAACTATGTTTAAGGCTAATTCCTGTAATGTGACTGAAGACAGTACCGGTATATCAAAACGTTGGAAAAAATTTATGCAAAATTTCGAATTTGTCCCTCTCACCCCAAATAGCAACCCAACCACTTCCCAATTTCTTTTCCCATTCTTCTCCTTCAACTATTGGCAGCTTGGATGATATTGAAGTTTCTTTTTTGAGTCTACCTCCTTTGCATCGTCTCCGTCCCTCTCAAAACGTAATGTCGGATCAATTACCAGTCACAGTTCTTCCCCCTGTTGATCACAACAATATTTACATGTTTGATGGAGCCCTCCGTCGACTTGCATACCACCTCCTCAAGCACTTCACAATCCTCTCTCTTCCTAAAGAGGTCTGTGGTAACTGACCTCACTTTATGATACCTATTATTTCTAAGTAGCTGTCCCCTACGATAGTAACCTAGAATATGTTGTAAGGTTTCTGTCTCGTTGCAATGACGGGAACGGATTTCCTGACTTCTGACAGGGAGATATATTTGTGAAATGTGGGACTTGTGTACTACAGCGAAGAAGAAATTCGTAAATGCAAAGGTAAGTGGTGGGCTGCGACGTAGAGACATTCCAAGTGCATTTTTGGACAGTGTGAATAAAGGGATTGAGTGGATTTCTCAACATCTTGATCTAGTCTTTGTGAACCCAAATTGCTGGAATAACGACAGTGAAATAGGATGGGACGGACTACATCTAAATAGAAGAGGATCGTCTTTCATGGGCGGTTTGTTTAAAAATGTTATTAGTAGATATGCTGCGCAAGGAAACTGAAAGAGAATTACTCAGAGAGGTGTCCCAACGGCAACATTGAGATTTAAAAGTTTAAAATATGACTCAGGTAACGTTTTAAGTGTTTTGCAGGTAAATTGTAGAAATATAGGAAATATAGGTCATGAATTTCAAACTCTTACTGAAATACAACAATCACACGGTTTAATCGGTACAAAATCTTGGTTACGGAGGGAATAAATAAAAATGAATTCATTCCGAGAGTTTATGCCGTATACAGAACAGACAGGGGTTCTAGGGTAGGGGGTGTCTTTATTTGCGTTAGGGATGAGCTTACAAGCTTTTTAGAATGGACAGACTCAGATTGTGGGCTTTTATGCGTAAATGTAAGTAATAGCGACAGAAAGTTACTAAGAGTTATCGGTGGCTGGTAATTATGGAAGACTTCAATTATCCACGTATTGACTTGTCAGGAACAAAGATAGAAGGCAGTCCTTCGCAAATATTAGCAAGTACAATTAATGACTGTGGGCTAACACAGGTAATAGAAAAACCTACAAGGGGCAACAATGTGTTAGATATCTGTCTGATACGGCCATACGATTTTTTATTCAATACAGACATTTTTCCAGGTATTAGTGTTCAGTTATGTTTGATACCTTGAGCCTTGATGGAGGTCTCATAATCATGGCTCTATTGATTAATCATCTTAATATTTAATCTTGTCTTTTAGCGGCTTTGGTAATGTTTTATTCAATGCTAATTTCCGCACTGCCTCCTAGTAATTATATATTTTTATTGTCAAAAACAATTGATCTGTAGTTTCTTCTCTCTATAGAACTCAAATTAATGTTTATTTCCAGTATATATATTTTATTATTTTAAGTAAACAATAATTATAAATATATTTTATTCATTCTTTATTGTTATTATGATTGCTTCACAATCTACGTTTTTCATTAAAAATATAATTGATCAATCGTTCGTAATTTTCGCCCAATGGGAGTGATTTTACTAGTATTGTTATAATGCATTTTTTTCAAACATTCATTCCTTCTTCGTATTTCTACTACGTAGCCATTACTATCCTCTGATAGGATTTTTTAGTCCCTTCTGGACTTAGCCAGCAGTGGCTATCATCGTTAAAGTAACTTGTATTTCGTTCTTACCATTCAAGGATTCTTCATAATTAGTTTTATTTGCACAGAAGCAATTTTCTACGTCTTATTCGCCGCAGAATGGTTGAATAGTTTAATGCCGCTACCAGGCATCTGTATAAGGCTTGATTATAGCCTGCTTTGGACATCAGGATTAACTTCTTGAGGTTATATTAATTACGAAAGGAATCTTAACACCAAGTGAGTTTTTTAAGGTTTAATATTTCATACAGCTTGTAATATTGCCTTGACTTTATCATATCATAGCTGTATCTACATTGATACGCAATTTAATTCAATGACATTACTATTGCGTTGTAATTTGTGAATCCAAGTATCACAAGATTAACTGTGAACATTATAATTACAGCATACAGTTGCTGCACGTGGATATTTTATCAATTCTTGGTGTTGTATCGCCAAGTGGTCCTCCGGAATTGTCAATAAATATTCCTTTAAACCAGCAAGGTTTTCATTCATTGGCGGAAATATTCATCGCTCTGCTTACAAGAACATCTCAAGACATCAATGCAACTTCTAGCGAGTGAAGATCCCAGTGTCAGTGTTATTGCCTATGGTTTCTTTATATTTGTAACCTTATTATTTCGTGCATTTCAATCGGGATGTTGCGTGCGTTTATTTCTTATCATCCCTACTTTAATCATTTTACAGTCCGCTGCTAATGCACGTAACGTCTTTTGGATTCCTCCGGGCCGGATGGAACCTCTATTGTAACACACCTATGGTAACCTGACACTTCATTTTCATTCCGCCCGGACTTATTAACTATATATAAGTTCATTCAATCAAGCACTATTTGTGATAATATAATAACAATTGAAGCACAATGTTCTTCTCCTGACTCATAAGGTCAGTTTGAGCGTAGTAAATAATTAGTAATTAGTAATTAGCCCATATTCATCCCTATTGTTCAATGGTCTCTTTCATAGAAAGGTGGCTGGGTACTGCAGGCCCGGTTAACCATTGCGGGAAAGTTCAGCCTAGTTCATTGTCCTGAGAGCTGCGTTCACAAGTTGTTTCCACTCTCTTCTGTCTTTAGCTCTCGCGGTCCATCTGTTGCCAAAGGTCCTCCTAAGTTCGTCTTCCCATCGAGTTTTCTGCCTTCCTACGTTCCTCTGTCCAATCCTCGGATCCCACACCGTCAGTTTATGAGTCCATCTACTAGGACGCTGACGCATAACATGTCCTGCCCATCTCCATTTTAAGCTGCTTCCTTTGGTCGCTTCATCCTTTATTCTTGTGCTTTTCCTTATTTCCGGGTTTGGAAGTTTGTCTCTTAATGTGATGCCCAAGATTTTTCTTTCCATTTTTCTTTGACATACTTCTATTGATTGTTTATGCTTCTTAGTTAGACTCCATGTTTCCGAGCCATACAGTAGTGCTCGTAGAATAAACATGTTCATTGTTTGTGTTTTCAGATGTAGGTTGTAGGCTTTGTCTAACAGAATGAATTTCAGTGACCAGAATTTGGACCATGCTGCTGCTATGCGATATGTTATTATCTTGTCCATTGCGTTGTTGAAAGATATGATTTTCCCTCAGTAAGTAGTTTCCTGGACGTATTCCAGAGGTTCCTTGTCGGTTATTGTGATGTCCACTTCCTTTCTATTAGTCATCAATTTTGTCTTCGATGGGTTCAATATCAGGCTTACCTGTGCGCTCAAGTTGCGTAGTTCTATGATTTGTGACTTTAATTCTTCTGGTGTAGCGGCTATGAGTACTACGTCGTCTGCAAATCGCAAGTGAGATAGTTTTACTCCGTCTATATTTATTCCATATTCCCCTGTGGTTTTCCTAAATATATCTTCAAGCAGGCATATGAAAATTTGGGTGATATTGGATCTCGTTGTCTTACTCCCCGCTGAAGTTGGAATTCCCTCCCTCGTTTATCTAGTTGTATTCTTGCTGTGGCGTTGGAGTAAAGTTTTGCCATGATCCTGATGTACTTGTCTTCTATGCCCTGGTTCTGTAGGGCTGTGAATAATGGGACATGTTCTACCGTGTCAAAAGCCTTAGTGAAGTCGATGAATGCTAAATATGTGTCCAAAATATACTCCTGTGTTTTTTCCATCAGCTGTGTTACTACTTGTAGGTGGTCGGAGGTGGAGTATCCTGCTCGGAATCCAGCTTGTTCCTCTGCTTGGTTCTCTTCCGGGTTACGGTATATTCGCTTCGTGATAATCTTTGAGAAAATTTTGTAGGGTACACATTCGACATTAAACTATTATTTCATTTATTGAGCGATTTCCTCATTTCTGAGGTTAAACTCCACCAACAGAACAACTCTATTACAATAACATTTGTATAAAAATTCAGTAATTCCTAACCAAATTTTAAATTAAAATTTACCCACATCTTTACATATTTTAATAAAATTAACATATTTCCAAAGAATGTTCAATGTGTTGCATGGTACCGCTTATCCCTGTCCATTGCATTTTCTGGGTTTAACTGAAAATTTTGTAAGGAGTCTCGAACGCAATGATCCCATTTTCTAGCAGGTCTTCCCTTTCTCCTTCTCCCCTCTGCTTGCCAATTCATTATAGCTTTTGGTATCCTATTCTCCGGCATTCTTTGTAGATGTCCATACCAATTTAGTCTTTTTTGTCTATTCTTGTTAAAATTGTTTCCTCTGCTTTCATTATCTTCCTTATTTCTGAATTTCGAATTCTTTCTATTCTTGATTTCCTTGCAGATCTTCTCGAAAAATCAATTTCTGTAGCACTTAATTTTCTGTTATGGTGTGAATTTACTGTCCATGTCTCTACCCCATATAATACTATACTTTGGAAAATTGTTTTAAAATTTACTGATTTAGTTTTGTTAATTATATTTTTATTCCACAATTTCGAATTTAGCATTCCTATAATTTTTCTCCCGTTAGCGATCCTTTTCTGTATTTCTTTATTTGATGTTCAGTCTAATTCAAGTATGGATCCCATTTAGCAAAAATCTTGCACTTTATTAATCTTCTTTCCATCTATATATAAATCATCCGTGTCATTGGTTAAATACTCTGTTTTGTTGTAATTTATTTGTAATCCCCATTTCTTATAAACTTCATTTAGCTTTCTACAAGTATAATTTGCATCTTCTCCATCCTGAGCCACGACCACCTGGTCATCTGCAAACAGCAAATTATGTAAGAACTTTTCCTCATCTAACTGGATTCCCATTTTTCGACATTTCATTATCCATTCTTTCAGGCATATTTCTAGATATATTTTAAACAAAATTGGGGAAATAGGACGCCCCTGTAAAAGACCTTTACTTGTTTTGATTTCTTCTGTTATTCTTTGCCTACTTTAGTTCTACATTTATTATCAGAATATATATAAGAAATATATATAAGAAATAAATGTTATAAAACATTTATTACTTCTTTATCATTAAACTAATTGGTCGATAATTATTTACGTCTTCTTTAGACCCACTTTTATCAAGTAAAATTATGTTATTAGAATTCCATTGGCTGGGTATGTTTTCCGTCTGTAGTACGTTGTTAAATAGTTCTGTCAGGGCGTTTACTCGTTCCTCTCCTCCTAGTTTTAGATGGGTGTTAGTGACTTTGTCTTCCCCGGGGATTTTCCTAAGCGTGCTTCTTTAATAGCTGCTCTTACTTCACTTCTGAATAACGGAGGAACTGTTAAGGTGTCATCTTTTTGTTTCTCGAGGAGCTGAGATAGTCCTCTATTGGCACTGGGTAACGTGCTGCGATATAGGTTCTCATAGAAAGATGTAGCTGTTTCTACTATACCTTTTCTGTCATGGACGATTTTTCCTTTTCCTGCTTGCAATTGTTTTATCAGAACTTTCCCTTGTTTCAGCTCTTTCTTGATTTTTCTTAGTGATTTTGTTTCCTCCATCGTTTTCTTCACCACCTCAGTTTTGTATTGGCGCAAGTCATTTCTTATAGCTCGCTTTGCCGTCTTATTTATTTCTGTGTAGTTCGTCTGGGAAGTTTCACTTTCATCTCTTATTTTGTAAGCTTCGGCTCTTTGATGGATTATTTGCACTGTGTTCTTGCTGAGTCTTCAGGATCTTTTATCTTCTTTATCCTTCATTTCTGCATTGATGGCTGCTTTCGTTATACTCTGTTCGATCGCCGAGTAGGTGCCTTGAGTGCTGCTTCGATTGGTTTGCGATGATCCAATTAAGTTTTTCTTTAATTCTTCCTGGAACTTTCTAGAGTAAATAATACTACAACTTTAATATTTGAGCTAATTTGAGTGCTTCGCCTCCGTGTTTTTGCACACGTTTGAGGCCATTCTATACAACAGCTTATTTCAGTGTAATATTTTCAAGGGTTTATCTGTATTCAACACCTCTGTACTTACCTTTGTTAACACTGTGATGCCGTGTGATTCTCTAGCGTATCACCCCCCATTTAACCCTCATCCACCCTCATCCACCCTGTAATACCTTTATTTCATTTATATTTTATATCATATTACATTTTATTCACTGTTATAGTCTTTAAGTAATATTCAGAAATTGTCACAAGGATAACATTGTATCAAGGAAGTGTAACCACAGATTTCCTGTTATTCGTTCTGTTCTAAGTATGTCGACAGAACTCTGTAAACCTGACAAATTCCAGTACTTTTATATTTTCTATGATTTAAGCCCAATGAGACACCATTATGGAGAGAATCTGATGTAGCTTATAACCAATCAGAGCGCGGGACAACGCCCGAGTTACTTTACTAAGTTAACAGGATTTTCCTTGAATAAACTTATAAATACAGCCCTTTTGGCATCAGGCACTTCTTACTGATATTTCATTAGCACTAGCAGTGTGTCACTTTGATTGATACCCGAGTTGGTCTCTGGCAACTGTTTGTCATATAAGTCATCATAACTTGAGCTTATAATTGTAGATATTAAACTCAGTGCACATCAGCAACATGCTTCTCAAGTGTAAGTACATAGTTTCTTATTCATAACTGCTACCGCGGCTACCATAGTGTTGTCTCTGACGGGTTTCCCAAATAATATATTATTCAATTATTATTAATAATTCATTTTGTTAACCAAAGAAGATATTTCTTTGATTGTATTCATTACTCATTTTATTTAATTAAACTTTATTGTTATCTCCTTACAAATTTTGTCGTCCATAATATAATAGAAGTTAAGTCCTTACCGCTCATAGTAAACCTACCCTTCTTGTTAGAGTCCGGTCCGTGAGGAACATGTTAGATATGGTAACTAGGAATAAAGGTATAATAAAGGGTTTTTCGGAGGACCAGGCATATGCCAATTAAATAATAATCGAAGGGAGACAATGGACTGTAGGTTGCTGGGACAGGGATTTTAACCTGGGTAATTTGCAATGATATATATTCAAGAAGCCTGAATTCTGAACTTTTGTATACAACACTTATACATAATAATAAAGAATGGATAGATTAATGTTCTTGTAGAAAACTGTTCTCCCGCCCTTTGGAGAATGAACGCTAGAACAAAGCCTGTAAGCAAACACGAGGCCTCTAGGTTAGAAACACTTGAATTGACTCTAGATTACAATATTTCTTCTAGAATTTCACACGTATAGCTGCCTACACACTAGGAGCAATAATATACGCGGAGTTACAGATGAGGAATTGATATATATAGCGAAAAGGTCCACACAATTAGGAACGCTTGTGACGCGTGTCTATACACCGTGACGACTCGATCTGAACTAACTTGCACTGCAATAGCGTGCCTAACGCTGCAAGTACACACCTGCACAGGATATGAGTAATTCACGCGCCAATTAATGGCGGAGGCGCCAAATAACACAGAGGTTAATTTAAAACACTAAAAACTATAGACTCTTGATCTAACATAACTCCCGCCTAAAATCGACAGATTTTACATAACACTTTGCGGATAGATCAAGATAACACTAATAGATTTACACTTATTGAATAGGCAAGGGACACACTTTTACAATTGGTCGCTTGTATTCACCATTAGACGTACGCACTGTCACAACACGCACTAAACCGTCGTCACCAGGATGCACTGATGAGATGATTCCCAGCTTCCACTGGAGCGGTGGAGAATTATCTTCTTTCAGGAGCACAAGAGTACCAATCTGAATGTTTTCGCTGGACGCATGTCAGCTTGGAAAAACGTAGCATAAAATCTTCTTCAGCATGTGTGACTAGGCAAACTGTGTCACGCTGCTCACTAACGTCCTGCAGCTCAAGTTGCTGAGGTTGTTTGGGCCATGATTCAATAGGCTGTGAAATCCACACAGGCCCGTTCCACCATAAATCAATGTCTGACATTTGTTCTGTCACCACACCTCTCGAAATCAAGTCAGCCGGGTTGTGTTGGGTGGCCACATGCCGCCAAGCTGCCGTTTCTGACATCTCCTGGATTTGAGATACGCGATTAGACACAAATGTTTTCCATTTATGGGGATTAGATTTGATCCATGAAAGCACAATCATGGAGTCAGACCACAGATAATTTTGTGATGTAGGCAATTTCAAGTCATTGACAACTTTATGATACAGTTTCGCAAGTAACAAGGCACCACACAACTCGAGTCTCGGAATTGTTTGCTTCTTCAATGGCGAAACCTTGGACTTGGAGCAAAATAGTTTAGTTGTAACAAGACCACTGCTGTCAGTAGACCGTACATACACACAGGCACCATAGGCTTTCTCCGAGGCATCACAGAATCCGTGTATCTGTATGTCGGTAACCGTAGCTGCTGTTAACACATGGCGTGGAATACGAACATTATGAATTGTAGAAAGAATATCACAGATGTCTATCCACTTTTCCCTTAGGTGAGATGGCAACTCCTCATCCCAACTAAGCTTAGCAAGCCATAGAGATTGCAAGAACATCTTGGCATGGATTACGATAGGACTTATGAGGCCTAAAGGATCAAAAATAGAGGATGTAACAGCAAGGATATTTCTCTTGGTAAACTTGTAAGAAGGAGGTTCTTGGAGGGAAGAATGGGATTGTATCTGTAACAAATCAGTACTGGGATGCCACAGAAGTCCAAGCGCATGAGCATTTTCACTGTTGTCGAGGGACAAAGGAAGTTGCGTTTCTCTGTGCTCCACGGGTACTGCTTCCAAGATAGCCTCGGTATTTGAACACCATTTGCGTAGTGGAAATCCTCCACTGTTTAACATGAGTATAAGTTCACTTTGCAGTTGTAGAGCTTCCTGTAGATCGTCATGACCTGACAGGCAATCGTCCACATAGAAAGAGGTTCTTACTGCGTCTGCAGCACGAGGATATTTAGACTCTTCTTCTTGAGCGAGTTGACTCAAAGACCGTATGGCTAAGAAAGATGCTGACTTAGTGCCATAGGTTACAGTAGTCAAGGCATAATCTTGTAGTGGCTCACTTTTATCTGGACGCCATACAATACGCTGGAGATTCTGGTCTTCAGGATGCATATGTACCCTCCTATACATTTTAGATATATCAGCTGAAAATGCATAGCGATATGTTCTGAAGCGAAGAATAATTGATGACAGATCATCTTGAATTGTAGGACCACATTCTAGGATGTCATTCAAAGAGCACCCTGTGTCCGTCTTTGCAGAAGCATCAAACACTACTCGTGTACGAGTCGTAGATGAAGAAGGTTTTATTACTGCGTGATGTGGCAGGTAATAACATATTTCATTCTCTTGAGGAGGCGAAACCCTTTTCATGTGACCCATTTGCTCGTACTCTACAAGAAATTTAGTATAGTCTTCCTTTAGAGCAGAGTCGTTCTGAAGTTTTCGCTCCAGGTAACTAAAACGCTTAACTGCTTGTTGTCTGGATTCACCCAATGAAGTTTTATCTTGTTTCATTGGCAGACGTACCATAAAACTACCATCGTCATTGCGAGTGGTATTTTCTGCATAATGCTGTTCGCACAGTTTCTCTTCTTGAGTTAATATCTGTTGTGGAAAGTCTTCGAGGTCCCAAAACCGTCGCAGCTGCTTGTCCACATTGCCCGTAGAAATGAAGAAGTTGTGCTGGGAACCAGTATCTAGATTACCTTTCACAGAGGATTTAGGAATGGTTCCCGACAATATCCAACCTAGTTCCGTGCTAATCAATGCAGGAAAACCAGGATTGGTCAGGATCTTACCATGGAAAAGCTCGAAGAATAATGCTCCTCCAATCAGCAAATCAATTTCAGAAGGAATATTAAATTTAGGATCGGCTAATGGGATTTCAGAAGGTATGTTCCATGAGGATGGATCAATTCGGACAGCGGGTAGCTTCCCTGTTATGCGAGGAAGGATTAGGCAATCTAGATTCCTTCGATAGTTGTAAACGATAGATCTCACATTTATGTTTACACTATGACTAGCATTCGATGAAGTACCATTAATACCCTTGACAGGCGTATCAGCTGTTCTTGTTGGAAGTTGCAGACGCCTCGCTAGATCTGCAGACACGAAACTGGCCTGGCTGGCAGAGTCTAGAAGGGCCTTACACTGTATGTAATTACCATGCTTGTCTTGCACTTCGACTCTTGCAGTCGCAAGTAAGACGTGAAGCACTGGCTTTATTTTCACTGAGCAATAACTCGCAGGAGCCTCAGCCCTGTTGCTATTCACTATATTACTGTCTTCACTAGAGTGTGAAACCGTTCTCCTGTGATCACTGTTGTGTAACATCTTGCTGTGCGGTTTACCACAGTTACAAAATGAAGATGCTTTGCACTGATTTACTCGATGAGTATTAGCAAAACAATTGAAACACAAGTTCTTACTTTTCACAACTTTCCATCGCTGTTCAACACTCAGCTGACGGAATTGTTTACATTTAAACAGGTTATGGCCGCCTTGACACTGAGGGCATAACTGTTCAGTTGTCGACACATATGACTGACGACTGTTATTATGTTGATTTCTAGGCTCACGATGTTCATTTCTAGGTTTTGATGGGCTGGCCCTGTTGCAGGAATTATTCGACAGCACCTCTAGAGAATGAGATTTCGCTTCTAGAAATAACACAAGTTCACCTAATGAAGTAAATGTTTGAGAATCGATTCTAGATTCCCATTCACGTTGAACACTATCTGGTAAATGCTCTAATAACAATTGCATTAGAATGACTTCATGAAGTGGCACTTCTAATTCTAAAGCTTCAATAGCATGCAAATTGTTCTGGAATTGATTCAACAAATTTCGCAAGTCTGCAACTGTTTCTTGTCTCGCTACAGGTAGGGACAACAGATGCTTAATGTGAGATATGGCAATTAAACGCTTATTGTTATATCTTGCACACAATAGGTCCCAGGCCACTTGGAAGTTCTCACTCGTGACTGGCAAACTTTGCAATAATGTTTTAGCTTCGCCCTTTAGCGAACCAATGAGATAGTGGAATTTTTGAATAGGTGATAAACTGCTATTATTCACAATCAAACTCGAAAAAGTGTCAAAATAATGTTTGAATTTAGTTACATCATTTTCAAACACTGGAATTTGAATAGTAGGTAACTTTATTCCATTACTTCCCTGCGAAGCACTGGAGTTCACTGATTGATGTGTGCCACTGTTATTTGAATTGACACTGACTGACGTAGGCTCATGAGCATGCATCAACTCACTTAACCTAGCTTTTAGATTAATGTACACTGTTGATACCTCGTCTGCATACTGTATGTGACTATCAAGTTCTGTATCAATTTCTACTATGGATTCAATCTGCGTCTGCACTGCCTCAAACTTTTCAATTTCATTTAACAGCTTTTCATAATGTGCTTTGATTAAAAATATACCAGCATCTTCAGGTACGTCGTTGAGAAAGTTCTGTGTCAATGTAAACTTTCTTTTACATACACCTCGACGTCGTAATAAAGCTTTCATATCTTCTTCCATGATGAACAATTAACATAGACAGCGTAGAAGTGATTAAGCAGTCAACTGTATTCTCTTGTTGCGGGCGGCAGTGGAGGCGGTCGGAGAGGAGGCCGTTGTCTTCTCGCGGCAGTGGTGACCATGAGCACGCACGCACGGAGAGAGGCAGAGACAGCTGTGCTTGAAGGCGGGTACCATATAACACGTGGAGCGGCAGCCAGCTGGTGCGCTCGAAGCGAAACAGTTCAGGAAAATCACTAGAGCCGAGCGAAGCCCGAAGCTGACACGAACTCCACACAAACGTCACCTTCGGGTGGTCGCGCGAAACTGGACCTTATTAACAACAAGCGGATTCCTTGTGATTTCGTCATACACGAAAATCAGCTACAAGTCGCACTCTTCTTCTTTAATTCAGAAATCATTGCAAATATTCAGATCGTGCCCGCGAGGACCATGTTAGAATGTATCCGTCACGGAGGAGCACCAATAATAATACAAGGATAAATGCAGTTAATGTTCTTATAGAAAACTATTCTCCCGCCCTTTGGCGAATGAACGCTAGAACAAAGCCTGTAAGCAAACACGAGGCCTCTAGGTTAGAAACACTTGAATTGACTCTAGATTACAATATTTCTTCTAGAATTTCACACGTATAGCTGCCTACACACTAGGAGCAATAATATACGCGGAGTTACAGATGAGGAATTGATATATATAGCGAAAAGGTCCACACAATTAGGAACGCTTGTGACGCGTGTCTATACACCGTGACGACTCGATCTGAACTAACTTGCACTGCAATAGCGTGCCTAACGCTGCAAGTACACACCTGCACAGGATATGAGTAATTCACGCGCCAATTAATGGCGGAGGCGCCAAATAACACAGAGGTTAATTTAAAACACTAAAAACTATAGACTCTTGATCTAACACTTCTACTCCCTGGTAGGGGCATGGCAAATGGTGGCAGCGACGGCACGACTCGTGGTGCATCAGAAATTATTGAATTTTATTTAGTTTAGGAATTATCAGTGTGAAAATTAATTATTATTTTTATATTTCTTGTAATGGATTGGGATAGATTGATAATAGGTTTCTTTTTGTGTTTCGTAGTAGGAATAGTGTGTCTGACAATATATGCCGTTTATTTTGGAATTCATGTGTGTATATGTAAATGAATACAAATGTCTTTTTTAAATTGTTGCCGAAAGAATTCATGCGTAAAAACTGTTACTGTACTAGACGTACATGTTTTTAGTATAAATCATCCACAAACTTTTGAAGGAACCACTGACTACGCGAGAGAAACAGTTGAAAGATTTTTGAGAAAATATACTAGAATCAGTCCAGATTTAGTTGTTGAACATGAGTATAAATTTGGAGCATTGAATAATCATACTCGTATTGAAACTGCATTTGAAGGAAAACCACATAATTTTGCTGCCCCTTCTTATAAACTGAATAGATACGAAAATAGGAGAGGAATTGTAGTTCACTTTGAGTTGGAAGTAAAATTGGTTCAGAGATATATTGGCCCTGGCACAGAATATGAATTGTTAGAGATAGAAAGAACTGATTTATCACAAATTTATCATTTTGAAGATAGTGTGCAAGAGAATAGAAGAGTATCGAGTTCACAAATTCGTTAACTTACCTGTAGGAGTTAAATATACTCCGCGACAACCCTACACTCCTCATTCACAGCCACCGGAGCTAATGATATACGGGTATCACAGGACTGCAATTACTCGCCCCCGGGTTATCACAGAAGTGTACTCTTGTTCCCGGTAGTCGGAGGAGTCCGTCGCCCTCGATTACGCTGACGAAAACGTATTGTTCCTGTCGCATGCAGCAGAAGCAGCGCAAGGTGATCGTTACCTCGGCTAGGGAGTTAGGAGGTAACTAGAACATTAAATTTTTTAAATTTTTAAATTAATATAGAAATTAGTTAACATGGCTGAAAATCAAGCACCAGCTGCAGAGCTAGCTGCGGAGCAAGTAACTCAAGCGGTAAAAATGGCAGCAAAAGATTTAACAGTAATGAATACGGTTCCAAATTGGAATATTAGAGGAAGTGGTTCCATTCAAAGCTTCTTTCGGACAGTAGATACAGCCTCAGGATTAGGAGGACTCACAGACAAAGACAAGGCTAGATTAGTGTTAATGAAATTGCAGGGATCTGCACAAGCATTTGTAGAGACACACCCAGACTTGCAAGGTGATGACCTAACGTACGCTAAATTAAAGAGCACATTGATAGAGCGATTTAAGGACAAGGAATCAGAGATCTATCATATATTTCAATTGCAAACTGCTAAGCAAAAGAAAAATGAAAGCCCAGATGATTATGCAGATAGGTTACGTAGATTAAGTATACGAACTATGGAAATGTCAGAGAATAGGGCAGAGCAAGTTATTTTTAATAAGCAAGCAGAAAAGCGTCTGCTATTAAGAGGTAACCCAGGTTTCATGGTCAAAGTGAATATGCCCGAGACAATGGAACAAGCACTGAAGATAACCATGGCGGCGTCTAAAGCAGAAAAGGAGGCCAGTGCTGATCGTGAGTTGGCTCCCTCACGAGTATTTGCAATAGAAGGGACTAGAGACGTACCGTCGCAACGGGTATATTCTCGAGGAAATAGAGCAAGACCTATGGGTTGGGGACATAGGCAATCAGACAATAGAGTAGACGCCTCAAGAGATAGTGACAATGAAAATAACTAGTCACAATACCAAGGGCAAGTACGAGGATGAGGACGAGGAAGAGGTAGAGGCAGCTATAGAAGAGGTGGCGACGGTCGCCGTGGCGCGGGCAGTCGAGGTATTCAGTGTTATAAATGCCGGGAAATAGGGCACGTGGCAAGAAATTGTAAGATAGGATGGGAGGGTCATCCGGAAAACGGGAATGGGTGGACCAAACCTTCCCCGAGGAACACCCAAAGACCAGCCGCAATTAGTTGTGCCAGCAGCACCTAGGTTAGCGACGGAACCGCTGCTTCACTCCAAAATAGAGGGAATCGATATCAGTTTTCTAGTAGATACCGGGTCTAATGTGTCATTGATTAAGCCGGCGGTGAGTGAAGCACAACTAAGGAAAAGTGAGATCGCGGCTAGGGGAATATCAGGAAAATTACTAGACGTATTAGGAGAACAAACTGTGACTTTTCAGATAGGAGATAGAATGTTTAAGCATACATTTCAGTTATGTGAGTTAAACACCCCTGGACATGGAATTTTGGGTTCCGATTTCCTGCAAAAGGTAGGTGCATGTGTGGATCTTAGAGTCGGAGTTGTGAGGATAGGATGTTACAATGTTCCATTGAGTTGCTCAGGAGTAGCGTCAGACACAACTGACCCTACACCACCAGTGGCTGATTCCAATGGCCTGATCACCCAGGAATTAGACCCAGAGACAGAACTAACCTCTTTTGAAGCTAAACCCGACTGGCATGCTCATGTGTTCTTAACAGAATGTAACCTCCATGTTACAACCTCTTGCAGCGAGAATAGTCCGTGGTACTATTATTGGACGCAATAATCGTACGGTCCCTCCAGAAGTAATAATACAACCGGTAGACGCCACGTTTCTACCTGGATTATGTACGCCAAGAGTAGCTAGCACAATAGAAAGCAGGGCTCCCTGTACCTCGCGTGGTCATCCCATTATGCCCAAAGGCCCCTATAAAGAAAGGATTCCCTCTGAGTCTCTAGTCGAAATTGCAGATGAATGTCACCGAAAAATTCATTGCTCCAGTGAGTGGAAGGACAAACCTCCCGAAGCTCAAAGATGTGAGAATAGTGAAAATCAGTGTCCCGTTACTGATAAAGTCAATAATACGAGTGAACAAGTAGAAACTATACATCTTGGGAAAAATGAAAACAAAGATAGCAAAGTAATGTTGAAAAATGAAAATAGAGAAAAAGAATAATTAAAGTTAGAGTACAAAGACGTAAATACAGTTACAGTTCAAACTAAAGAAAAAGAAAGGGAAATAATTTTAGGTTATTTTCCAATAACTTTGTTGAATATGTCACAGGAAGAGATAGTAGTAGGTAAGAATACATACATAGGAAATGTAGCAGCTATAGAAGTAGTGGACGATTTACCGAAGGAACAGGTAAATAGTGCAACTCAGGTCCAACATAGGAATATAGAAAATGATGATGAAATGTTCGAGGAATATTTGAGAACTTAATTAGAACATTTGGATAGGAAAGAATCAGAAATTTTGAAAAATGTGTTGAGAAAATATCGCCATTTGTTTTATGTTGAAGGTAGTTCAGATGTTGGTTGTACAACTAAAATCAAGCATGAAATAAATACCGGAGATGCAGCACCAATCAAGAAAAATCCTTGTAGGATCCCTTATGCGTTAAGAGGTGAAGTAGAGAGGCAAGTAAATCATAGGCTAAAGAAAGGAATTATTTTAGAAAGCGTCTGTCCCTGGAATAGCCGCATAATAATGGTAAAAAAGAAATCTACTGATGGAAATCCAAAATTCAGGTTAGTGGTAGATTTAAGGCTTCTAAACAGTGTAACAGAACCAGAAGTGTATCCTATACCAAATATTGTAGATACCTTAGACACATTAGAAAAAGTAAAATATTTTCTGAGTTGGATATGGCTAGTGGTTATTATAAGATTGAGATAGAAGAGAAAGATAGGGAAAAGACAGCATTCAGCACCCCCAAGGACTTTTTCATTACAATAAAATGTGTTTTGGCCTTCGTAATGCAACCTCTACTTATCAAAAATGTATGGAATTGATCTTAGTAGGACTACGAGATTAATACAGTTCTGAATAGCCCACAAAGACTAAATAATGTTAACTAAAATATACTCATATTAAAACAATAGGTGATTAAATTAAGGATAATTATTATTCATTAAAATAATATCAAATTGCCAATAGTCATGTTTGGTATCAAAATAAGAAGAATTACGATAAAATGTTATTGCAATTGTTAATAATTTACCTAATGTTGATAATATTGACCAAACAGAATTTATAAATAAATACATTTTTCTGAATAAGCAATATGCAATGTGAGGGAACGGCTGAGGAGTTAGCTGGAATTCCCACTCCTATCATGAGTGTCAGCCAGGTATCAACCCTTAAACAAAGGTATAACTGTATAGACAGAAACCTCACTGATATTTCTAAAGGACTGGTAATTTTAAGATTTATGTTAAGATAATTGTCTTTTGTATGAAACTAAGTGTGTATATCCATTTTCACTAGCACAATGGCAAACTGATGATTACCTCCTCGGAGGTGAGAACAATTAAACACTTAATGGGTTTCTTGTAGAAAGAAAAGGGAAAATCCATTATGCCAGTTAAGAAAGTCAATCTTATACTATTGGCTGATAGTAAAATTGTTAGCTTCCAATTATATGTAGCATAAGTGATACGTGGGGTCAAAAGTAAGGGAGAAATGGGCGGTCCTTATATGGATTTTTCAGTTGTTAAAATTTATGCGAGAATAAGAGCTATCATTCTGCGATCACACTTGGTCCCACGGCACCGCGATCGTTCGCGAAAAAATATATCTAACTTAGAATATTTTCGGACATTAATTTACCATACTTAAACATTTGAGGGATATAATTTATTCCACTTAGAAAATTTTTCAACCACGGGATTTTTCATACTCAGCAACGTGCGAGTGAATATTAAATTGGACTTTAGAAATTATTCACTACATCAGTTTGCTATTCAAATACTCACCAGTAATAAATAACGAACATTGTATTAATTATAGTACAAGTTGTATTTCTTCCATCTGGAATCTGATAAGTATAACGAATAAAAGTTTGATATTCAATTTTAAATTCATTATCATTTATAAAAGAGAAGTGTCATCGATCTGCAAGCCTACCATTCCCGCCCTGAGAAGAGACGAAACATGCTCGCAACCGACTTGATGCTACCGGAGGGTCATCATCATTTTGATATAGTTGCTCTATATCTGGCGCCCACACATCTTTTAACCGACCCGCCGCACATAACGCCTAAAGTTGGGGCTCGATAAGGAGGAAACTGCTCGACAAGGAGGAAACTGCTATACAAGAAAGGGAACTTCGAGAACTTCTAGATCATCGAACATAAAGAGGAGTAGTCAACCCGACCTACCCAGTTACGGCATGGAGGCATCATCGCAGAACTTCGAGACCTTCCACCTTTAAATTGGACTTCAAGGAAACTTGGTACATCAGTTCCAGCCAACATAGAACCCAGCCCACGAGCCAGCGGCTGTCAGCACCAACAGAACTTTCAGATAAGAAACATAAAGTAGTAATTTTGAGTTCCAGAATAAATGCCTTCAGCATTATATGAATATTAATATTCAGAGAGTATTTTCATAATTAAAAACTTTAATTGGTATTATTGTAATTAACAGTAAACTAACAAAAAAGTAATTTAAAATTCAAAGATAAATCTGGAATTCATTAAAATCTTGATAATTTGCATAAAATCTAAAAAAATCAATTCAATTTTTTATAATACAGCATGTTGTTAGTGTATTGTATTATTCTAGGGTGATATATGTATGTACTTGTCGAACTACACATTGTAAGGTAGTATTAAGAGGGTAACATAACTTATATGTGGTTACGTAGTGGCAAACTTAGAGGTAATATGTAGCGTATGACCGAGAGTAGTAATATTGTTGGGGATGATATAGAAAACTCAGTAATTAGATTAGATAACGTGACTACATCAGATTCAAGTCTAGGGTGTATATCTGGAGAGGGGCAAACTGCCGATGGTCCTAACATTATTGGAGGTAATATGGAAAACTCAGTAGTAGGGTTATGTGATATGGCAACATCAGAATATACTAACGATGATGTAAGAGGTACTAGTCAGGATGTAAATAACGTTGTAGAGGACACAGAGCAGAGATATGAACAAAGTCCGGTAGCTGGTGATAGGCCTAGAAGACAGAGTGACTCGCAGGATACAATTAATGTTTTGTTAGCCGCGATGCAAGAAAATCAAAATAAAATAGAAAAAGAAATCCGAGATAGCAGCAGGGAGTCTAAAGAAGGGCAAAAGAAACTAGAAAAAACTCCAAGATAGCCGTAGGGAATGTAGGGAAGGTTATGATGAAGTTGAAAAAGAGTTGCAAGTTACCCGTAAAGAATCCCAAGAAATTCGTAGGGAACTTAGAGAGAGTCATACAGTTCTTAGAGAAGAGTTATTAGAAAAACACGAGATCTTAAAAAAGGAACTTGACAAAAATGTGAAAGCTGTAGATGATAAATTAGATTTGCAGAATAAGAAAATCGATGAAAGGGTTAGTGATAAAATTCAGTCTATGGAAGATAAAATCAAAAGCACAGAAACAAATATGAAAAAGCAAGTAGATAACCAGGTCGGTAAAGTGAAAGCCGTATTAGGAGATAGAATTGTTGAAGTAAGCTCCAGGGTACATTGTTTAGATAAAATCACAAACGAATTATCTAATAAAATAATTGAAGCAGGGAATAACACTAAGAAAAGTGAAGAGAAACTAGTGCAGAATTTTAGTGGTAGGGTCACGGAAATAGAAAATAAAATTTCTGAAAAAGTAGGCCTACTTACCAAAGAATTATTTCGAGGGAATTGGATAGCAGTAGGCCTAATCAGCAAGGTGATGAGGGAGCCAGCATTTTAAGAGGAAATGTACCAATTCACAATAATTGTTCAGCTAGTTCTCCTGGAAGCTTGTGTAGTGGTAGGGAAAATATTTGTAGGTCACCTATCGAAAATGCTAGCTCGCATGCATCTGCAAATATGATTATACCCCCTATAAATCCTGTAACGTATGACAGCAGAATGAATTTAAGTCAGTGGATAGGCTGGGATCTAGTTTTACCAAGGTTCAAGGAAGTAAATATGACTCCCCAGAACTATTTAAATGATCTTGACAAATATTTCGAAATACGTGTGATACTACCTCAGTATAGAATGTTGATAATTAGTCATACTCTAGACGGGAAGGCCCGGGAATGGTATCATCTCACCATTGACCCGAATTGCACCTATGAACAATTTAAGACATTATTCTTGGCAAGATTCTGGAACGAATCAAAAAAATCGCAGATACGTAACGATCTTTATAATGGACAATTCCCGGCGAGAGGAAACATCTCACTTCCTGATTATTTCTTAAAGAAAGCCAGTTTATCCAGATTGTTGTACCCAAATATGCTAGAAAAAGAGGTTATAAAGCTCATAGCCTGCCACTATTCAGCCGACGTGTATAATTTACTCGTAGTCTCGGATCCTTCAACTTTTAGCAAAACACTGGAATTGCTATCGAGTTTTGAAATGAAGGCGCAAAGAGGGAATGTGGGAGAACACTTTAGAGGAAATGGATCAGATCAAGCATATAGGCCTAATGAACATAACAGAGGTGCAAATAATGACACCGATAGAAATCGATGGCAACGGGATAACTCTGACAGAAACCGAGACGCGAACAGGGGACCGTCAAATAATAACTCTTATCATAACAGAAACGACAATAATAGGATGAATCAGAATTCTAATGGGAGGCAAGTGACTAACGGTCAAGTAAACAATGTTAGTTTTACAGAAAGACTTCCAAACCGTATTACGCAAGATGTGAGACCTATATCTCTAAGTAACGGGAATTACGTACTGGCGAGTAATGAGACATGTAGGTCAAGGAACCCCGCTGACGCCCACACATCTTTTAACCGACCCGCCGCAAGATACAGATGTGATCCCCTATATCGATGACTTGTTTTATTTTCGAATGATATACCAGAACATGCAGAAAAATTAGAAAGAGTATTTCAAAGATTAGAGTCGGCAAATTTCAAAATGCAACCAGAAAAATGTCAGTTTGCAGCAGAAAAGTTGAATATTTAGGTCATATTGTCACTAAAGAAGGAGTTAAACCAGATCCAAAGAAAGTAGCAGCTGTACAAGCTTACTCTGTACGAAAACCTCTGAAAGATATACGAGCATTTATAGGTTTGACATCTTACTATAGACGTTATATTCCAAATTTTGCTGATATAGCACACCCTTTAACTCGGTTAACCAGAAAAGATGTACCATTTCATTGGAAAAAAGAGCAACAGGAATCTTTTGAAAAATTGAAGGAAGCATTGATCACAGAACCGTTCTTGATATATCCAAACTTCTCTGATACCTTTTACCTGACTTGCGACGCAAGCCAGATCGCAATCAGAGGAGTACTGTCTCAAATTCGAGATGGACTTGATAAACCTGTACATTACTATAGTCGTCATTTGAATAACGCTGAAAGTAGGTATACGTGTTCTGAACGTGAATTGCTAGCTGTAGTATGTGCTACTAAGCATTTCACATGATATTTATATGGCCTTAAATTTGTAGTATATACGGACCATGCAGCACTAAAGTGGTTGCTGAACTTGATAGACCCGAGTTCGAGACTTACTCGGTGGGGTCTTCGATTAGCTGAATTTGATTATGAAGTAATTCATAAGGCCGGAAAAAGGATCCACCATGTAGATGCTTTATCTCGTCATATAGCAGCAGTGACAACTGATTTCAGTTTAACTGTAGAAAATCTAAGAGAATCCCAGCAATGTGATAGCTTTTGCTGTAAATCACTAAATTCATTAGGATCAGAATTCATGTTCAGTCATGATGGGACTGTTAGTTAAGAAAAGTGATGACTCAACTTCACTGCATTAGATAGTAATACCTCGAGTATTTGTACCATATCTACTTCAATTATACCATACCTCCCTCTTCGCAGGACATCAAGGCATAAAGAGAACTGAATCTCGCTTAAAGCAGAAATATTGGTGGAAGTCTATGAGAAAAGATATAGAAGATTTCATTAATACGGATGATAGTTGTTCAAAAAGGAAAACAGGATATAATCCTACAGCTCTTTAGGTGACCCTCCATTAGCAACAGAATTTCTTGAAATTCTTTCCACAGATTGTGTTGGACCAATACCAGTTTCGAACACAGGTAATAAATATGTAGTGACCTTTGTAGATCACTGTACGCGATATTGCTATGCAATACCGGTAGCTGATCAAACTGCAGAAACAGTAGCAAAAGTATTCGTGCAGAGGTTGTAATACAGCATGGCGCCCCAAAATATTTGCTTTCGGACAGAGGAACGCAATTCATGTCCAAGATGATGCAAGAAACTTGTAAATTGTTGCAAGTTAAGCGGTTGCATACCTCACCGTTACATCCTCAAGGTAATGGAGTGTGTGAACGTTTTCACAAAATATTAGTTGATATGATATCACATTTTGTGAATAAAAACGTAAAAACATGGGACGAATATCTCCCTTATGCAGTTATGGCTTACAGAGGCACCCCTCATTCAGTAACAGGATATTCCCCTCATTACTTAGTGTATGGTAGAGAGCTAAGGTTACCGGAAGAAGATGACATCCGACACTACACAAAAGTAAAGTGTGAAGGTATAGGCTATTTGCAGCATGTGAAAGAATTAGCATGCAAGTTAAAGTTAGCTTATGATAAGGTAGCTAATTGTAATCAGAAAGGTCAGAAACGGTCAAAAGAGTACTATGATCAAGATACAAAATTACAGGAATTTGCGAAAGGAGATTTTGTGTATTTACACGATCCGACTGCCAAACATGGACTCGCCAGGAAATTCGCCTTTACTTGGAAGGGCCCGTTCGAAGTTATAAATAGAATGTCTAAATTAACTTATGAGATTCGGCGTGAAGATGGTCGAGATCATATAGTTCATGTATATAGGTTAAAACAAAATAGTATAAAAGGACCTGAGTACACGCGTGAAGAGAGTTCGCAAGAGAAAAGACCTCCTAAGTCACGAAGTAAACGTGAAGAAAATACAGGTGAAAGTCCCAGTGCTACACCGGGTATTATAGAGTCTCATCCTCTACTAGTGACAGTAGAAGATGTAGCATATCCTGAAGGTCAGGATGTAGAGCCAAGAGATATTGATGAAGCATACATAAATGAAACTAATGGTCAAAATGATGAACCCGAATGGGAACCTCCTAGGTATCTTAGAAATAATATTGCAAGTAATGAAAATAGATACAACTTAAAGGAGCCCGAAACACAAAATGCATGTTGATCTTAAAATAATCTTGATGATGAATACTGAAGATTGGTGTTATTATTGTTGCGGAACGATGCTCAGTTTGTTTGCAATACGAGGAAATATAATTCCCCGTGACGTCACTGGAGCTCGGCGGCCACGCGCGGCAGTTACCTGCATGCAGTGGTGGGATAGGAATATGCTTGTTCAGTTAGTTCTAGTTTGTGTTTCTTTTCGTGTTTTATAGTCTTATTAATTCAGTAGAAAAATACCATTCTGTAGTGTGTTCGATTGCAATATAAAAGGTGAATATAAAATGCTGGGAACATGAGAGAGAAAGATGTTTACATTCATTGAAGACAGATGATAAACGTGTTTGATTAGCAGGAGACTGTCAGTACGACTCCCCTGGGTTTTCAGCAAAGTATTTGATTTATTCAATGATGGATTTAAATTCCGGCAAAATAATCGATTTTGAAATGTTACGAAAGGGGATGGTGATAGGTGATTTAGAAAAGGCTGCCTGTGAACTTTTAATTAACATGAAAATGTAATATCAACATCTTTCTTTCTGACAGACACAAAGGTGTCAGGCATCTATTAAAAACAAAGTACCCCAGTATTGAACATGAGTTTGATGTTTGGCGTATGTCGGAAAGCCTCATGAAGAAACTAAAAATTCATGAAAAAAAATTCCGAATATATTCGCTTGGAAGAATAGCATAAACAATCATTTGTGGTGGTCTGCTCAGACTTGCAAAGGGGACAGCGATATTTTGATTGAAAAACGTATTTCTATTTTCAATCACATAATGAATTAGCATAAGTGGATGGAAAATGGGATATGGAAGTTCTGTGAACCCTACGTTCTCTCAAAGGAAGACGAAAAAAGAAATCTTGGATTAATGGATTTTCAAGTTAATATAAAATACTTGATAAAATTATTTTAGATAAGCCATTCTTAAAAGATTTGGCTCACATCAAACATTGTTATATTCACACAGGCAGTTTGGATATTTACCATATTCTCAGGCTTAAATACGCCCCGAAAAGAATACATTTATCATATAATGATATCTACCTTAGGTTCATAATTACAATTTCGGATCATAATTCTAATGTAAATAAAGAGAAGATTGGGGTTAAAAAAAACAATACTCTAAAACCATCTGCATCATGGGTACTCAAGAATAAATATGAAAAATCAAAGATTGAATGGAAACTTGAAATAATAAATAAAATTAAAAGTAACTTACAAACACAAGTTCGAGGATCATCACTAGAGGTTCTAGAAATTGATCTATCACTGCCTAAAAACATTGCTCCAACACCTTGTCCATCATATGATGAACTAAGAAAAAGGCACGAACAAGTATTTTGTTCAATAAATTAAAGTTAAAACTGGAATTCTGAATGTTTTCGACTTCTACTTTTACAGCTTGAAGCCCTCGTAGCCTACACAACTCTTGGTTCTGGAAATGTATTTCTTATAATGTTAACTACACACGATGGAATTACCACTCTTCTTTTATATCCAATGGCAGTCCATGAATTGACCCATGCTGTGAACTGCTTATAACTAGGATTCCGATGTTTATGACCTAAAAAAGTGGAAAATATGACTGCCCTTAAAATGACTAAATATGACACAATAAAATAACGTATTTTTTAAAAAGAAATGTTCCAATTTAAAACGTATCATATGAATTCTATCAGATAATTACTTTTTAACAATTTATTGATTTACAGTTTTACTTGTAATTAACTTCTATTTTTAAAGAATTTGTTCCTGCTTGCTCGCTTCATCAGCTCCAAATACTCGTAATAATATTACATATTATGTTGTAGACCTTGCGTGTCCCTATAAAATATGAACAACTGCATTAATTTTAAAATTTAAGTCAATATTAAGTTGGCATAAATTAATTAAATAAATATCAAATTTAACTCCACCATGTAGTACATACACGGTATAATTGTGGTCTTTTACCGAATTTATGACTGAAAGATAACGTTAAATTACAAATATGGCCAATATATGACCAAGTCCACAAGAAAGCCCAAAATATGACTTTATATGCAAAATAAACACTATCCGATTAGGATAACAAGCGTGCAGTTTGTGTTTGAACGAGAATGAAGGTCAGGATAAATATATGGCATGTCATAAACATCCGAACCCTACTTATATAATATGTAGCATATAGCCAAGTCTAAGCTGCTGGATTAGGAGAGGTTAGTTTTTTTTAACTCTTTGTTTTCGCTGCTAAATATTTGTGTCTTGTAATTGTTAAAACATCCAGGTCTAAAATTAGTTTAGTGAAATTTGGGTTTTGCATTACACATAAAAATTCATCTTCAAATCCCAAAATTTTCGTAATCTCTACACTTGCACCAAAACACTGATCTTGCACGCATTTCCACATTTATGTTTGCGATATCAGAATCACCGTCTTAATTACTGTTATTTATTTATTTATTTATTTATTTACTGTTTAATCCTCTGAGCAAATACATCTTATCAGAATTTGTTCTTTCGGGCTCAAACTGGAAGGGGCTAATTTCATTTAAAGCCATAATAGACTTTCCAAAGAGCTGAATGAGCGAAAACTGCGATATGAGATCGCGATTCTATGTAAGCGCACGCTGAGAGTTCAAGCTCCAATGACGTCACGCGACAATGTTTAATTCCTCACAACTCAGGGAGTATTGCTTCAATAATGGTGGGAAAAGGTTCATTGTGTTTTATTTTTGTTTCTCTACCACTAGCAGCACAGAATGAAAAATGCATTTTTGTGTTTCGAACCCCTTTAAGGTCACGAGGAAACACTACTTTAGAAAATAATGTAAGCATAGAAAGTAATGATATTAGTGAAACAGAAGAGATAAGTATGAATGAAGAGAGAAAAAATTTCTACAACTCAGGATATTGATAACAGAGCAAACGCAGGAAGTAGTATGAACGAGACACAGTTAGAAAGAGAGCAGGAGATAACAAGCACTACCCACCGTTATCAATTACGACCTAAGAATTAATCAAGTAATTAATTTTGATAGATTTTTGTATGTTTCAGATATAATAATTATACTCATTACTGGAGTAAGGATGCAGAATGAGACGACGAACGACCCTATTTTGGATAAGGGAATAATCTTTTTGAAAGACAGAGATATTTCGTTAACTGGTGGTAAGTGGACAATAGTAACTGACATAGACATTACAGATTATGCAAAATTGGTTTATGACTTGGAAGCATCATTGAGAGTTGTAGGTAGGAACCTTTATGTTGTGATAGACAAAGTGGCTGATGGATATAATAAAATACTATATGAAGCAGAGCTGAATAGGTTAGTTAATATGACTTTAGGATTAGAAGTTCAAAAAAAAGCTTTTCAATCATTATTACCCCCAGGTGTACCTATACAAAGAGTGTATAAACGAGGACTAATTAATGTAGTAGGCTATGGTCTTAAATATTTGTTTGGCTCGTTAGATGAGCGTGACATGAGCAGGAAAAGTCGAGAAATTGATTATTTGCAAGGATTTGCAAAGGAAGTTACACACGTAGCTGATCAACAATTAACATATTTAAAATCTTTAGATAAACAGGTAGCAGAAAATGCCAAAGCAATCACTTCATTAGGCAAGGCTTTTGCATCCGTAATTACCACAACGGTACAAGCATTAAATTCAGATATTCATCAAATGTCTATATTTGCCTCAGATATTCGGGAAATAGAATTAGTAATTTTACAAACTAAAGCAGATTTAATGCAATTGCAAGAAGCAATAGATATTACTTCAGTAGGTAGACTGTCTTCAACATTGCTATCCCCTCAAAATTTAACGAACGTATTGAAATATATTTCTACTAAATTACCAGAAGGTGCAGCATTAATGGCTCAACCGACTGAAGAAAATATGTATTTATTTTATCAAGTTGCGGAAGTCCATGCAGCAGCAACAAACAGGAAAATTAGATTGTTTATTGACATTCCATTGAAAGGAGCGGATAGATTGTATCATGTATACCAAACTCATTCTCTTCCTACCTTCGATCCTACAATAAATCAATTTGTCAGTATCATTGTTGATAAATTAGACTTAGCTGTGGCGGAGAATAAGCAACTATTCACTATATTGACTCCTGATGAGTTAAGAAAATGTAAGCAAGGCTTTTATACTGTATGCCCTGCGGATTTTGCGTTATATGACCAAAGAAGCTCCCATTGTTTAATTGCATTATATTTAGGAAAAATTGATGTTGCACATGATACTTGTAAAAGAGTGAGAGTAGCTCCTAATTTCCCACCTGTTTGGATCAGAGCCCTGGTAACACCTTCTGGGTGTACAGTGTACCGGAGGCCACCAAAATATCTCGCAGGTGTCAATCGGCGGAAGAACATTTAACATATTTACCAAAAGATGACTTGACAATATCAGGGACGGGAATATTAAGGAACTCTTACAATTGTTACATTTATGGTGGAACATTTACTTTACTAACACATTCATTAGGAAGAAGCATGTATAAGTTACATTCAGATGACGACATTATTGTACCCGACATAAAGACTTTACTAACATCCAACGAACGAGTTCTGTTGCAGAGTAAACTTGAACAAGCATTGGACACAGTGGAAACTATCTCATCATGAAGGGAAGACGGAAGAAGTCCTGTCGTGGATCTGAAGCACCTACACCAAGCAGTAGAAGCTATGGATAAGCATCAGGATAATCAGACCTTAGGCATAGGTCTTGGTACAACTACTGTCTTAATAATTGTGATAGGCATTACTTTGTTTTGTGTAAGAAAAATACTAATGTCTTGTTCTTCGGCTTGTTTAAATAGGACTGTACGAGCTAATCCACATGGACCACCTCAACCTAAGAAGAGAAATACGCCAACGGTTTATACAGAAGGTCAAGTAATACTTGGAATAATTGCAGAAGAACCAACTGGTCAACGGAAGCAAACACCACCCCCACCAAAAAAAAAGAAGACCACGGATGCTACGATATTTGTCGTTCACTGATGTTAAAATGAATGTAAAAATATTATGCAACACCTATGTAACACTACTAAATGTGGCACAAATACATATTATTATTACTATATTTTATTATTATTGTTATTATTATTATTATTCAAATTATTATGTAATTTATGTAACACAATTATGTTACACTACAAGTGATATACAGAAACACTTATTATTATATTAATCAATTATGTATTTTATTCACACGTATATATTGATTAAAGTTTTATTCATACTGGATACAGTACTTGCATTAAAAATATTATTAGCATCAACTAATACAGGGACGTCGTTTCCCTCAGCCATTCTCACTTAATAATGTTATGAGAAACTTAAGAAGTATAAAGGTTGGTTATCATAAAACCACATTCTTAATAGCTGATTGTTTTGAAGTTTTCATATATGTTAATTAGTTAATTTTACTAATTGGAATGAACATTCGTTTCACTGCATAGGTCACTTTGAATAGGGGAGAGTGTGATGCCGTGTGATTCTCTAGCGTATCACCCCCATTTAACCCTCATCCACCCTGTAATACCTTTATTTCCTTTATATTTTATATTATATTCACTGTTATAGTCTTTAAGTAATATTCAGAAATTGTCACAAGGATAACATTGTATCAAGGAAGTGTAACCACAGATTTCCTGTTATTCGGTCTGTTCTAGGTATGTCGACAGAACTCTGTAAACCTGACAAATTCCATATAAGTACTTTTATATTTTCTATGATTTAAGCCCAATGAGACACCATTATGAAGAGCATCTGATGTAGCTTATAACCAATCAGAGCGCGGGACCGCCCGAGTTACTTTACTAAGTTTACAGGAATTTCCTTGAATAAACTTATAAATACAGCCCTTTTGGCATCAGGCACTTCTTCTTGATATTTCATTAGCACTAGCAGTGTGTCACTTTGATTGATACCCGAGTTGGTCTCTGGTAACTGTTTGTCATATAAGTCATCATAACTTGAGCTTATAATTGATGATGAAGGATCTTATAAAGTTTTCTTGGATTTTAAGACATGGTTAGACCAACTGGAGAATGAATATAATAAAATCCAGTCTGAAATAGACCAAGTAGCTTACTCAGAGCATGAGGAAACTTACAGGATAGAGGTTCATGAAGTCATTGAACGAGTCACTCGATATTATAATAAAAGATTAGTGTTTTCGAAAGGGCTAAGGCTGACCAAGAAAGGGCCGAAGCCAAGGCTATTGCTGAACGCGAAAGGGCTGAGGCGCAGGCAATCGCCGAGCGCAAAGAGGCCGAGGCTAAAGCTATTGCCGAGCAAGAGAGGGCGAAGGCTGAACGCAAAGAGGCCGAGGCCAAAGCTAAAGCTATTGCTAATTTTGAACGCTTAAGGGTTCTACTCTTTAATCAATTTCAAACTATAAATTAATTTGAAATTCAGGATAAAATGTCCTACCGCCATGCTTTTTTTCACCGTTCCGAATTACAAAGGTTAATGGAAAGGTATAGGGATGAATGTCCTCAGTTTTTTGATGTCTCAGATCAGGAGGCTGAGCATCTAGAAAATCGTATTAAAACTGAATATGCTGCTGCTTTTATCTTCATTGAATCACTTATTCTAGACAACAAGCCATTGTATGAACCTGAACAGGATAAACCTGCTAGTCAGCGTTCATCGCTTGACTCTCTTGCCCCTACTTTGCCTAAGCTTCCGGAAATAAGGTTGCCTCACTTTTCAGGCGATCCTAGAAACTGGATCGAATTCAGGGATACCTTTACATTCCTCATCATACAGCACAGTCACATTTCAGATATGGATAAATTCCAATATCTGAAATCATGCTTATCCTCTGAAGTGATGACTGTCATTCAAAACATTCCTGTTCCATCTGCTACGTTCGAAGTAGCTTGGAAAACCTTAGCAGAAAGGTTTGATAATGATCGATTGATTGCTAATACGCACTTAGATTATCTGTTCTCTCCACCTTCCATAGTAGGGTCTTCCGCAGAGTCATTACAACGTTATTTAGATCACTTTATAAGCACCGTGCATGCTCTGCACGCTTTGAATACCGATGTTTCCTTATCTGATCTCATCATTTCCCGAATCATTGTGGATAAGCTCCCTGTGAACATAATTAAGGATTGGGAGTCCTCAATTAAACTTGGAAAGCTCCCTAAACTTAAAGAATTGTTTAGTTTCTTGGAGTCGAGGGTCAGAGTATTGCAGATGACGGAGGCAGCGCTGCGTAGTCAGTCTGTTAAATCCGCACCTACTTCTGTTGTTACTACCAAGGCTAAAGTCAAACCTCAACCTACAAGAGGTAATTGTATTTGTTGTCATAATGTGCATCGTCCTCTCTTCCGCTGTGACAAATTTAAGGCGATGAGATATGCGCATCGTGACCAGTTTGTGAAGGATCACAATTGTTGTCGTGTTTGCCTTGGGGCAAACAGCCATGAATCAAATTGTAATAATTATCGTTGCAATGTTTGCATCTCCAAAGATAGCACTTATTTGCACAATTAGTATGCGCCTAATAATTCGCAGGCCCAGATTACGGTCAATGTAATGTCCTCTGAGCAATCACAGCAGAAATGTCTGCTTCCCACAGCCACTGTAGTAATGTTTGATAAAAATATTCGTGCGGTAGAGGCTACAGCGCTTCTCGATAGTGGATCTGATTGTATCCTAATTGGCAATAGGTTATTTAAACATTTAGGTTTGTCTCCCTTACCGCAGCGCACTACGCTGGCTGGTGTATTGTCCACTAATGAAAGCACGCTAAGGCTTACATCTGTGTCACTCAGATCTCGAGCCACTTCTTGGTACTGTGATACTAAGGCTGTTGTGGTCCCAGAGATCTCCACGTTCAAGTTTCCGAGATACTTAATTGATATTCAGGGATGGAATATTCCCCCAATCTGCAATTAGCCGATGTGCATTTCAATATACCTAAATATGTTGATTTGCTCATGGGTGTTGAAATCTGCTCGCAGATTATAGCTCCTGGTCCGATATCTTCCCTCAACTTTCCTACGATTCAGAATTCCCAGCTGGGATGGTATTTATCTGGAAAATTTCCTCCTTCTCCTGCTCCTCAACGACGTCATGTTCATTCGACTTGTTGCAGGAAGCGACTTGATCAGAATAGGCCTCCCATATTCGAGCCTGCTAATTCCGGGGAAGCCTTTGCTAATTATTCAGCCTTCCTAACTTCTGATGAAGATTTCAGCAATCAACTCACCAAATTTTGGGAGTTAGAGAAGGTTCCCAATTGCGCTCCTTTACCTGACGAGTCCTTCTGTGAGAAACATTTTTTTAGACAACATCCAGAGAGATTCTGAAGGGAAGTGTACTGTTGATCACCTCTTTCGGTCTGCCCCAGAAACTTTGGGCAGCACTAAAAACCAAGCTTTGTAAAAGTCTTATTCTTTGAAGAGGCGGCTAGCCTCTAATCCCTCTCTCCGTTTAGAATGTTGTAAGTACATGTCTGAATGTACAGACCTAGGGCATATGGAACCCGCTGTTGCGGACTCTAATTCTAATCACGAATATGTAACTCATTTTCCTGTGCCAAAGTCATCCAGCACTACCACCAAGCCAAAGGTAGTGTGTGATGGTTCTGCCAAATCTTCTTCTGGCAAATCTCAACGTCATTCCCGCCGTGGGTGTTATAGAGAAGCGTTTGATCCAGGTCCTGCTGGTCTTGTGAGGGTGGTCACTGTTCGTACCCCCTCATGTTCGTTCAAGAGGCCAATTGTTAAACTGGCACCCCTACCAATTCATGACTCTGTATTCTAGATAGTATTTTCCTTGTAGGTACTTAATGTACTCTTTCTGTTGTAATTGTTATTTCATCAATATTTGTTTTTGTGTTTTCGTCGTTTTTGTCTTCTTTTCTCAAGGTCAAACATAACTTCGCATTCTAGTTAGAATGTTCCACAAGTGAAATAATCGCTTGCAATATGTTCAGTTATTTTTTATACCTTGAGCCTTGATGGAGTTTTCATAATCATGGCTCTCTTGATTAATCATTATAATATTTAATCTTCTCTTTTAGCGGCTTTGGTAATATTTTATTCAATGCTAATTTGCGCACTGCCTCCTAGTAATTACATCTTTTTATTGTCAAAAACAATTGATCTTTAGTTTATTCTCTCTATAGAACTCAAATTAATGTTTATTTCCAGTATATATATTTTATTATTTTAAGTAAACAATAATTATAAATATATTTTATTCATTCTTTATTGTTATTATGATTGCTTCACAATCTACGTTTTTCATTAAAAATATAATTGCTCAATCGTTCGTAATTTTCGCCCAATGGGAGTGATTTTCTAGCATTTTTATTCAAACATTCATTCCTTCTTCGTCTTCCTACTACGTAGCCATTACTATCCCCTGATAGGATTTTTTAGTCCCTTGTGGACTTAGCCAGCAGTGGCTATCATCGTTAAAGTACCTTGTATTTCGTTCTTACGATTCAAGGATTCTTCATAATTAGTTTTAATTGCACAGAAGCAATTTTCTACGTCTTATTCGCCGAAGAATGGTTGAATTGTTTAATGCCGCTACCAGACATCTCTATAAGGCTTGATTATAGCCTACTTTGGACATCAGGATTAACTTCTTGAGGTGATATTAATTACGAAAGGAATCTTAACACCAAGTGAGAGTTTTGGGGTTTAATATTTCATACAGCTTGTAATATTGCCTTGACTTTATCATATCATAGCTGTATCTACATTGATACGCAATTTAATTCAATGACATTACTATTGCGTTGTAATTTGTGAATCCAAGTATCACAAGATTAACTGTGAACATTATAATTACAGCATACAGTTGCTGCATGTGTATATTTTATTATTATTCATATCAAATCTTGGTGTTGTATCGCCAAGTGGTCCTCCGGAATTGTCAATAAATATATCTTTAAACCAGCAAGGACGGAAAAATTCATCGCTCAGCTTACAAGAAGATCTCAAGACATCAATGCAACTTCTAGCGAGTGATAGTGATATATGAAGATCCCAGTGTCAGTGTTATTGCCTACGGTTTCTATATCTTTGTAACCTTATTATTTCGTGCATTCCAATCGGGATGTTGCGTGCGTTTATTTCTTATCAGCCCTATTTTAATCGTTTCACAGTCCGCTGCTAATCCACGTTACAATGAGTGATCATCTGTGTGTGGCTTGACGAATACAATGAGATCTTAAAAGTAACATTGATAAAAATAACTCTAATAATAATGAAAATATTATAGGAGAAAAATTCCTCCGACACTGGGACTTGAACCCAGGACCTTTGGCTATTCGCGCCAATGCTCTACCAACTGAGCTAAGCAGGAGTTCAATTCACAGCGCCAGATGGAACCTCTCTCCTATGATTGATTGCCCTAATGGTCTACCTCGCAGACAGACAAGTTATGTCATAAGCAGTACTGTGAGGCACACTATGTAGTGATTTTGTGACCGGGCTCCCACTGTTATTGTACAGATAACATTAAAGATAGATATATATAAGCATTAATGAACCACATATTATTGTCTCTGTTAAACATTACATGACAATATTACAGGAGAAAAATTCCTCCGACACTGGAACTTGAACCCAGGACCTTTGGCTATTCGCGCCAATGCTCTACCAACTGAGCTAAGCCGGAGTTCAATTCACAGCGCCAGATGGAACCTCTCTCCTATGATTGATTGCCCTAATGGTCTACCTCACAGACAGACAAGTTATGTCATATGCAGTACTGTGAGGCACACTAAGTAGTGATTTTGTAACCGGGTTCCCACTGTTATTGTACAGATAACATTCAAGATAGATATATAATCATTTATGAACCACACATTATTGTCTCTGTTGGACATTACATGACAATATTATAGGAGAAAAATTCCTCCGACACTGGGACTTCAACCCAGGACCTTTGGCTATTCGCGCCAATGCTCTACCAACTGAGGTAAGCCGGAGTCCAATTCAATGCGCCAGATGGAACCTCTCTCCTATGATTGATTGCCCTAATGGTCTACCTCACAGACAGACAAGTTATGGCATATGCAGTACTGTGAGACACACTAAGTAGTGATTTTGTGACCGGGCTCCCACTGTTATTGTACAGATAACATTCAATATAGATATATAAACATTTATGAACCAAAGATTATTGTCTCTGTTGGACATTACATGACAATATTATAAAATTCCTCCGACACTGGGAATTGATCCCCGGACCTTTGGCTATTGGCGCCAATGCTCTACCAGCTGAGCTAAGCAGGAGTTCAAATCACAGCGCCAGATGGAACCTATTTCCTATGACTGATTGAACTAATACTAATAATAATAATAATAATAATAATAATAATAATAATTTATTCTGCCGTTAAGTTACTACAAACAATTGGCAATGTCACAATAATGAAATATTTTAAAAAGTTAAAAACACATATCCCATAATTTATTTTCCAAGAACTCCTGTACTGAATAAAAAGCTTTGTTTTTTAACCAGTTGGACACTACATATTTAAACCTTTTCACTGAGACAGTTTTTGCATTATGGGGCAACTTGTTAAACATTTTTATTCCGATTGCTTACCAACTATTGAATGCCTTAGATGTGCGGGTTTGCTTAGACTGTAGAGTATCACAATTTCTGGTATTATATGAATGTAACTGCATTCTTTCAGGATATAATTCTAGTCTTTCCTTTACAAATGTTAAACAAGAAATTGTATACAAAGGAAGGTCATTATTTTATACTCAATGAAAAGAGGTTTACAGTGCTCATAAAATCATTTTTTGGGCAAGGTGCGCATTGCAGTCTTTTGAAGTTTGAAAACATTAGTACAATTTGAAGAATTGCCCCTGATATGGGTACCATATATTAGATGGGAATGGAAAATATACATATGTTATATGGTCATGCCAAAGCAATTTTCTGTCTAAATTGAATCCCAGAAGTTTAACTGAAGACAGTTCATTTTCACAGTCTCTTAAACTAAAAGTCATCTTTTGAGTTTTATTTTGATTCACTACAAACATATTATTACTAAACCAACTTTCAGCTGATTGTATTATCTGGAGAGTTTGAATTTTAAGTTCATCAAGATCGCAGTAACTACTTATAAATGAAGTGTCGTCTGCATATAAAACTGGCAAAGACGGAACATCATAAACCACGTCGTTGATCATAATGATAAAAAGAAGTGGCCCAAGAATAGATCCCTGAGGCACACCGCAGTCAATGTTTAGTATGGCGGACCAATCATTATTTATATAAGCACATTATTTTCTATTCTTTATATAAGAAACAAACATTTCTAAAATAATACCCCGAACACCATAGTGCTGAAATTTCAGTGTTAACAGTTCATGAGAGACACAATCGATGGCCTTGCTTAAATCCATTAAGATGAGGGGAGCATATAATTTATTTTCGAAAGCGTCAAGAATATTACTTACAATAGATTCGACAGCAGCAACTGTAGATTTACCATTTCGAAAACCAACTGGGCAGAAGTAAAGACATTGTTTTTTCTCTAGGAATGAGCACAACTGTTCCTTCATAATGGATTCAAAAATCTTCGAAAAGACTGGGACTATAGATATAGGACGATAATTTTCCATGAGGTCTTTATCACCTTTCTTAAAAACTGGAATAACCTTACTTGTCTTGAGAAGATCTGGATAGATACCTTTAGAAAAACATAGATTGACCAGTTTGGCAACCGGAATAGCAATTTCGTTAACTACTTCTTTCTTAACTGAATTCGAAATGTCGTAAAAATCTGTTGACTTCGATAATTTAAGAGATTTTGCTGCCCTAATAACGTCAACTGGATAAACATGACTCCAGAAAAAAGTTTGAATAACACAGGGAGATTTGACACAGTTACTTTGAGTGTTATTTATATTCTGACAATTTACATTTTCTATTAATTCGGTTACAGAGTCTTTACACGATTTATTAAAATCATTTGCAGAAAATTTGACTTTGTAAGGCGCGCTTGCATTACCAGTTTCTGTTTTTACCACATTCCAAGAAGCTTTACATTTATTACTTGCATTCATTATATATATGTCATTAGACTTGCGTTTTGCTTCCAATATGGCTTCCTTGTATTCTCTTCTTAAAGAACGATAATAGTTATTGGCTGCAACAGATTGTGTGCATTTCCAGATTGTATGAGCTACCCGAAGTTTGTGATTTAAACTTTTGAGTTCAGCCGTATAACACTTATTGGTCAACTTGTCATACTTCTTGTTACGAAGCTTACGAAGAGGACAACAATGATCAAATAAAGATTTAAATGTATTAAAAAAATTATTAAATGCAAGATTAGGGTCTTCGGTTAAAAACATTCATCCCACTCAATGCAATTCAAACACCATCTCAAATAGTTAAAATTGTTAGATCGTAAATCTCTGCCATAATATAGGTTTAAATTAAGATTATTGGTATCATAATTACTAATACAATTAATAGAAATACACAAAGAAGCCTTACAGTACAGCATATGACATAACTTGTCTGTCTGTGAGGTAGACCATTAGGGCAATCAATCATAGGAGAGAGGTTTCATCTGGCGCTGTGAATTGAACTCCGGCTTAGCTCAGTTGGTAGAGCATTGGCGCGAATAGCCAAAGGTCTTGGGTTCAAGTTCCAGTGTCGGAGGAATTTTTGTCCTATAATATTGTCATGTAATGTCCAACAGAGACAATAATCTGTGGTTCATAAATGCTTATATATCAGTCTTGAATGTTATCTGTACAATAACAGTGGGAGCCCGGTCACAAAATCACTACTTAGTGTGCCTCACAGTACTGCATATGACATAACTTGTCTGTCTGTGAGGTAGACCATTAGGGTAATCAATCATAGGAGAGAGGTTCCATCTGGCGCTGTGAATTGAACTCCGGCTTAGCTCAGTTGGTAGAGCATTGGCGCGAATAGCCAAAGGTCCTGGGTTCAAGTCCCAGTTTTGGAGGAATTTTTCTCCTATAATAGTGTCATGTAATGTCCAACAGAGACAATAATCTGTGGTTCATAATGCTTATATATCTATCTAATAATAATATTAATAATAATAACAAATTACTTTGGAAATATAAATGTGCAAATAATAGCGGTTTCCAAAAGTATCTAGAAAATTAATTTATTCAGTGGGTTGGACAGAGTTCTAGTATAGACAAAATGTGGCAAAATTTTAAGGCTATAGTACAGGAAGGACTTAACACATTCGTTCTAAAAGCTAAACTAAAGCGAAACCAAGATCCGGAATACTATAATGACCAAATCCTACAAATGAAGAGAAAAGTTACAACAGTATATAATAAAAGGAAATTAGGAGAATCGTTCCAAAATAAATACAAAGAAATTAACAGAACAACTGATTAAAGAGAAACGGGATGCTCAAAACGTATATTTATCAAATCTTCTTCAGTCCACAAATTCAAACAGTTTCTATAAATACGTATGAAGGCTATGAAAAAATAAAGGCGATATACAGATGTTGAAAGGTGAGGAAGGTGACATAATAACAGACAATTCAGAAAAAGCGGAACAGTTGAGCCAAAGTTATGCTAAAGTATTCAGTCAACAAAACAAAACAAAAACAAAAATGTGGATGAAACTCTTCTAACAAATTTAGCCGAAAGATGTCACGAGTCATTGAAAATAGAAGATCCTTTAATTCTTGAAAATTTACGTAATATGCGTAAGGGGGAATCTATGGGACCAGATGAGATATCAGGCGACATTTTAAAATTAGGACAAGAAAAAATTGTCCTTTATCGTAGGGTGTTATTCCACGTTTCACTTAATAGCAGTGATATTCCATCGCACTGGAAAAAAGCTATAATAATTCCTATGTATGAAGCAGGGAATAGAACTGATCCTGGAAACTATAGACCGATAAGCTTAAGGTCTATAGTGTGGTAGCAAATGGAGCGACTCAATGAAGCATATATTAGGGATTTTTGTAACAAACATAACTTGCTTTTTGCAAGACAACATGGTTTTGGGAAGGGCTATTTTTTGCGAGTCACAGATGTTAGGTCTATATCAGGAAATTGCTGATATTTTAGATAAAGGAGAACAGGTTGATGGTATTATAATTGACTTCCTAAAGGCCTTTGATACAGTACCCCTCGACATTTTATTGCTCAAACTTGCCGAAATGGGAATTGATAAGCGCGTAGTAGGTTGGATTAAGGAATTCATATATAACAGTACCCAGAGAGTGCGTTTTGATGGCATAGGCCTATTGTCCCGTGAGACTGCAGTTACTTCTGGAATATCCCAAGGAAGCGTACTCCGTCCACTACTTTTTATATTGTTTATAAATGATTTATCAAAATCGATCCAATCTTCTATCAGATTGTTTGCGGATGACTGCATCATATACAGGGAATTTTGTAATGGATTAGATGTTAAGTTACTGCAAGAGGACTTAGTTCGCACAGAAAAATGGGTTTCTGAAAATAAGATGAGAATAAACGCAAGCAAAAGTAACGCAATATCTTTCACTAACAAAAGGGTAAAATTTTGCTATAATTACGAAATGGAAAATGAAATTATAACGAGAGTATAATCATGCAATTATTTACGAATAACTCTTAATAAGGAATTGAACTGGAATATACATATAGGAAATTCAATTAGCAAGACATTTAAAACATTGCACTTCGTATTTAGAGCGTTAAGGGAAAGCAACTTAAAAACGAAAGAGTTAGCTTATAAATCATTGGTGAGACCAAATTTGGAATATGATGTAAGCGTATGGGATCCGTATCAGGCAGGCCTAATAACACAGAAATGTTGCAGAGGAAAGCTTATATGATCATATTATTCATATGAGATATGGTATTGGTTTTTGGGGCTGGTCTACCTCAGCCCCAAGTGTTTTTCTGACACAAAATAGAATAATTAGATGCATGGCTGGTTCACATTTTACACAGCCATGTAAAGGATATTTTAAACTTTTTAATATCATGACTATGCCCAGCTTGTTCACATTTGAATTGTGTAAATATATATTTTTATAATCGTGACGTACTTGTACCGAATGAGTCTTCATGCTTTTAAAAATGAACAATGTATACTAATGATTATCGTCTACCTCTTAAAAGACTAAAAGCAGAATGTAAATGCCCCAATATACTTATTTAATAACCTTCGGTGATTACTAAGAATATAAATAAGGCTTCATTGCTTAGGAAGGGACTAAAACAGATTTTGATTGAGAAATTTTTTATTCTTTAGAAGAATACTTAAATTATTATTAACTATCACTGCTTTTGAGTATTTCCTATGCAATGTATGTTTTCTCTTGGAAAAAATAAATTGATTGTTTGATTGATTAGTGCCCCGCAATATTAAAACATGTTATGATGTCATCTATATGAAAAAGAAACATAACATGATGTTTCGGTTACTTATTACAAATGCAATAGTGTTATTATGGCAATAAAATGAAATGCACAAAGCTAAATGGAGATGAGGACCAAAATTGCATTTATATGAGCCAGGAGAATTTCTATCGGTGAAGCTCGAATCGTTCAGTCTATCGAAGATTGCACTTTGATGTTTATTCACTTTACAAAAATTTTGTTGATTTATTCCACATCTAGCAGTTGACGCGCAATTATTTAATAAAAATATGATAATTTTATAATACATAATACAGTGCGTTTCACGTAAGAGTTGGCCATTCATGGAGGGTTTCTGCGTTGCGGCTGCCACAGCTCCAACTCCCGAGCGATCGGGTGGAATATCTACGCAAATAAAGCAGCTAAAGGTGTAGTGATTCAGGTTATCACAGTAGAGTTACAGTTAGAATTACAATGAAACAAACCACGTACCTCATCACAAGAGATGTTGGAAATGTCCTCCTCTTGCATCACACAACACTGGCACCTTTTTAGTAAATTTTCTTTCACCGTCATAGGTTTAAGTTCGGCTTCCGAGATAGAGTTCATTTCATTTTAAGTTCTTCTTATAAATGGAAAATTGACCTTTACACTTTATTTGTCAAGTTCCCCCATAAATAATAGTGATATAGCATTAGAAGAACTTAAAGACAATATCACAAGATAAATTAACTATATCTTGGAAGCTGAACTTATGCGCGTGAAATAAATTTCCCAAATTGCCCCAGTGTTGTGTGGATGCAAGGGTAGGATATTTCCAACATCTCTTGTGATGAAGTACGTGGTTATTTTCATTGTAATTTTAACTATAATTGTGAGAACCTGAATCGTTACAACGTTAGCGGCTTTATTTGCGTAGATATTTCACCTGATCCCTCGGGACTTAGAGCTGTGGCCGCCACGACGGAGAAACCCGCACGATTGACCAACTCTTATGTGAAACGCACTGTATAATATAATATATAGGCTGAATAAATTAATACAGTGGGAGAGTCGGTAGCGCGCCTGCCTTCCACTCCGGCGGCCCGGGTTCGATTCCCGGCCGGGTCGGGGATTTTTCAGTAGTGAAAGATCCCTTTCCCGGGTTCAGGACTGGGTGTTTTTCAGTAGGTTAAGATAATGCACATTGTGCGCGATTCCTTAATTATTAATAAATTAATATATTTTTCAAATTGACTTTGCGTTCCTTAAGACCAGTTGGAATCCCCTGCTATAAACCAATGTACTCTTGCTCCTAGAGCCTCAAATATCAAAACAAGCATTCTTATTTAATATTGAACATAATAATAACTTGGAGCCAAATTTCTGAACACTAAAGTTTATGCAAATGAAGAATAATTCTGGGGTTTTTAATATCTGTGGCTGCTAGGAACATGTGGTACAATAGTGTTCAATAGGGTTAATTATACTGAAAATGCAGAAAAGTCAATAATTTCTCATGTTGCAGTAAGATCGAAGAGATCTCGGTATACTTGGTATTTTTTTATAGGAAGAAAACTCCTGCTTGTGAATAAATGGAGAGAAAATACGATATGGGAGCCACGTTGCTCGGAAAGCTCATAATTTTAAAAACAGCATAAATATTCCAGTTACATTGACGTGTTAAAAATAACAATACCTCCTCTTCCTGGATGCTATGAGTTGGCTGAAGAAATGGAAAGGGGTATTTAAAGACAGGAATGAAGTACGATTGTGCTTCGTTGCTCTCTCAACTTTCGAAACATAATAAATTAATTATTTCATGTATAAGGTACAACCCTTGCACAGTAACGTTTCCTAGGTTTGCATCTCTTCATAATGTAGTGTGTTAACCACCAGTATATATGTATGGTATATTTTCTTATTTTCTGTCACGCCCTTCATATAAGAACATTATTTTTTGTTTACATTTAATTAGTGAATGTTTTATAGAAAACATTCCAGTCAATGATTAATATATTTCATCTCCTCTTTCAAATATACAGCATGATACAAAAGGTTGCGCACAAACTTACGAAGCTAAGACCTATAGAAAACTGAAGTAGATGGAAAGTAACGAAAATATTTTCGATTGATCCCTCACACGCAAGTAATGAACCAGTATTCTCTTTCAAAAGTGTAATTAATTTACCGGTTCGTGGCAGATCGTTCGCAGATTGGCTGTCTTCGCCACCGTTTATTCGCGTACAAGTGGGTAGTGTTATAATGTTATTATTCAAGATTACAACATGCGAGTAAGGCGGACCTGGAAAATCCCACTGACATTGGCTGACCACTAGATTATGTTACTGCCTAAGCGAACTCATTCGATATTAGTAGGAGGATGGATCGAAAAGTTACGCACTTTTTTTTTACAAAAAGTTTAATAGCTAAAATTACAAACAAATGCACACATAAAGGGACAACTTTTGTCCATTTTTCTTTATAGACGCCAAGTTTCTCAACACATTTATCCCATCGTGATACCAGTTTCAAAATACCCTGTTCATAGAAGTCATAGAGCTATCTGCGGGTTGCTGTTTTCACTTCTGCATCTGACGCAAAGCGTTTACCGGCAGAAATTTCCTCATGGGACCAAACAAATGAAAGGTTATCACGCCCATCTTCGAAGAATGCACACCACCTGGAAACATTGCTACGGTCCAAACAGTCGTCTCCATACACGCCACGCATGTCCCTGTGAATTTCACTCAGGTTAATCCCTTTAGCCCATAAACATCGCACTACACCTCACTGAAGAAATTGCTGGCCGGTAAACGCTTTCCGTTAGATGCAGAAGTGAAAACACCAGTCCGCAGATGGCTATACGCTACTCTAACCGAACGGACTTCTATGAACAGGGTATTTTGAAATTGGTATCTCGATGGGAGAAATGTGTTGAGAAAGTTGACGGCTATATAGAAAAATATACAAAAGTTGTTCCTTCATGTGAGCTTTTCTTTGTAATTGTAGCTATTTAACTTTTTTAAAAGTTATTGTTGTTACTTTTCGATTCACCCCCGTAATATTAATGGAATAATATCTTCATGTAGAAATTGTTCACAATTTTGTGAGCTCGGATTCATGTAGGCTACACCATACGACATTTGAAATTCCCAATGTTGGGATAAACGTTATTATTTACTACATCCATGTCCACTCTTTTATTATATTCAACTAATTATATCGTTATCAAAGTTTCAGCGCTACGTTATGGGCATGCCGACAAGGGCAAGGTGATAATAGTGCTCTGCTATTTAGATTCGGCTCACTGCTGAAATTCCATTTTGATGTAAACACTAAAGCATGATATATATTTTCTCTTTTATTATTTTACGGTTTGAATCTTTTGCTAAATAATTAAAAATGTCCCTATTGTGGAACGTACAGGCCACTACTGTAACAAACCATATCAATATTGAATAATTTTTGGATAGCTATTTTTATTTAAAACTAATTGTACCGTTCGAAACTATTGTACGAAGAGACAAAAATAAGTTAGTTATTACATTGGTGAGAGAAAACTAAATCTAAAGGCCTACATAATCTTGTTGCAAACAAGTAGGTAGGTTTTAACTTTATACAAAGCAATTATCTTGGGTAGCGTGTCAAACAGACTATAATATCGAACCTTTGTAACTGCTAATTTATACTTAAAAATTTGTTGCGGAAAAAAATTGCCTTCATAAATTGGCCTTTCCTGATCTATGCTTGAAGCAATTCTTTCGCTCTTGTTATATTATAGGGGCGTAGTAGCGTATAATAAAAGCGCATAGTTAAATGAACATTTACAAATTCTGGACTTTTAGAAATTGTTACATCAAAAGACAAGTTTCAGAAGAAAATCTTACTAAATTAGTTATTTACTAATTTAACGCTAGCATATTCAAACGGGACACTACTTTGGTAATGACAATAACTTCGAGAAAAGTCCCTGAAAAAGTGGGAAAACATGTATTTTGAAAAATAACTGTAATCATTAATTGCTTCATTTAAGTTTAAGGTTACGAGTCTCCCTAATTTTGTCTCTGTGTCGGTGCTGCTGATTTTGATTAGAAAGGTTAAAATGCGACATCGTAATATGTCACTTTACACCTGCTATTATAAAGAGCTGCCAAGCTGCATTTTCCGGCGACCCGTAGTTCAATTTACTGGTTCCTGCGTGCTGTCGCCGAGTCATCGTCTGGAACAGGATACAACATGTATATAATGCATCTTTTCTGTTATAAGAGGGCAGTAAACCAAGCCATATTTCCGGCGGTTGCACTTACACCTCGGCCATTCCTACCAAACTTTACATCCAACAAGTTTCTATTCAGCCCATCTCCTCTTTTTGTAAACACTTAAGCGTCATTGTTATTATTATCTGTAGTGATATGTGAACATATTTTCCAGCAGACTTTATATGAGTCGTACTAAAATACTGTTTAATTATATGAGAGTCGGAAAACTTTGCTATCATATTTCTCGCCTAGCAGATATGTCGTAAAAGAAGAATTTAAACGTCGCTTACACAGGGAGAACTTCACTGTACTTGTGACATTGCAGAAATATTTTTCACTTTAATGCATCTTCAGAACTTAACTTTGCAAAACATGTCTGTACAAGAACACTATGTTTTATGCATTAAATTATGAATGATAGACTACCTTAAAGTCATGAGACCAAAGTTTTTGTAGAATTTCAGTTTCTCGAGTTCATAAAAAAATGAGTGAGTAATCATAATGAGATAAGGTGATTGTTGCACATCACACAAACAATTATTAATACCAGCGAAAAAATATATATGGCAGTCAGGACAATACTTATGCAGAGACCGTGATTTTTCTTAATTTCTAGAGAACGTCTGAATTAAAAGAACTCAACAGAAATAAGGTCTGTATAAAGCGAAGCGAGGGAACACTACCCCCAAATGTCCATTTAAAAAAATAAGTTATTATGGATACCGATGTCCTATAGTTTCGCTTCTCCATAAAAAATTCTATACATGTACAGAGTGAAAGGGCCTTAAGTGAGGATGGATTTTAATAACACGCGTACAAATGTTCAAATACATTTTTTGCACGACGTAACTAATTAGTGGTACTTACGAATATTGTTGCCGTGGATCGTAAGTTGACATTTCCACCTGCTTTGAAAACAAAAGAAATCTCAGTGCTGTAAAAATGACAAAAAGCACACGTACCGTAAGTAAATCCATCATAATACAAGCCTTTATCGAAGGCCGGAAACAAGGCCCCCCAGTTTGTGGCGACTTTAACAGGACAAATATTCGGTCCTCATAACAACCAACACATGCGAATCACTTTCTGAAATATAACATCCATCTTCAATGGTGTACATACATAACATTTTCAGCTAATATCTCAATTAATATAAATAGATTGATATAAATAATCATCGTGCAAAAAATAGCATGCAATACTCGTTCCGTAAGCGCATAACGGATCTCGGAAATTGAAAAAACTCTTTCCTCGATCCGTAAGCACCGCTTACGGAACTAGTATCGCAATATACTATTACTGTACCGGTATCTAGAATCGCTGTTTGAAAGCACGATTGTAGTAAAATATGAGGCCTGGTCAGTCCCACTCCTTCCCTTCAGTCATCCCCACCCCAACAAAATAATGTATGCAATGCGTTCAATCAGTTCGTGATATAACACCAATCCCATCTTCCTACGACAACCGTATCCAAAGTTATGCCCTAAAGATTATTTCAGTTGGTAAAGCAGAGACCTGCAATACCAACCTTGAAACAGATCATCTAAAACCAATTAATAATATTAATATAAAATGAGGAAATGTGATACAATGAGTTCGGCCCTTATGAATAAATTTTCAACCCCAGTAAAGGGGTATTTTTTAAAAAGTTAAAGAAAATTAAAATCTAGTATTATAATGGACAGGTGATAGTATTAAAACCTTAATGACAACTCCTAACAAGCTTTCAAGCTTTCAAGCAGCCCTAGACATCCCTAAGGCCAAAATAAGTGTTGGGCTAACAAAATAAGAGATCTATATGACCAAAAAACCTAAATATTATCATAAAAAATAAGGAAATGCTGTACATAAGAGTTAGACCCTTATGAAATAATTTTCAACCCCACTAGAGGGGTAGTTTTTAAGAAATGAAATTAAAAATAATTTTTAAAATATTGTATTATAATTGGTAGGTGACAGGATTAAGACATTATGAACACACGTAACAAGAAGGTAAATTTCACGTATCCCTAAGACACCCCTACAAAACAGAAATATGAATACAAAATTAACCAAACTAAAATTAACCAAAAGAAGGAAATTATATACAAAAGAGTTAGGCTTTTCTGAATTAATTTTCACCCCTACTAGAGGGGTAGTATGTAAGGAAAAATAAAAATAGTTTTTAATATAAAGGAATATATTGGATAAATGATACAATGAAGCCGTTAGGATCACTTATATATCATCCCACTTCATGAGGGTGTTTTTTAACCCCACAACCAAACTAAAACATTAAAAATTTATTTTTCGACATTATAAATCGTCTTGAGTGATATCAACTATCTGACATGATTTACACCCCAGGCTCACCCAAGTTTTTGCACAAATGGACAGTTAAGCCATTATAAATGGTTTTCTTCACTAACAAACTTAAAATTTATTGCTTTGTTACATACAATGTAGGACTTGCTTGAATTTGTACCACTAATCTGGGTAAATCCTAAAAAAAATTAATTTATGACACTGACGTCCAGGATAAGAGGAGAGGAATTCGAGGTTAAACGTAAAAGGAAGGAGGCATCTTCACAGTTTCTGCCTCTTGCGGTTACTAATGACAGCACGTCAGACGCATCACATCACTGGCAATTTGTAAAATAAAACTTGTTTTACTTAATCATTTTTACTGTAACGTCACATTTATGTTTATTATTTCTTGTGACTTACATTACACCAAACTATCAAATATCAAAGATGCTGATAAAAATACTAACACACGTAACATCCTGAATTTTTGTCACTTATAGCTTCATCTGGATTCACAAATGTTTACATAATATTGTTCTCTTAAAAAATTAATGCAGAATATGTGAATGAGAGAATCAAAATGCAGTAATCATTCAATCTAATAAGCTGTTTTATTTATATCAGTGTGATAAGCTATGTTAAAGGTGAATATGAGCATGCCCAGGAACATTAGGTCTATACTTGGAACACAATTTCACAGTATTCTTTGTTTCTCAATGGGTGTGATGTAGTGAATAATGCCCTCAAATCGAAATTCTTCGCTTATCCATTGTCATCACAATAGGAAATAAATTAAGATATTATCCGGTTGTGTACATTTGATGGTATGGAAGATAAGTTCTTCCGCTGAATGTTAGATCTGCTAGATCTTCCTCGTAGTGTGATTCTATGCATGCCAGGAATGGAGAACAGAATAGCTTTGGAAACAATGAGTTGCCAGTAAGATTTCCTTATCCTGATCTTGATCATCTATTTCCCAGTCGTTCTCTTCCAGTCCATCGACCTCGTCCGTATAAGAATTGTATATATATAGCATTGGATAGGGTTGACTTACTATAAACGTTTGTTTATGTTCTCGTAGCCTAAGTAACGTTCAACCAACTGGATTAGATGCAATGAAGCAAATTGAGCAGTTCAAGATAAAGTGTCTATTATTATTTGCTGTTATGAACCTTTCGTCCTATTCACGAAATCTTTTGGAACTTCAAGTTAAGCAAGCAATTTGTAATCTTGTTTTGTCTATTGTGCCTTTGCGAAATTCCCAGGCAGGAAATCAGCATGAATTTTGCATATAAAGTCATATTTTGGTCATTTTCATGACCTTGGTCATATTTCGGTCATATTAATAATTTAAGGTCATAATTAAGTTTCAGTTATAAATTCGCTAAAAGAGCACCATTATGCAGTATGTGCACTTAATTGCCTACTTCCGTAAAAGAGTCACGAATATTTTAGTTTTACTGCAATTGAAATGTGAAGGTTCTTTACAAATAAAGCTGTAAATCACCTGTAAAACTGTTAAAGTGATTATCTGATTGAATTCATGTGATGTATTGACTTAGTGTCATTAAACGTTTTAAATTTAAAGATTTATTTTTTAGAAAATATGTTCGCTTATGAGGTCACATTTAGGATTTTTGAGTCATATTTAGTTTTTCAATGTCATATTTGCAGTCATATTTTCCACTTTTTTGGGTCATAAACATCCAAACCCTAGTAATGAGGCATTACAAGCTATATTATCAAGCAAGATTTTGCTTCTCTGGACTAAGAATTCAAGAATAGCATTTTATATCCCTACAACCAACTTCTCTTTCCCAACTCCTGAGGTCTCTTTCGCCTCTGCAGTCCCAGAAGCACAAGAAACAATTAGGGCTACACTTTGTTTAACCACCTTGCCAACCAATGAGAAAATTTCCCATCAAGACCACACATCGATGTTCATGAAACTTTATTTGTTCTTTCATTTTATTGGTACAGACATATTTGTTGCCAATTGTGCAAAACCTTCTGAACTCCTCTTAAAACAATCAATAAACTGGCACCAATAATTTGGACAGTAAGAAAGACCCATGTTTCTTAGAAGGGCTCTAACATAAACATGAGATTGTCTTCCTGGGAAAAGAAGGTAGCGAATCTTTTCCCCTTGTACCGTAGAATGTTAAGTAGATAATAGCCAAAACCCAGTAAAATATCTGAGCCACCATACAAAGTATTTTTTTTTTTGCTAGTGAATATTTAATGCTTCAGCCAGCTGATTTTTCTGGCATCAGACAATTATCGGGAACGCTGGAACGTGAATGTAATAATGGATTCGCGATGCTGGATCACCTGCAATCGACGAATTCACAATGAGTTTATGGGTGTTTCTTTTTTGAGCGTTACTGAAATAAACCTAATATCCGATGAGTAAAAAATAAAATTTTCAAGTATTAGTAACCCTCTCAACCCCTACGATTCTGTTAGGAAACCGTGGGAGTTCCGGGGAGCAAATTTTGATAAACTCTGCTTTAGTAGATTCTTTAATATAAATCTGTATCTGGTATCTGGTACCCTATGATCCCCAGGTGGGGCGAAGGGTCCTCCAATGGAGGTTTCATTACCTATACTAATTTTGATATGCTTATTTTCCGAGAGAGGTAGAGGGACAGGTGGTAAGCCCATCGCCTCGCAACCCCCCTCTGGAAACTAAGTATTTCTTGGACGTGAAAGGGCCGAGAAATTTTGTCCAGAAGCTCTAATTTAGGCTTGAAGTTCTTTTACGTGCCGTAAATATTCGACACGGGACCCCCAGCTTAAAGTCCCTCCCGGAGGACTCCGTGCCCAGGATTTTTACGTCCTGAAAAATATATCGACCGCGGCCGGGTTTGATCCCGCGCCCTGCGGATCTAGAGGCGGGCACGCTACTACCTCTAGACCACCGCGGCCGACCTTTAATATATAGGCTATATTTAATATATATATATATATATTTATATTAAATTTAAATTTTCACTACTGCATGTCCAAAGACAAGTTCGCAGTGATGTAATAATTCATATTAGCAGGAAATAAATCTGTGTTACTGAGTCTGTGTGGTTTTCAAAAGTATGCCTATGCCTGGAAACTTAATTATCATTAAACAAAAGTGTGAAAGTCAAACTATTGTACATCTTTGCTGAAAGTGTAAATTTCCTTATGAATGTACTGTTCCTTTTTCAATTTAAAAAGGAAACCAGGGGAAGAAAGGAAAGTGTATGCTGAGTCGCACAACAGGGTAGTAGCAGTAACTCCATTAAATGCGCGTGTGTGTCTTGTCTACCCACTCACTTCCTCAGCGTTCTACATAGCTGTTCTTCCTTTAATGTTCCAGAGCGTCCCTCATTTCCCAACTAATAGGCTGTTCGTCCCCATTCAACCCCTTTATGTCGCAGTCACCCACCAAATTTCTGCATTCGGACCTACAACCTTCCACCCATCTTAAAGCATTAAAAAGAAGACGAACACAACTCAGTTTTTTAAACTCTCTTACTCGAGTCGAAGAAAACTCCACGCTTCTGAATTCATGCCTGACTTTGTTATTAACTTTAAATTCTGCTTCCATAATGGAAGTAGAAACATTTTTTAGAAAACTTTCCTCCCAGTCCGTTTTGGTTGAAATAGTAAGGGAATATTATTTGCATTTATAGTTGTCGCGCGAATATCTTAACTATTCAAGATTGTCTTATAAAATATAGTTATAAATTCACTTCAAGGGGAACTTTTTTCTTGTACGAAAAAGTCTGCAGTGGGAAGCGTTTCTATATGTGATCCAACAGAGACGCTTATTTTTACGGTATAGCTATCAGGCTATATTGTCTTGTATGAATATGATGTTCATGAAACAATATATGAGGAGCTAATAATGATCACCAGATGCTTTCGACAAAAATATTTCATTTCAAATATTTATTTTTTATTTATGCTAAATTGATATATGAATTTGTGAGTGACATGATTACATGACAAACGTAGTTAGAAATATGAGTAAGCTACAAACTTAAGTCCGCCGGCGTAGTGAACGTTGTCAGTACGTCAGTGTGTACATTCCATTTTCCGGGTTCAAGATTGATTGTGTCGTCTTTAGGTTTAAGTGTTAGGCAGGAGACTGGCGCACCCTGGAAAGAAAAACGCTGATAATATGCCATGACGAGATCTTTATGGGTCGCTTATCATGCCATAGGCTACTTGCGACCCCATGTACTGACTGTGCATATACACAAACTAAACAGTAAACCTTGGCAGTAAGCAACGTAGGACAACAATAGTTGTAAGCGAACATGAGCCATGCAGGTAGTGTAGTTTGCATTAATTTGTGTCACTGATGATGATCGCAAGAGTTCCCAATTCATATATTTGCCTGATTATTTTTTAATGCATCATTATGCTGGGTTTCCATGCTTCACCTCTGAACAATATCAAAAACATTTGGCTATAGTTTCTATAATATATATTAAGGATTAATATTTCGACATAAATACAATAAATAATTTTAAATATACCAAATAATTGTAGGGAGTAATAGACTTAAAATTTCATTTGTTTTAAATAAAACAATTTTGCTCATATGCAGGAGATCGGGGTTCATAGCCTATTGCTTTTTAATTCGTGTGGAACTTACAGGAATTTTTAGCATATAACAATAACTTTAGTTAAATTTAATTAATCATGACTTTACAAAAAACTTCGATAAATAATTTAATGGAATTGGCCCAGTATCATTACTGAGAAGCCAAAGAACATAATAAACACTTCCTTTAAACAAAAACTAAGAAGAATTTTGGAATATACAGAAAGGTTAAGGTCGCGGAAGGGTTGTACACTCTTGTGAAAGACTCAAGTAGGTTCAAAGTAGACCACAAAATTTCGAATTTGACATTCGGCAGGCACTCATCAAGAAATATTTACCAATAGACGAAGTGTGAAAAAAAAACACTACTGACTGATAAATCGAAAGGGACGAACAATGTTACATTGCGTAAGTATTCGATGAGTTAAGCATTTGGAGGGGTGTCTGCTGAACTCCATAGCCTATGCAATGGTTTTAGGTTATTATTACTGAATATTGAATAATTCAGAATCATGACAGTTCAAGGTAATTGCAATAGCTAAAATAGTTTGACTATAAACATTTTACTTCCCATAACCCTATATTAAGTAATTTCTTTAAATATATATTTTTGCATTTTTATTAACAGTTAGGCTAGCAAAATACAATTATTATATAACTTATGTCAAATTGTAAATTATTTACAATATTCAGTGGACTTTGATAGACATTTAAAACGACAATGATCAATACGAAAATGGAAGACAGAACGATAAATTAATAACATCATATATTTTAGTTTTGTTCTCGTGAGCTAATAAAATTTTGATAACCACCCGAAAATGTATAGGCTAGGTTAGGAATATCTGTACTAAGCTAACCCTTTCAGAGCTGAATGTGAATAATTTAAGCAAAGCAGGCAGCGCATCAAGAGTACGGTACTAAAGTCTAGCCGTTCTAAGAAGGAAACATGAAGTGATCAAAAACCAGTATGTCTGTCTCATTCTAGCACATTACTCGTATGACTTAAGAGTGAGGCAGACATACTGATTTTTGTTTATTATCTGGTGAAAGACAAATCTTTACATCAAATTGAAATAACTGAATACGTATTCCTTGCAACACGACCTCTTATTCTATACTAGAATGTGAAGTGAGAAAGGTGTAATGCCCATGCTTAGGGTAAAGAAAATTATATTTTGTATTACATCAGATTATATTTGGGTTTGGTATCCTTCGGGGATGGGGTTAGAAACGTATTTTCTTTTCATTTTACAACCACTTTACTTGAGGAGGATTTTATTCTCCTTTATTTTTGGAAAACAGCTTTTATTATTTTAACAGAAATTGTCTAATAAGCGTAATATCCTGTATTATAATATATAGGCCTATATATAATATAATTTAATATGTTATGCTATGAGCTAATACTTGTTGGTATTTCAATTTTGTAGTCAATTTTTGAGTATTGCATTTTCTTATCATCTTTAGAGATCTGAGTATTTTCGGAATTATCCTGTATATTGTCACGATGCCATGATTGCCTAGAAATTACGAGAAACGACAGACGTCTGGAAACGTCGCGGCCCCTATTGGCCGGACGGGAGGCGAGCTCTCGAAGGCGTGGTTTAGCGAAGCACGAGCAGCGAGTGGGTCGCGCTCTGTGGGTGTAAGTCCTATAGGGAGGAGCTGCGCGCTAAGGGGTGTGACCGAGTGCCGCCACAGGATTCCACATTCTACGCGGGCAGAACTTTCGCGGCGTCATCTCCAGAACATTCGTAGTAGTGTGGTTTTGCCGGTGACGTCATTGGAGGAGCGGAGGAGCCGCTGACGTCACTTCCGGTTACGTCAGAGGAGCCGCTGACGTCACTTCCGGTCAGCTGATTATGAGGTCAAGGAGGAGAGGAGGAGCCGCTTACGTCACAAGTGGGCGTGGCTTATGACGTCATGACCTTCGTCATGGTCACGTGATTCAAAATGGCGACAGTTCCGGTTCCTATTGCAAATGGCGTCACTTCCCGTTCCTATTTCAAATGGCGGACGAAGCGCGAAATTCAAAATCATAATGGCGCTAAATTTGAAAACGAAATTCAAAAGTATAATGGTGGTAAATATGAAAACTATATATTGGAAATTCAAAATGTTGTCGTTTTCGGTTCCTAAGGACCAGGCGCGAAATTCAAAATTATAATGGTGGTCAATTCAAAAACTGTATGAAAATGGTTGTGTTTCCGGTTCCTATTTCAAATGGCGGATAAAGCGCGAAATTTAAAATTATATATTGGTAGAAGGCAGGGAATTTTGAAAATTAAAAAATGGCGGACCAATCGTATGATTCAAAAATGGTAAAGTTCAAGTTGTTGTCTAGCACAAGATTTTATAATGTTACATTGTACAAGTGTTATGAAACAGGAATATGCATCATCGCCGTAACAGGAAACGGTCAAGGTCACACGTCAGCACATTCCACATTCCTGAGTATCGAGTTACATCCGGTGTATGTTATAACCAACACTTTGTTCTGCATGAAAATATATCCTAATTAAGTGATCACGTGATTCAATGGCGCTATATTTAAAAATTACAAATGCGAAATTTAAAATTATATTTCGACTGTTATCATATAACATTACTATATATTAAGCGATGACATTACAACATACTTACGTGGTCACATGATAAATGGCGCTCAATTTAAAAATTACAAATGCTAGAAACTTTGACAACTTTAAAAATGCTGGGCGGGCGATTTGAAAACTCAAGATGGTAGATTTCAACATTATGCCGTTTTTGCATGGAAGCATTACACTACGGTTTCTCACAACGCATAAATGCAACGTCATATTTCAACATACAAGTTTTCTGTAAGATGATTATTTTTCTAAAACCTAGCGACATAGCCTAGAGTAAATGTGGTCGGTGCGTAAGGCTGACAACCATGTCGACAATCTGGGCCTCCTAATTTTTTATTATTATTGTTATTATCAGACGCAGTTGGAAATGTAGAGAAGCGTTATTTTACTCCTTCAAGTATTTTTATAAATATGGTAGCCATCGTCTTAAAACTATATTTTACCATAAGATGATAATCCTAGCCCAGGGGTTAACTCAGCCTCTGGCTTACAAGTTAAAACAATAGATTTTACTATTAATCTTCACAGGTGTAAGCCTCATCCTCGGGAATAATATTATATCATACTTCATTATTCAAAGGTGATTTGTAAAGTCAGTGTATACAAATGTTTTCTCAACATAGAACTGTGGTAGGATTGTTTCATTGTACGTGTCAGAATTTATGCATATGCTCTCGTTATCTGCAACAGTCATATGAGGCTGTAGTAACGTTGAACGCACATCTCACATCTCAATTCATTACGACTTATCTCTCGTATGCTGACATAATCAAAGTTCGACCTGCACGTGTTAAAATAATCTCTTTAAACAGCAGTACCTTTAAATTTTAAATCCTAAACATAGCCTATGTCTTGTGTATTACATATTAAATTAGTATTATTAGTCAACGTTATTTTTATTGTGATATATTAAAAACTTATATTGTAATATTCCAACGCTGAATGGTTCTGAGTTCGATTCCCGGTCAGTAAAGTCATATGACTTATATATTATTTCAGCTTATAGACACATTGAGGGAAAATGAATATTTTATTTCCGCTAGCATATAATGTTTCAGAAAAGCGCTGATCAGATATTCAGTTGCGAGATTATATTTCGCATTCGTCATCGATTTAATGTGTGAATTCGCGAACATATATTTTCACAAGGATGAAAAGCGAAATATCTAATTACTGCTGAATTAAGATTAACATATATTTGTACTGCTGCGAGGCTAGAAGTAAATACGTCATCATCGCGAGGCTAGCTCACAGCATCACTATATCCTAATGGTAATTGAACTCATTCCTGTTATCATACACAATGCAACATGTAACATGGATCGAAAAGTTTTATCAATTCGTACGGTCTTATTGTAACATTTATTCAAACTGAAGCACCATACCATTACCGATTGTTATTCATAAGTCCATTTGAAAATACGTGGTATAATACCCCGTTAACTATTAGCTTTTCGATAACTTTTCCTACGATATGTAGCAAGCTTATTGAGCGAATTTTGAGAATTTGCTGATGTTTTCTTTTCCAGGTTTTAATATTGGGATTATCTTATATTATTTGTCTTCGTCGGTTCCGTTTCGCTGTTGTATTAATCAGAACACGAGATTCAGTTGATAACCCATGTCGCCAAAAGGCAGGAAAATGCGAACTAAAGGTATACCTAACAATTCAGAGGGACACATGTGATATAATTAATGACAAGTCACGATCGCTCTCTCATGCCAATGTCATACAATATTCATATAGCCTACACTAACTATCATACGTCAGTTGTGAGAATCTCACAAAGCTTTCTCTACCCTCAAAATTGTAACAACTTTAATGTCCTCCAACATACAGATTTTACATCATAGAGCAAAAATATTTTTTCCAGGTTTTAATATTGAGATTATTTTGGCTTTTTTCCATAGATTTAGGGAATTTTCTATTTGTTAATCATCCACTATCCATCATCGTTATCTTGCTCACTATATCGGCTTCTCCACGAGCTTTTAAGTGCTCATTATGTTCTAAAACATTCATAATTTCTGAATGTATACAAATATCATCTCAGGTGTTTATTGGTATCTTTGTTTCTTCTCTTAACCTTCTCCAAAACTAACTATCTTTTTATTATTATCTGGCTCATAGCATCTTCTATACTAATTGTATTCGCTTCTACAGTATGGTTGTTAACACTATGCTTTTCCTTATTTTTGTCAGATCTAAGTTTGTATATTTCTTTCCATGTATTGTATGATGTGGGTATATCACAATATTCTCACCATGAGCTAAATTTCTGTATTCGTACAGTTTCTCATTATTACATTTTGCTTCATAGTGTTGCTCTTTACACATTTCTTGCACAAAATCATTATTCTTTATAATGTGGTACCTTCTCATTAGTATACAAATGTCATAGATTCTTACCTAATTTACACCATTATGTTTTGAATTAGTTTCTTAACTTTCCACCATTTTTTAACTTAACCTACACAATATTCCATCAATTGTTTCTTTTTATCATACAACCTACCTAATTATCCTCACAAAATGTGATTATTACCAAGTTAACATACATTTTTTTCTATAATACATCACAAGTTTAGCGGTTAAAGATAATATGCTTATTGTTTTTACATGTTCCATAACGGGATACTACACCAGTTCTAACATTGCCTCTGAACCCGACATGTCTTAGACCCATATTTTAAATGCACTTGATACAAATATAATTTTTTACGAGATCTTCATCACAATTTACAGAGCACCTAATAGTTATTTGTAATATTGTTTTAAATTTAAAGTCATTGCATCCGATAGTCTTCACAATATTTCATTTTAATTTTTCGGTTATGTTCGTTCTATATAGGTATTTCATTTCTACAGTCAAGCTATATAACCTTAAAGGGTCACGTCCTTCTTCGTATAAACCGCTCATTCTACAATATTTCATGTCGGTACTAGGTGATAATATTTAGGTCTAAGTTGTAAGCACAACGGTTTTTAAAATACAAGCTACCATTTCTTTATACAGCTGAATCTTCAGAAGTGCTTACAAAGGTCAGTACATACCGTTTTAAGGTTTTTATTCAGATAAATCCGTTCACGATTGGTATATACCCACTACAAATCCACAGCGTAGATATTAGCTCTAACGATAACATACAGTCTTTTCTCATCCATCCATCTGTATTTGTTCTTTCCATTTCCTTTTTCCACTTGAAATAATTTCGGTGTACACTTATTTATAGTATTTATCTTTATAAATAACAAATATCAGTACTCATTAAGAATTAAATTACGTTTACTAGTATTAGACAGACAACAATATATTCCTAACGACGAAACATACCTAATGATGCATTACAACCCTAAGAAGTTCTCTTTTGTGGTACCTTCTCATTAGTATACAAATGTCATAGATTTTTACCTAATTTACACCATCATGTTTGAATTAGTTTCTTTGTTTTCCACCATTTTTTAACTTAACCTAAACTATTTTCCATGAATTTTTTTCTTTTTATCATACCTTTCTTAGTAGATGTTATAATGATACGAGGTGAATAATTGCATTGGTCAAAATAGCCTCATAAGTAGAACTGATGTAGAACTGGAATATATAGAACGAACATAACCGAAAAAGTAAAATGAAATATTATGAAGACTAGTGGATACAATGACTTTAAATTTAAAACGATATTGCTCTGTAAATTATGATAAAGATCTCGTAAAAAAAATATATATATATTTGTATCAAGTGCATTTAAAATATTATGTCTAAGACTGGAATGATGAACATGTCGAGTTCAAAGGCAATTTAAGTAATGATGAGAACTTAAGCATATTATCTTTAACCGCTAAACTTGTGATGTATTATAGAAAAAATGTATGTTAACTTGGTAATAATCTCATTTTGTGAGGATAATTAGAGGCAGTAGTGTGTGGACAGAGAGCGAACCGTGTATACCGGATAGAGGGAACCGATTAGCGCGACCTCAAGTAAGTGTGACTTGAGGAGCTGAGGACCTGGACGGTGTAGACTGATGAGCGCAACCTCAAGTAACTGTGACTTGAGGAGCTGAGGAGCCAGTGACCGGAGGGACTAGTGAAGGGAGGAGCTAGTGAACGGAAGACCTAGTCAACGGGGAACTAGTGACCGGAGGAACTAGTGAACGGAAGAGCTGGTGAACTGAACTGGACTGGACTGGGACTGTGCCGTTCCGGTTAACTCAGCGCGACGGGTGGATCGTGCAACGGCAGCGAGGACTGCGGAGATGACCGACGTGGCGTGGAACTACCTCGACTGGGAGTGAACTATGGAAGTGAGCACCGAACCGAAGAGTGAACTGGAGAATATTCAGGCGTCTTCTGATTGTATAGAGCACTGTGATAGGAAATAAAGGAACCTCCATGCTTCAATTAGAAACTATGTGTTCTGATTTCGAACCCCGACGAGCCTCTGTTACACTGGTGTCAGAAGTGGGATATAGTAAAAGACGATAACGCAAAATGGAGGACATGTTAAAATCATTAGTCCATGCCATGAACGATCTGAACGCGAGGAGCACCGAGTTAAGTCAACATTACACCGAAATGAGAGAGACTCTAAGAGAAATTACAAGTGAAGTGAAGAACTTGCACTTATGCCCTAAGGAAGATTTCGAGCAGGAATTAACACCGGCTATGGAGAGATTAAATGAATTCTCTCTGATTTCTTCGTACGTTTTGCCAGTTTGTTCTTTTTCATGAACCCACACACTAACAATGAGACGTTCCTCAATCGTACGAGTATATTTGCTTGTATCTGCCATTGCTTACAACACAAACATAACACAGCGCTTAACATCGACAACAATCGCCTAATAAACCCGCGCGCAAGAAAAATCTGGCTTGTCACTAAAACATAACAATGTCCTTGCTCTATCGAAAAATCGACAAATTAATCCTACAAAACGTAGATGAAGGGGTAAATATTTCTCTCAGCCTATGAATAGTTTTTAATTAGTTCTCGGTTTCGGAAAATGAGTTATTACAATATAAACATTATCCGATCGCGATTTTTGGTCCACTCTGTACATAGCTGTTCTTCCTTTAATGTTCCAGAATGTCCCTCATTTCCCAACTAATAGGCTGTTAATCCCCATTCAACCCCTTTATGTCGCAGTCACCCACCAAATTCCTGCATTCGGACCTACAACCTTCCACCCATCTTAAAGCATTAAAAAGAAGACGAACACAACTCAGTTTTTTAAACTCTCTTACTCGAGTCGAAGAAGTCTCCACGCTTCTGAATTCATGCCTGACTTTGTTATTAACTTTAAATTCTCCCTCCATAATGGAAGTAGAAACATTTTTTAGAAAACTTTCCTCCCAGTCCGTTTTGGTTGAAATAGTAAGGGAATATTATTAGCATTTATAGTTGTCGCGCGAATATCTTAACTATTCAAGAGTGTCTTATAAAATATAGTTATAAATTCACTTCAAGGGGAACTTTCTTCTTGTACGAAAAAGTCTGCAGTGGGAAGCGTTTCTATATGTGATCCAACAGAAACGCTTATTTTTACGGTATAGCTATCAGACTATATTGTCTTGTATGAATATGATGTTCATGAAACAATATATGAGGAGCTAATAATGATCACCAGATACTTTCCACAAAAATATTTCATTTCAAATATTTATTTTTAATTTATGCTAAATAGATATATGAATTTGTGAGTGACATGATTAAATGACAAACGTAGTTAGAAATATGAGTAAGCTACAAACAGAAGTCCACCGGCGTAGTGAACGTAGTCAGTACGTCAGTGTGTACATTCCATTTTCCGGGTTCAGGATTGATTGTGTCGTCTTTAGGTTTAAGTGCTAGGCAGGAGACTGGCGCACCCCGGAAATAAAAACGCTGAGAATATGCCATGACGAGATCTTTATGGGTCGCTTATCATGCCATAGGCTACTTGCGACCCCATGTACTGATTGTGCATATACACAAACTAAACAGTAAACCTTGGCAGTAAACAACGTAGGACAACAATAGTTGTAAGCCAACATGATCCATGCAGGTAGTGTAGTTTGCATTAATTTGTGTCACTGATGATGATCGCAAGAGTTCCCAAATCATATATTTGGCTGATTATTTTTTAATGCATTATTATGCTGGGTTTCCATGCTTCACCTCTGAACAATATCAAAAACATTTGGCTATGGTTTCTATAATATATATTAAGGATTAATATTTCGACATAAATACAATAAATAATTTTAAATATACGAAACAATTGTAGGGAGCAATAGACTTAAAATTTCATTTGTTTTAAATAAAACAATTTTGCTCATATGCAGGAGATCGGGGTTCATATCCTATTGCTTTTTAATTCGTGTGGAACTTACAGGAATTTTTAGCATATAACAATAACTTTAGTTAAATTTAATTAATCATGACTTTACAAAAAACTTCGATAAATAATTTAATGGAATTGGCCCAGTATCATTACTGAGAAGCCAAAGAACATAATAAACACTTCCTTTAAACAAAAACGAAGAAGAATTTTGGAATATACAGAAAGGTTAAGGTCGCGGAAGGGTTGTACACTCTTGTGAAAGACTCAAGTAGGTTCAAAGTAGATCACAAAATTTCGAATTTGACATTCGGCAGGCACTCATCAAGAAATATTTACCAATAGACGAAGTGTGAAAAAAAACACTACTGACTGATAAATCGAAAGGGACGAACAATGTTACATTGCGTAAGTATTCGATGAGTTAAGCATTTGGAATGGTGTCTGCTGAACTCCATTGCCTATGCTGTGGTTTTAGGTTATTATTACTGAAGATTGAATAATTCAGAATCATGACAGTTCAAGGTAATTGCAGTAGCTAAAAAAGTTTGACTATAAACATTTTACTTCCCATAACCCTATATTAAGTAATTTCTTTAAATATATATTTTTACATTTTTATTAACAGTTAGGCTAGCAAAATACAATTATTATATAACTTATGTCAAATTGTAAATTAGTTACAATATTCAGTGGACTTTGATAGACATTTAAAACGATAATGATCAATACGAAAATGGAAGACAGAAAGATAAATTAATAACATCATATATTTTAGTGTTGTTCTCGTGAGCGAATAAAATTTTGATAACCACCCGAAAATGTATAGGCTAGGTTAGGAATATCTGTACTAAGCTAACCCTTTCAGAGCTGAATGTGAATAATTTAAGCAAATCAGGCAGCGCATCAAGAGTACGGTACTAAAGTCTGGCCGTTCTAAGAAGGAAACATGAAGTGATCAAAAACCAGTATGTCTGTCTCATTCTAGCACATTACTCGTATGACTTAAGAGTGAGACAGACATACTGATTTTTGTTTATTATCTGGTGAAAGACAAATTTTTACATAAATTGAAAAAACTGAATACGTACTCCTTGCAACACGACCTCTTATTCTATACTAGAATGTGAAGTGAGAAAGGTGTAATGCCCATGCTTAGGGTAAAGAAAATTATATTTTGTATTACATCTGATTATATTTGGGTTTGGCATCCTTCGGGGATGGGGTTAGAAACGAATTAGCTTTTCATTTTACAACCACTTTACTTGAGGAGGATTTTATTCTCCTTTATTTTTAGAAAACAGCTTTTTTTATTTTAACAGAAATTGTCTAATAAGCATAATATACTGTATTATAATATATAGGCCTATATAAAATAATTTAATATGTTATGCTAAGAGCTAATACTTGGTATTTCAATTTTGTAGTCAATTTTTGAGTATTGCATTTTGGTATCATCTTTAGAGATCTGAGTATTTTCGGAATTATCCTGTATATTGTCACGATGCCATGATTGCCTAGAAATTACGAGAAACGACAGACGTCTGGAAAGATCGCGGCCCCTATTGGCCGGACGGGAGGCGAGCGCTCGAAGGCGTGGTTTAGCGAAGCACGAGCAGCGAGTGGGTCGCGCTCTGTGGGTGGAAGTCCTGTAGGGAGGAGCTGCGCGCTAAGGGGTGTGACCGAGTGCCGCCACAGGATTCCAGATTCTACGCGGGCAGAACTTTCGCGGCGTCATCTCCAGAACATTCGTCAAGGCTATATATAGGGCCGCGAGCGAGTCAGAGTCAGTGTCAGTCAGTAACAGTCAGTCCGTCAATGTAGTCAACAGAGTCAGAGAGGCAATAGGGTGTGGACAGAGAGCGAACCATGTATACCGGATAGAGGGAACCGATTAGCGCGACCTCAAGTAAGTGTGACTTGAGGAGCTGAGGACCTGGACGGTGTAGACTGATGAGCGCAACCTCAAGTAACTGTGACTTGAGGAGCTGAGGAGCCAGTGACCGGAGGGACTAGTGAAGGGAGGAGCTAGTGAACGGAAGGCCTAGTCAACGGGGAACTAGTGACCGGGGGAACTAGTGAACGGAAGAGCTGGTGAACTGAACTGGACTGGACTGGGACTGTGCCGTTCCGGTTAACTCAGCGCGACGGGTGGATCGTGCAACGGCAGCGAGGACTGCTGAGATGACCGACGTGGCGTGGAACTACCTCGACTGGGAGTGAACTATGGAAGTGAGCACCGAACCGAAGAGTGACCTGGAGAATATTCAGGCGTTTTCTGGCTGTATAGAGCACTGTGATAGGAAATAAAGGAACCTCCATTCTTCAATTAGAAACTACGTGTTCTGATTTCGAACCCCGACGAGCCTCTGTTACACTGGTGTCAGAAGTGGGCTATAGTAAAAGACGATAACGCAAAATGGAGGACATGTTAAAATCATTACTCCACGCCATGAACGATCTGAACGCAAGGATGGACTAGCGGAGCACCGAGTTAAGACAACATTACACCGAAACGAGAGAGACTCTAAGAGAAATTACAAGTGAAGTGAAGAACTTGCACTTATGCCCTAAGGAAGAACTCGAGCAGGAATTAACACCGGCTATGGAGAGATTAAATGAACCAGACGGCGAACTAGTGGCACTGAGAAGTGTATTAGAGGGACAGGTCGAGGTGGAAGATAAGAAGAGCAGAAAGAGATCAGGGCCATCACCGTACAACCAGCTCCCGCAAAGGAAGATCGTGCCCTAAGTGCTCAACAGCGGGACGACTTGGACGTATGACAGACACCGCGGAAAGACGTGGACGTAGGACAGACACCGCGGGACGACGTGGACGTATGACAGACACCGCGGGACTTCATGTCAGGTACGGGACCGACGCGGGAAGAGGTAGCCAGTCGCAGCGCCATCTACGAGAGCTGTGGGGCCCAGCGGGACGCCCGAGTGTTAAGGAACGGGGTCCTGAAAAGAATCTGGAGTCTGCGGAAGGGAAGACGACCGCGAAGCAACAAGCCTTCCGAGAGCCGGAGTCAAGGAGGTCCTGGAAGAAGTCCACGCAGGAGCGGCAGGTGGTCACTTAGGAGTGAACCAGATCCTCGACAGACTGCAGAGATGGTTCTACTAGTTGCACCAATGCAGTGACGTCGAGAGGTGGTGTGAACCATGCGACACCTGCGCTGCCAGCAGAGAGCTTAGAACTCGCAGTCGTGGGGACATTAGGCAACACAACGTGGCAGGCCCATGCCCTGTTACTGATGATGGAAATCGGTACCTGTTGTTGGCCATGGATTATGTCAACAAGTGGCCAGGAGTCTACGCCATCTCGAACTAGGAAGCGGCTACAGTGGCACGGATGGTGGTGAAGAACCTGATCTGCCGATATGGACTGGTGATGGAGTTACACAGCGACCAGGGAAGGAACTTCGAGGCGAACATCATGAAAGAGTTGCTAAAACGGCTGGAGGAACACAAGACCCACACAACCCCCCTTCACCCGCAATTAGATGGAATGGTGGAGCGCTACATCAAGACCTTGGAGGAGCACCTACGGAAGGTAGTCTCAAGCTACCAACGAGACTGGGACGTCCGGGTGCCACCCTTCCTTCTGACATATAGATCCTCGATCCATGACACCAACCAACATGGTCTTCTCCGTCTACCGTGCGACCAACTGTTTAGCACCCCACCTGATGAGAAACAGCCAGCTACCGACTAGGTGTGGAACCTGACCGAGACTTTTTTTTGTGCCCTCCCTTGCCCCCCGAGTACCAAGCAATGAAGCCAGAACCTCGGGTCAAACCAAATTTTGGTAACCATTTGTGCTGTTATGTTCCTTTAAGTGCCCTAGGTGCTTCATCCGGATGGGATGTTGGTGGTATTTGGGCTGTGTAACTGTGTTTAGTGATTGTTGCAGTTATCCTGCTTTTATGCTTGAAGTGTTTTATGTCCTTTGTTTGTGATGTGGTAAGAGGTGTGAGCTGAGTGTTAATATCTGTGAGAGGATTTTTAACCAGCTCGGCATTTGCCGATGAGCAAGGGAAACCCCTTAAAAACCTTGCTCGAGCTGGGGTGATAGGTTACCCATTAGGGTGTCCCTCCACCAGTGCGGGTTTAATTTTCTTGTTTTTCCAGGAGTGCTTGTTTGGCGAAAATTTTGAGAGCTGTGAAGGCGTGTTTACGAGTCCAGAACTGTAGGTCAGGAGCCCAGACTTCGTTTACGGCTCTAGCTGCTTCATGAAGGAGGAGTCTGGGTTCTATGTAGCGCGGACAGGTATATAGCATGTGATACATTGTATCTAATTCGCTATCTTCGCATTCTTAAAGGTCGTCTTCTGCAAGATTGAACCTAATGAGATTTCCAGCGAAGTTTCCGTGTCCACTTAAAATTTGAGTGACATAATGGTCAGGTTTGATCCATGGCATTTTTAGACGTGCGGAGACATTAGGGAAGAAGTCCCTCGTGATCTTCCCATTTGGGGATTCGGTCCATCTTTGTCGCCGTATGTTAACAATTTCGTCGTGCAATAAGGTGTACAAATGATCTTTATCGTTGGTGTCGTATTGTTCTATGTCCAGGTGGAGATCACCTATGTGAACAGGGAGCCGTCTACGTATTCTAAATCTGTTGAATGTTCTTGGAGGAGGAGGTCAACCGGGAGAACTCCTGAGATGACATGAAGTGCGTCATTGGAGATCGTGTTGTAAGCTTTAGTAGCGCGTAGAAGTGCTTGTCTTCGTGAGGTTTTGAGTTTCCGGATATGGTGGATATTGAGCCTGGGTACCCAGGTGCTAGCGTCATAAGAGATTATTGCCGCGAATATGGAGGAGTATAGTGTATGGTAGTAGGTGAACGTGTAACCCCATTGCTGGCCAGAGAGTCTGGCCAGGGCTTGGGTTAGGTTATTGGCAGTGTTGCAGATGTTCTGAACATGAGCTGTGATCTTGTTTCCTTCTTGGAGGGTGATGCCCAGATATCGGGTTTCACGGACGTATTTTATGTTTGTGTTGTCGAGTCTGACTCTAGGCGGATGAGTGTTAAGTTTACCTTTAAGTAGCATACTGTTTGTTTTAATCCTTGAGATGGTTAATTTTGCTTTATCTGACCAAGAGTTCAGGATATCGAGTGCTCTGTTAGACTTCTCCTCGAGTATTGCTCTGGACTCGCCTTCTATAATCAGGGCAGCATCGTCAGCATAGGCAATCACTTCGGCATCGTCAGTTAAGTCTATTAGTCTTAGGCCCTCGTCAAATACCAGATTTCATAACTTCGGTGCACTGGGGCACCCTTTAGTTACGGCTTTCGTATGAGAATGAAGGCGGTCGCGTAGTGTAATTTGTCTGGCTCGAAAGTAGTCACTTAAGACAGCATAGATGTTTTCCGGACCATTAATGTGCCGCAGCCACTCTAGGGCGAGTGGCCACCAGATATTGTCGAATGCACCTTCAATATCAATACATATTTTGCGATAGAGGTGGCAACTTTTTGTTGAAGCAGTGAAACAGCGTCTTCAGTGCATTTACCAGTTCGGAATCCAAACTGTCGGGGGGAGTATGCAGCCTCCAGGATTGCATCAATTTTGAATAGAAGCAGGTGCTCAAAGATTTTGCCCAGGACGGGGAGCAAACATATGGGTCGGTATGATTTCGCTAGCGTGGGGTCTTTAGTAGTGTGTTTTAAAATGATAATTAAAATTCCTGTTTTCCAGGCGTTCGTAAATATGCCGAGTTGTAGGCAGGCGTTATAGATGTCAAGGAGTTGAAAAAGAAGGGTAGGTCCCCCTTTCTTTACTAGTTCTGTGTTAATTTCATCAATCCCCGGTGCAGTTCTGTTTTTTGTACGGTCGATTGCGATTTGGATGTCAACTGTGTCGAATGGGTTGGCTGGTTGATTGTTTTCAAAAGGTTCGGAGGCAGTTCTACGTAGTCTTCTATGTGTTATGCTTTCGCCTGCGTGTGTGTCATCGGGGATCAGTGTGTCTGTAAATGTGGTGGCCACAGAGTCCCACGTGTCAGCAAATGTGCTATCTGGAGATTTGAGGCTGTTGATGATAGTGCGGGGATGAAGTTTATTTGTTTGTAGTTTGTAGGCGAGACCCCATGAATTCAGGACACTTTGCTCAGACACAAAGTTTTGCCAACTATATGTTTTTGCAAGATAAATTCCGCGTTTGTATTCAAGTCTTGAATTTGAAAACTCATTATAATATGCACTGCTTTATTAAACTATTTCTACTCTCTGTTGTGTGTTAATTGTTATTTAATTGTATTAATACAATAGTAATTAATCATAAAATTCTTTAAATTTCTTAAATTAAGCAAGGGTGAAAATATGCTTTGAATATGGATACCTTGAAAAACGCAGTACACAATAAAATAATATGAAATAAATTAACAGCAAGGACCTTACCAAATGTAAGATCAAACTCCTTTATATTACAAATCTGCTCCCTAAAGTATCTCTGGAAGCGAACAATACTGGGTTTGGACGAAGAGGCGTAGATCGAACTTACAATGCAAGGTGAGGAAGGATAGCAAATAAGTAATGAGAAAGGCACAATTGCAATAAGAGTAACAATATATATATTTTCATAAATGTAAAATCTATTCATGTATAACTCTCTCTATATGAATTATTTGTAATTAAGAATTTAATTAAAAATTGTTTATCCACAAAATATAATTTCTTTAAGAATAATATCAGGAATATTGGTACCTCAATAAATATTTCCTATGCAGACAGCAAATAACCCAAGTTTTATATAACTGTAATTAAATCTCGCAAAGGCAGTATAAGGAGTCAAAATAGACAAAACAGAATTAACCTACGGTCAGAACCTAACGCATGATGCAGCATAAACAGCCGACCTAATGCACAATAATGTGAATATAATTTTAAAAAGGAAAATCAGAACTACAATAACAAGAAAAATTCCGATATAGAACTATGCAAAACTGAAGAGGAAAACTAATAATTAATTTCCCCACATGAAATGTAAGTGTGGCTAGAATTGTATTTAGAAATAATTTATCAAATGTGAACAGTATACCACAAATAATCTCTTAAGGAGGAAAGCCGAAAATATCAGATGCACGAAAACATCGTAAGAACATATTAGGGTACTGTACTCAGCAGATGCACGACAGGTTATAAATAGCACCACTGCACGGCAATGAGGAATGCGGAAGTGCATAACACGGAAACCCACGTTTCATGAATAATATTAATAGGCCAGAATATTACAATAAAGTTGCTATTTAAACCTTAAAGAACTTATACTCAGCAATTATAATATATTTGCATTTCAAAAATCAAAGGAATTGTTCCCAGGAAAGCTGTGTCATTATGAAAGAGTGCATAAGAAACCGGAATTATTTTTATCCCATATATTCAAATAGAAATATAAATTCACCAAAACCGACAAATGATGTGATAAATGCAAGCAAGCTATACCGCAACCCAAATTTCAGTTAATAATTTCGAGTGCATCAAGAATTGTGGTACTGAATAAATTACAGGACCCAATAAATAACATAATAATGGGGACCCATCGACACGAAATTTTGACCTACATACATCGCGTGAGCAACGACCTTGGCACGCAGCCAGACTGGAATACTAACTTTAACATATCAATGCTAATAAGCAAAACCTGAGTGAATGACCTGTGTTGCGCCCCTACTTAATGAAGGACGTTCTTGCGTACGCTGGAAGGTAACGTATGGCTTAAGAAGTAGATCTTGATTCTGAACATTCTTAACTAAATTTAGTAAACACTCTGCTACAAGTTTACGCTGGTACCCCTCGACCCCTAATATAATCATGAAAACCTAGAAATGTGAATTAAAGGAAAATAGGCCACAATTTCTACCATAAAATACAAATGAAGTTTTGATAACAATTTATTATTTGAAATTCCTAATTTAAAGGTTAATAGCTCATAACTGCATAAATTTCAGCATCCAATAAAGACCAATAATATAAAAACTCTCAATAAATTAATTAAAATTCAAATATGTACAAATTAGCATTCGCGCGATGTAAATAGGTGCGCAGATATTACCATACAATTAATTACAGAATTACCGTATTAGTTACACTCTGATGCATCAGTCTATCAAGAAATCTAATTTTGGAATTTTTCCAGCAAAGTCATCTTCATGTGACACCTGATCACGCTGTATATAATCAGACCACAAAATTCTTTCCTTATCCAGTTATTTGATACTGATTCCTTATATTTGATTACCAAAACCCCTAATCATAAGAAATAGTTATAATCGGTTCATTATAATTTTTAACAATACTTGTTAACCACTCTGTATATAATCAGAGCACAAAATTCTTTCACTATCCAGTGATGCTCATTGACTATATTTGATTACTTAAATGCCTGATCACAGGAAATAATTATAATCCGTTCATCATAAATTTGACAATACTGGTTAATCACCCTGTATATAATCAGAGCACAAAATTCTTTCCTTATCTAATTATTTGATGCTGATTCACTATATTTGATTACTTAAATGCCTAACCACAGGAAATAATTATAATCTGTTCATCATAATTTTGACAATACTTGTTAATCATTCTGTATATATACTTTCTTGCTATACCAATTTACAGTCATCCATCTCGTAAGTATTAAAATTCCAATTATCAGATTTGATAATCTATACCTTACAATCCCTGCATTACTACTTTTCAGAACACGTGATTTTGTGCATAAGAAGGCTTACGATCTGTATGCTAATCTACGCCCTTTTCAATCCTGAAAATCTACTACTATAAAATTAATAGATTAAATTTGAAGTAAGATGCTGGTCAAAAACTGTTAATTTAAATTTTAACGGTTGGTTACCAGAAGTAAAACGGTTCCGCTTCAAGAGAACTGGAGAATGGAAAAACGGCTGAACGGAATTAAACGAAATTGAAAACATACTGAATTACCAAAGAAAATGAGGGGGCGAAATTTCAAATAGCCAAAAGCACGTAACATAAAAAATGACGAAAATTTACCAAACCAATATTCATTACAAACAACAAAATTTAGATGAGCCAAAAGGGTGAGATGCCAGAATTACAAAAAATTTGGATTCATATTGCTATTAATAAGAAAATGGAATCATCTCACCAAACAGCAGTCACGCGACATCGGAGAATGCTGACACGCCCCTCGGCAAACACAAACTTCTTCACTACATACTCACGCGGTGCAACTCAACTCTCAACTGTCCTTAACTACACGCGAGCTGACAGATACCCCGTCCGCGGAACACGTTCATAAATTACCAATGGTAACCATAGTTAAACGCAGACCGAAGAAAAATTTATTAATGATTTTTTTTTTTTAATATCTAAATTCGCCAGTAGTGGCGCCTCATCTTATACATGATCCGAATTCACGGATCACCTGGTATAAGTAGGTACACCATATTCTGTAGGCATCTACTGTTAACACATCTAGAATACTTCCGAAATATTCGGTAACTTCATTACTTATTCATCAAATTCTCAGTGGGTGGATTCTCGCGAATGCAAAGAACAGGCATCCATAATTCTTGGCAATTTATTTCTAGAATGGCCGAGCAAATGGTTAAGGCACTTATGCCCAGAAGGGGCCTAGAAATCCCTATCAAGAAAATTCATATTTCTCACTCACCAACCATTACGTAGAATCGGCGCTGTCAGGACAACTTTTTCACTACATGCTTAAAGCAGGCGACGTGACACACTGACTCTCGCCTGGCGGCGGTACCGCTAAGCTAAACAAAAGCCACGACCCTACACGCATGCGCGGAGCAAAAGCACATCAACTCACGAGAAGTTCAAAAAGAAGCCGAGAAATGCTCTGTTCATTATAAAAACGCTTCAAATATCTGTCTTTGTTTAAGGGATCGCGCGTTGTTGCTCTTTGGAACCTTCGCCTTTTTGCATTTGTTTCGCGCCGAAGTCGGTGTAAATTGACATTCCACCAGGGGACAGATTTCTTTCCCGGTAGGGTTCATTGGAACGCTTTTCCTCGCTGCATAGGTTAGCGCCTTGGTGACATGTTGGACCCTGGCCTTTACTTGCCGCGCGGAGGTGAGTGGATTCTGGAGAGGCTTAAGTTGAGCTTCCAGTTCCATTTGGTATTTGGGCCAGTCTGCAAGCTTGAAGTTAAAATGTCTAGTGGTCCTTAACGTCTTGACTATTGTGTCTTCTATGATTATTTCGAGAACTTTGTGGGAGATTTCGGGCTTAATGTCCCACTGGACGGGTCGTCTTACCATGTCCTGCGATATGAGGGATATGTCAATAAATGAGGAACCATATCGACTCTGGAATGTGGGCTCCTGGTTGTTTCTATTGAGGATTTACCAGTCCATTTCGGCTATGAGTTCCTCCATTAAGGGACCGTTGTTGAGATGATGATCAGTGACTGGGGGACCCCAGAGGGGGATTTTCCGTTTGCATCTATCCCAACCACAATATTGGGTTGAGTCCTTCCGATTTGTCTCAGTGTGTTGAGTACCCGGTCTGGAGGTTCAGCAGGTTGGAGATATGCGCTAACTAGTGTGAATTCACCGATTACGGTAGCTATTTTAGCGCACGTTAAGGCATTCTATGTCAGGGTTTAAACAAATTATTCCTGTCCATGGGTATTCATTTTGGGCGTTTCCCGTAATGACCTGGTTATTTATGCCAAATCCGGTAATTTTGTTGCCGTGATAGGTGTAAGGTTCTTGAAGGAGAAGGATATCTACGTTGTGCTTTTGGGCTTCTATACGAATCTGGTCTGTGACTGCTCGAGCTCTGTCCGCGTTAAGTTGCCAAAGTTTGAGTGATTGCCTAAGGGCTGCCATAGTCCGTCATGTCACGCAGTAGGTGAATGGCAAGGAGTCTGGTCGGACAGTCACGGGCCATGGTCGAGTGTCGTGCTTCCTTCCTGGTCCGGGTGCACGAAGCACACGCCCCAGCGAGATTCCTGTGGGGCCAGTTAGCATATCTATGCCCTGGCTTTGCGCAGTGGCCACATGTCTCCCCTTCGGCCCTACAATCCTTGGCAGAGTGGTCATACATGTGGCATCTGATCAGCGCCAGGGGGTGGCATGATCACTGACCCGACAACTGGAGAAGCCAAGGTATAGCCTGTCGTTGGTGAGGAGGTGCTTGCGTACAAGAGGGACAACGTCGAAGACCCAGTGGTCTCTATCTGTTGCCTTTCCGAACTTGAATCGGAAGGCAACTAGATCCTTAAGTAGGCTGTCGGTGGGTCGGGCCAGAAGGGCGTCTTGAATTGCTCTTTCGATGGTCTCGTCAGAGGTCCCTCTTGGAACGTTCCACACCACTTTGCGTGGTCTGAGTTTTCCAGGCTTTGAGGCTTTGAAGTCTTTGCTCTGGAGGGCCTTGCTGTTAAGGATCTTGTTGGCTTGCTCGTCGGAGGTGGTTTCGAAACTTACTTTTGGGCCACGTGCACTTCGGAGACCGACAACCTTCCATTGCTCTGAGGCCGCCTCTTCTCGAACTTGAGAGATCAATGCAGCTTTTACTGCGTCAGCAGAAGCAATCTTAGGGTCGTCTGACTCTATTACTAGGACATGTTTGGTCTGTGTAGGTGGTCGCGTCGTTGTTGGCTTGAAGTGCCATACTGTAAAGAGGGGGGCAGATGGGGTGGGCTGGGGCTTATTGCGAAGTTGCGCATTTTCCCTTTTGAGACTAAAGATGACCGAGAGGCTGAGGGAAACACAATAACTCGCCCGAGAGAATCTCCACTTGGCTAGTGACCGGATGAAGGCGAGGTACGACAGGCTGACCACCTCAGATGGGTTCCACGAGGGAGACCAGGTGTGGTTCTACAGCCCTACCAGGACTAGAGGGAAGTCGGTGATGCTGCAGCAGTCCTGGGATGGCCCCTACCGGGTCATCAAGCGAATTAACGACGTAGACTACCGCATCCAGCGACAGCCAAGAGGGAAGATGCTGGTAGTTCACCTGGGCCGTCTGGCGGCATACCATGGGGCACTTCGGCACGAATGTCCTTAAAGAGGGGGAATGTTACGATGCCATGATTGCATAGAATTTACGAAAAACGACAGACGTCTGGAAAGAACGCGGCCCCTATTGGCCGGACGGGAGGCGAGCGCTCGAAGGGGTGGTTTAGCGAGGCACTGTCCAGTGAGTGGGTAGCGCTCCGTGGGGAAATGCCTGTAGGGAGGAGTTGCGCGCTAAGGGATGTGACCAGGTGCCGCCACAGGATTCCAGATTCTAGGCGGGCAGGACTTTCGCGGCGTCATCTATAGAACATTAGTCAAGGCTATATATAGGGCCGCGAGCGAGTCAGATTCAGTGTCAGTCAGTAACAGTCAGTCCGTCAGTGTAGTCAACAGAGTCAAAGAGGCAGTAGTGAGTCGAAAGAGAGTGAACCATCTCAACCGGACAGAGAGAACCGATCAGCGTGACCTCAAGTAAGTGTGACTAGAGGAGCTGAGGACCTGGACGGTGTAGTCTGATCAGCACGACCTCAAGTAACTGTGACATGAGGAGCTGATGAGCCAGTGACCGGAGGGACTAGTGATCGGAGGAACTAGTGAACGGAAGACCTAGTCAACAGGAAACTAGTGACCGGAGGGACTAGTGAACGGAAGAGCTGGTGAATTGAACTGGACTGGACTGGGAGCGTGCCGTTCCGTTTAACTCAGCGCGATGGGTGGATCGTGCAGTGGCAGCGAGGACTGCGGAGTTGACCAACGTGGCGTGGAATTACCTCGACTGGGAGTCAGCTGTGAAAGTGAGGACAATACCGAAGAGCGAAATGGAGAACATTCAGGAGATTTCTGCCTGTATAGAGCACTGTGATAGGAAATAAAGGAAACTCAATTCTTCAATTAGAAACTAGGTGTTCTGATTTCGAACCCCGACGAGACCTTGTTACAATATTATTTCAATCAGATTAAATTATAGTTACGTGTAAAATTTCCTGGGATTAGTATTCTAGAAAAAAAATGATAGTCTTTTCCAGTTCAGTAAAATACATTGCGCTATAGCTTGGCTTTGCAGTTTTCTTCAGAGATGTTAAATTAATTAACGAATTTTGGATTTCTGTATGGCAATTTTGTATTGCGAATAGTCCAGGTTAGATATTTTTTCAGTGCTTATTGTGGTATTTATTGTATTAATATTTGGTGAAACTTCTAGAGCATTATGGTATCCGAGTGATATGTAACCTATTGGCATTTCATTTATAGAATCAAGATATTACATATAACGTGATGGTAGTTGTAATCCAGTTTATTGGGCCTTGAGTTATAGTCATTTGGTAAGATGAATTATCTTAGTTCTTTTTTAAATATGAAAGTCAGATAATTCGATAGTTGATAATAGGTTTTGATATTCTTGCTAGCTGTCTTTTCTTGGAAACAGATCATGAACCCACTTATCTATTCCATTGTCTTAATAGTAGGATAGAACATCTTGACAATTGCTTCTCCTAATATACATATAGTTATCCGATCTTGTTACATTTTGGTCGCTTGTTGATAATCCTGCCCTCCACTGTCCTGTTTCAGGGGATCGATCTGCGTTCTCCCCTGGTAGTGGACCCTAGGCCGTTTCCAATTAGCAGTTTTTCTAATGTATAATTAAATCTGGTTCATGGTAGCAGTATGTCATATTTATTATCATATTGAGTAACTTCTTAGACACTAGGTTTTAGAACTGAGCACTTTATTGAGTATGTTAGTGTGTGACGGTTGTTTCCATAGTAGTATATACCACTTGATATTCCCCATATTTAACAATCTACCACCCCAACCAGCGTCAGCCGTTACAAAGGAAAATAATAAATTCACTGAGAGCTGAAGCTTACAGAGTATCCAGAATGAACACACCATTTCAACTCGACCATATTACTCAGACAGAACTGAGTGAACGCTATGAAGACGGAACTGAAACAATGACAAAGACACCATGGTGGAAATGGTGGAAGTCAAGAGCTGATTATATTGACGTCACCACCAGGAATCCAATCAAGTTAAACCGTTCCTCAAGGAATCAGACTAAATCAGCCGACATGACTTCGACGGAAGACGATGACAATGAAAAACAAATAATAAATTCACTAATTCAGGACACTTTCCGTAACACCAAGACATATAAAAAACCTACAAATAATCCAGAAAAAATCTATAATGACTTTGAAACAATGTTGAGTCTGTCTAGACTTGAAGAACATGGAAATCTGAATATAGCACTAAGACACTTGACACAAAAACTCTACTCCTAAGGAGACGAAATTACTTTCCCACAGCCTGAAGCTTTGTATAAATGAAACTACAGGCAGTAAATCTGCCTTCAGATCCTCAGGAGCTTATGATCCTTACTAAAATGGCTTTTGGAAGAAGGGGTGTAGTGCTGTGCATCGATGAATTATACAGACAACTTGTAAAATCATATGGACGTGCAGCATTCAATCCGCGAGTCGAATGGTCAAACAGTCATTTTCACACCTACCTTCCATAATGCCAATAACGTGCTCCGAATAGCATCCCTAAATGCTATGAGAAGCAAATCTTTCCTTCAGCAGGTGAGGGAGCTAGCTGAGGAGATGAATGAAGATATTCTGGTCTACAGGAACCGTACTCGATAGTGAGTAGAATTCCATATATGCCAGTCACTGCAAAAATTGTGTCTACGGGAAGTGCCCCTATGTCGGAAATAATAGTCTTCAATAGGGACGTTACTGTGAAAAATCAACGCAGTTCAATGATCAACACACTGCATGCGTGAATTTAGACAAAGGAAGATTGGTATTGGCAAGTGTATACTTTCAATTTTGGGATGAAATTGATCCATATCTAGAGAAAGTGCACTAAATCTGTTTGTCGAACACGCAAATTGAAGTCATCTTTTAAACTGATGCAAATGCTCATTCTGACCTTCGGTTGACGAAAAAACTTATGATAGAGGAACTGGTAAGGGAAATTAATTAATTTATTATTAACGAGCCTAACAATCCACCCACTTACTTAGGATGTTCTGGCCAAAACGGTACCAACATAATTGCGTCATTAGCATATCTTCCAGGACCAAAATTAATAAGTTTTTGGAAAATAGGGCAAGGGGTAACGGAAAGTGATCATAATATCATCAGTTTCTAAATCGGCAGAAAGATGGATGCACTATCGAGTACGGTACCTAAGCAAAAGCGTTGATATAACATTAGAAATGCAGATTGGGAATTATTTCGTAATACCTTCAAACCTCCACAGATGACAGCATTAAATGGTTGTGTTGAGACGCTAGCTAAAGAGATTACAGACACAATCCATCAGGCGATGGCTGAAGAGCTCAATAGTTAAAATCAATGACACACCTTTGAATGATCACTTGCAGAGATTAAGAAGAGAAGCAAGGTAAGCCAGGAAAATTTACCAGGAGTTCCGTTATCCAGAAGCAAGAAGATTGCTTCTACATATATACAGGGGAAATCAGAAATTTCAATATGAACTCCAACTACTGAAATAAAGGATTTGGGAGACTTTTGTACATGAACAGCTTTCTGAAGATCACTGGGGAATTCCTTTTAAAATTTCTGCTGGTAAAATGAGACCTCCTACCACATTTTCGACACTATTCAAGGGTGATGATTCTTTCACTACAAGTTGGAAGGAATCTACTGCACCTCTTTTCAATGTCTTGCTTCCGGATAACTGCACTCCTGGTGATGAACCTGGAACACTTTTCTAAAGAGTGACATGAATAAACCCTACCATACTGACAATATTTTTGAGCCTATAACACCAAAGGAAGTAGAGACGAGCTTCAAATCGCTGAAAAGTTAAAAAGCACCAGGTCCTGATGGAATGAAGTAAAAAATTCTTCACAATATTTGACAACAGATTTCACCTTTTCGGCTGAACTGATGAGTGAATGCTTACGGCAAGAAAAATTTCCGAACATATGGAGACAAAGTGAGGTAATTATTCTACATAAAGGGGAGGATAAATAACCGAAATTGCTAAAATCCTATCGACCTATTTGATTGCTCAATATCCTGGGCAATACTTTGCCGTAGGTTACAAAAACACAGACAGGAAATGGGAATGCATCCTCATCAGTATGGCTTCAGAACACGGAAATATAATGTATATGCTATTGATCGAGCAATTTGGATGATAGAATCTGCAAGGGAGGAGGTTTCGTAGATATCTCAGGGGCATTTGACAACCTGTGATGGCCGGAGGGAAATTACATGCCCGGCAGAATTATACATCACATTCAAATGACTACTGTTAAGAAAGATTCGACATGATTGAGACCCAGGGTAAATGAACCGTGAAAAAAACTCAGGAAAGGATGCCCACAAGGATCTGTTTGTAACCCTATTTTATGGGATGTGGGGATGGAACCAGGACTTTTAAGACTGGAAGGATTAAACCACCTACTTGAACTGGTAGCTTTCGCAGTCGACTTACTTTTGGTGTTTGAGGCACATTCAAGACGAGAATGGAATGTAGAACAAATAGGACTCTACAAATACTAGGTTACTGGTGTGCAGAATTAATATCTAAAACTGGCACCAACAAAAACAACTTATCTTCTGCCTAATGAAAAGCTTCTTGGTAAGACAACGCTCAATATAAACGGACAAAGTATAAAAGGAAGAAGAACGGTGAGATACCCAGGGATTGACCTGGACAAAACGCTTACTTTCATGCACCGTATTGAACGAATAAGTGCAAAATCAAATAGACTATTCATCAAATTCATCAATCTTGGAATGACAGAGATTCGTCTTCCCAAAGGGTGATGAAATTGTATCATGAAGCATTACTGGTCCATGTGCCAGACCCATCGTTCATTATAATTTGGGGGGACTGAATGAAACTTATACCACACGTTCCTGGGGTCATGTGGAGCAAAAACGTCGGGGGGGCCATCATGAAGAGGTAGCTTTCAAACATGGCGGCCATTCAAAATGGCGGACGACTGTGAATTTTTAAATTAAAATATCTCGGGACTGGGTTCATCAATCTTGAATTTTGTTTTTTTCAAATGTAGGTTATTCTTCTGGGTACATGTTTGTTCAACATGTATGTGGCCAAAAAAACAATATTTATTGGTCAAAATTCTAAAAATCGGAAAAATAGATTTGTTGACATTTACGTTTTGCGGTTTATTACTCTAACCGTTGGGTATATCGAAAAAGTGTCTGAAACAAACGTTGTAGAGACACATCTCGTCTTTAAAACGCAAAAATGAAATCGAAGATCGGATCAATAGAATCCGAGATATCCAGATTCAAAGCGGGCGGAGCGGGGTTGAGCATGTTGACCGAGCGCTCGGTGTAGCCTAGTGAGAGGCGAGACTTGGCGTAAAATCCTGCGCTTTATTTATTTTCAGCCTCAGTAATTGCTTTATTACTAGATAAATTTACATTATCTACTAATGTGCACTATTTTTAACATGAAAATTAAACACTTTCTCATTAATACAATTAACAACTATATTGTTTATCTGGGAAATGGACGTCAATAATTACCAACTCATATAATATACTGTCAAGGCTTTTATATCCGATTTTTAAGATGAAATCGTTAAAGGAACTTTTTTCCTCTTTTAATTATTTATATTACAGTTTAGGTATGTATCGGAGACTTTTAACAATACTTTCAGAAATGAACACAGGACGTAAGCAACTAGGAAATAAAAATTCCCATAAAATGCCTTATACAATATTATTAACAATGTTGAATTAAGTCTTCTTCATTAGGATCACTGAAGTCAGGTATTATAATTATTGCTCTCGTCCTCAACTGCCGTTGCTTCGGCAAACCCCTTGCACCAACAGCTCTCGATGATTCAGATTTGAGTTGCTAAGCAGGAGTAACTTTCTGGTGCACAGTTGATCAAAATTCCGGCCTGGTAGTTGGCACGTTTATTGTGTTTTCTCAAGGTGTCTTTACAAAGAGACATTCGGAAGCTCTCAATCAGGCCCTCTGAACTTCTGGTAGCGCAGCTCATTTCACCTTGCGTTTGGGGGCATACGACTGGAAGACAAATTCTTCTTTCCTGACATCAACATCATTATACATCATCCAATCTTTGCCTAACTTCCTGACTACTTCAATAAATCTTTGTTCCTTTTTGCACAAAAGCTTTTAACTTTCCCCTGGCCAGCTAAAGCACTGATTGTGTCGCAGCCAGACCAGCAGTAATACCCAATAAGAGCTGTAAAAAGCTGTTCGCCTAAGGCAGATACTATCTGGGAAACTTGCTTATCTGTTAAAACTGTTTTGTGTGTTTCCCGATTCAGAAGTTTTTGCTTTTTATGGTTTTGCAAAAACCTACAGCCAAAACTAATACATCTGTATTGATTGAAAAGCAAAGAACTGATTCAGATGATGTAGCGGCGTTCCTTGCATGCAGCATCATTCTGGAATCAGCTTATTCTTGAGTGCAGAACAGCTCAGGAACATTTTTGCTCCTAATATAAATGATCATGAAGCAGATCTCACCAACTGCTACGAAGATTTCTAGGTTTCCAATTATGTTTTCAAATTTCTCCTCTTACAAACTGTAAAAAAAGAATTTTATCAATAAATTTTTGCCGTAACTGTTCCTTAGAAGCGTCCTCCAACAAACCACTCTGTGGCCACCCTTGATTTCACTAAATTTGATACCTTCAGCTGTTCCGCTTATTTCCCGCACCAAAGATCTGATCGGAACCTCTGAATAATATATGTCAACCCTCCGACCTATATTAAAAACCTGCATGAGAAAATTCGTTGAGAATTCGTAAAACGATTTTGTTATCCTTTGATGGACTGAAGCACGGCCATTGAATCAATGATGCAGGCCGAATCTTTTTCCGGCAGACTGGCAGGGGTGGTGTATACTTCCAAAAAATTAGATAACACTGATTTGTAGGTTTTCTTCAAAGGCCCATTAACATTCGCCGGCGCCAGAGGATATCTGAATCCTTCCATCATGTCAGTTATTGGTTTTCTGCAATAAAGGTCATTTTGCTGAATAAATTTCGATTGCACTGGAGGATTACTTCTTTGTTTCCAACCTTGGTTTTTTTGCTCTTCTTTAGTCTACTAATCTTAAGACCCACTTTCTTAATACGTTTATGAAACCCTTCTCCTTTAGCTAGCCGAAACGTGAACTCTTAATAAGCTATTTTCCCCTTGTTTTCCGAATCAATGTGATCAGAAGAACATATATTCCAGTAGGCAAATGTACAATATTTTAAGGGTTGGGATCGAAGGGCTTCGTCCACCCGGCTAGAAGGTCAATGAGAGTTGTCACGTCTTTCTCATCTCTAAGTGTCCTTGGGCTTTGGAGGTCAGGGTTACACTGATCTGTTTCGCTGGATGATAGAATGCTGAGGAGGTTCTTTAGCTCTGTACTCAGCATTAACATATTACCGTACTACAGCCTACTTTTTCAGACTGAAATCCTTAGTGCCTTCAGGAGTTTGGGTGTCTTTGTTTACAGTCTCTTTGATGGCTTGGTCCACTGGAATTCTAGAAAATGGGTTGTTGCTTCTTATTTGTACTGAAAACCTCCTTCTACATAATATTGATGAACATATGGGCTCTCCATCTAGTTTAGATAATTCAAGAAAGTGTTATGATAGATAATGTGAGTAGTTCACTCTATCCAGCGCAAAAATTCAAGGCACAATTTTTTTAACAGCAGCTAAAAACAGAAACAAATGCCTTCTGGATTAGTCCGAAGAAAAGCGGATAGTAGCTCCACTAGGGCGATATATTTCATCCGAAAGGACAGCATTTCTTCATTACTTGTAAGAAGATGTATCAAGTAGAGTGGCTTGAACATGTTCATCTTGAAGTACAGAGTTAAGGGATGTATAGTTCATAATTAGTGATGTTCATTTCCCAGGTAAATTGTTTAATTGATAATTTTATTTATTACTCAAATCCGATGCACCGAGAGCTGTGGGTGCAAGGGGTGTACCAAAGCAACAGCAGATGAGGAAGAGTGCAATTATAATAACTGATTACAGTGATTCTTGTGAAGAAGACTTATTTCAAGATTGTTCATAATATTATAGGCTATAAGGCATTTTATAGGATTTTTTATTTCTTAGTTGCTTACGTCCTGTGTTTATTTCTGAAAGTATTGTTAAAAGTCTCCGATACATACCTAAATTGTAGTACTTCTTCTCTTTTTAATTATTTCGACTATTTGAAGTTCCTTTAACGATTTCATCTTAAAAATCGAAGATAAAAGCCTAAACAGTATATTATATGATTTGGTAGCTGTTGATGTCCATTTCCCAGATAAATGATATAATTGTTAATTGTATATATGAGTAAGTGTTTAATAATCATGTTAAAAATAGTGCACATTAGTAGGTAATGTAAATTTATCTAGTAATAAAGCAATTACTGAGGTTAAAAATAAATTGAAGTGAAGAATTTTACGCTAAGTCTCGCCTCTCGCTAGGCTGCACCGAGCGCTCGGTCAACACGCTCAACCCCGCTCCGCCCGCTTTGAATCTGGATATCTCTGATTCTTTTGATCCAGTCTTCGATTTCATTTTTGCGTTTTAAAGGTGAGATGTGTCTCTACAACTTTTGTATCAGACGCTTTTTCGATATACCCAACGGTTAGAGTAATAAACCGCAAAACGTAAATGTCAAAAAACCTATTTTTCCGATTTGTAAAGTTTTGACCAATAAATACTGGTTTTTTGGCCACAGATATGAGGATCAAACATGTTGCCAGAAGATAACCTACATTTTGAAAAAACAAAATTCAAGATTGATGAACCCAGTCTCGAGATATTTGAATTTAAGGATTCACAAGCGTCTGCCATTTTGAATGGCCGCCATTTTTGAAAGTTACCTCCTCATGATGGCCCCCCCCCGACATTTTTGCTCCACATGACCCCAGGAACGTGTGGTATAAGTTTCATTCAGTCCCCCCAAATTATAATGACATGGTCAATTTTGGGGGTCTGGCACATGGACTATATCAGTAGCGCAGGCATTTGTGGAAATTTGTTAAAAAAACATCAAGCCAGCTCCAAAGCTCCGTAGTCTCCAGAGGGGAATCTTTCTACGATTAACAGGAGCTTACAGAACAACGGCGACTAAGGCCTTAACCACAGTCCTTGCGGTCATACCATTGGATCTCCTAATGAGGCAAAGGGCAGCTACATTCTGGGTTAAAAAGGAATAAAGGCTCGCGCAGACATTAGAGTTGAAACAACAAGGGATATTAAGATTGTGATTCTTGACGTGTGGCAAACTAATTGGAAAGAAAGGAATACAGGACGTAGGACTTACGATATTTTCAAAAACGTAAACGAAAGACTAGAACTGCGCCATCTACAGCCGACCCAAGGTTTGATCCATTATCTGACGGGTCATGGATCATATATGGTTTACTTAAAGGAAAATGGTATGCCGACTCTAACAAATGCTCGGGAATAGGTACTCCTGAGCATGTGGTTTGGGAATGCCAAAACACTGCTCAGTTGAGGTTGCCCTTTCAGAGACTACTACAAGGTAGGCAAATAGGGAACATAATAAGAGACCCTACTCGTGGAAGTTGTTGGATGAAGCAGCAAATAGTGTTTCCCAGAAAGCAAAAAAACTATATAAATATCAGACTCGGACGAAGGCTATAAGACACACAAGGACACGTGACTTCGTAAGATAAATTTAAACAAAAGACAAAAACACCCGGATATGATTTCGTGGTACCAGGATGACCTACTGGTTGACGCCGATGCCAGAAGTCTAGCTTCCGGACTAAAGTACCTGGGGACGGCTGGTACTGACCTGGTTGATGATGAGATGGTAGTGAGGGCGCAGGAGTGTACTGTTTCTGTGAAGGTGTGACATACTTAGGCGCGACCTCGCATTCATCATCACAAATTCAAAACCCCGGAATCGACGCGTATTGTAGTTAGTGTAGTGAGTATATTATAAAGTTATCAATGTTTAGTTTTTTCTCCTTATTGTCTTCTTTTTAATTTTTATCTTATCTCTCTTATTCTTTAAACATATTCTTTAGATTAAGTTATAAACAGTTTTTATAACCTATGCAATTTTATAAATTAATAAGTAGCAAATTGTAAAGTGCATGTGGAGGCTTCTGATAGCAATCCAATACAGGGGCCAATAAGTTCTGACTTATTAAATAAGTATTAAATAAATTAAATAATAAATAAGTATCAAATTTATATATGCTTTTAGATTAGTGTGACTGCTATATGTGTATTTTTATCATTCTAATCTTTTATGACACTGACATTGTGAACTGAACCGTGAATAATGTTCACGAGCCTAATGTGCAGAAATTTGCATGGTTGTTTTCCGAGCGCAAGTTCCTCTCTTAGAAAAAATGGCGCTCGGGGTTATTTTCCGGCGTAATTAGCGCCATTTATGCTGTCTAGCTTAGGGGGTGTTTCCCGTAAGCATGGTTCATTCCGCTGCTAGATAAGATCCTGATCAGATGTCAAGATTGCGTAGGTTGAACTGCCGACTGATCGTATTGTTTGCGAGCAACGAGCAGATTGTTTAATGAAGTAATTTTTTCAGTGGCCAGAAACCGAAGATATCTGCTGTTTCAGGTGAGCAATTGGTATATTTATTTCTTGTTTATGCTTTCGTTGTTTTAAATTAAATTCAGTGCTCACCTGTTTTTGGAAATCAAAATTTTGTTCTGGTTTCTTCTTATATTTTTATATTCTTTCGGGGGATTTTGAAATCACGTTCTAGCTTTGAAATTCTATCTGCTGTTTGGGGTTTATGAACATATTTTCTTTGGTGGGTTAAAATTCAGGCAAATGCAGTTTAGGGTTGGTTTTAAGTTTCTTAGCTGGTGCTTCTAACACATCGGCTCGCGGAAAAGCTTGGGAATTTCCATCTTAATTATCCACCTCTTAAAATAAAGAGTTGCACATTAGGAATATGATTTTCGGAGCCCTATTTGTTAATGCAATTTTGAAGCTCTTTAAAGGAAACATAATTTTTTCTAGTGACTTTTTTAACGTATGTTCTATTTACATAGCACACATTCTAGCTATATAAAATTCTTTCTGAATATTTTATTTACATTTATGTTGAACCCATATGTTGCTGTGAGTCTTAGAAAGGGGTGGCGCATGTGTGGTAGCAGATCGTGGTTGCTTAGGATTTTTGCTTTCCATTTATAAAAATTTTCTACGCTCTGCTGGTTCATGTTTCATTCAATAAATTTATTTCTTATCGAACTAACGGTTTCAGTACTAGTCAAACTATAGATTTAGTATGCATTGCTTTTTTCACACCATTATGTCCTGTGGCAGCGTAGCGTGGGCATAAGTCCCCAGGCGGCACTCATATAGAAAACCTGATTGAACAAATGAAACTGGGAAGGAGAATGGTTTCTATTACTAAGTATTAAGTTGAAAGTTTCTAATAATGCCAGTTTATTATAAAACCCAAGATGAAATTGAACAACGTAAATGCCTCGCACTCGGTTAGGTTAGATACAAAACCATCACGTGTTGCCCCTGTGAAGCAGGTGGGCATACTAGAATAAGGCAAATAATTCTAAACGTTGTATCTGAAACGGCTGAAGGCCATGAACTTGGAACAATATTGTTTAGCAAGCATCCTCCAAACGCAGAAAAAATACATATATACATATATATATTAAACGAAAGAACTTACGAACTGAGAATAAATGCTGGAAAAGCTAGACAAAACTCAAATGAAAACTGAGTAAACTAAAGAACCACCAAAACATTAATAATATAAAATTATAGCATACCTGCAAAAATAAGAAGAGACCGAAGAAATAACTATATGCCGAACAAAGTCAGTTAGGCTAGATCACCACAGACAAAACTTCGTAGAAGTTCTCCACACCACGTTCGTCAGAAGACAGTTCTAGTGCACGGTGATCCCAGCATGACTTGCCAGCACGGAGGTCGGAACACTACTCTCCACCGGGAACCACTCACTAAAATAATCCCGAGCTAGAGAAAAGAGGGCGTACCTGTAGCAAGAAAATACAGTAACCAGAACGCCTGAAGGGCGAAAATAAACGCGTTCAGAAACAAAAGAAAGGAGGCATGCGAAACAAGAAAAGAATGTGTACGTATCAAAACAAAAACATGAAAGTGTACCAAAACATCAAGAATAAACCATGAGGAAAGCTAAACATTACCTGAAATAGAGTAAGTAATTAAACACACAAATTAAATAACACATGCCGGAAATAAGCGGCTCATTCTCTCCGTTCCAGGAGAAAAAAAATTGCTAATTTTTTATTAAATATAGACCATTTGAGAATTAACCTGCCAAAATGAGCATAAAAGAACATTCACCATAATTTTGATAAAAGGGTTCACCACATAGATAATTAGTAGAAACAGTTAGAGTAGAAAACCAAAGTATTTTTGGTAATAACACTACATCAGCACAGGAACACAATGTAGTCTATTAATATCGTAGATCCAATAGTCCATAAGCTTATAATTGTATGTTGTAGTTTTGTACATTGTAATTAGCCAAGTCTATTGGTGTCGGAGAGAAACCTGTAGCAGTAGATGAAGATGCTGGTGAGTAGCAGTAGTGTAATAGTTGTTGGATGTACGTAGAACATAAGTTGCATATTAAGTACAATCCAAACTTGCTTCAGTTTTAGGAAGGATGGCAGCTAGGCGTCCCCAGCATGCCAACACAACAGGAGCTGAGCGGGTGGCTCAAAACAGTGGTGACAAATAGCTCGGCAGGACAGCATAATAAGTGGGCCGCAGAGGAGGGTAGCTCACCGGTGCACAGAACTATATGAAAACCAGGTACGTACACACTCCAAAAGTCCAATTGAAAAGTTAATCCCTGAAGGGGAGATAATAAATAGAATTACAATATTTTTTTGACTAGACACGCATTGAAAAGTTTAAGTTTAGCCCCTTTTTTTCAAAAATTAACTAGAAAAGATGACCCTAAAATTTTTAAAATACCACTATTTACAAAATTAATTAAGCTACTATACAACATTTTAAGCATTAAGAGGGCCATATCAGGGCAAATGTTTGGTTAATTAGAAAACCTCAAAAATGGAAGTAAAATAGAATAATTTAAATAAATTAATATATATGTACAACATTTACATTAAAACAAGCTATATGCATTTCTTTTATTATAACAATTTGAATTTTAAGTTTCTGTTTTTTTAAAGATAAGTTGATGATGAAAATGAAAAATGAAGATGGGAAGTGCTAGATCATAACTTTGATAATAATGTCGAAGGGATGAAAGGAGGATGATAATGAAGAGGTTTAGCGGAACGGATGCCGAAATGTAAAATATAGGGAAGGAATGGTAGGCAGGATTCTTCATAACCGCTTCTACGTCGTATCCATCCACACGGAGCAGGAGACCGCCTCTTAGGTCGGACTTCTAGAAATCGAGCACTCAACCATTAGCAATTCTCTGGCCGTACGGGGGTCTGAAAAATATAGAAAACAAAACCTAGGGGTTCAATACTCCGGAAAAGGAAACCATTGTCCACGCCCCGCTGGGGATGAATTCCCGGTAACTCCTCAGCCGTTCGAGGACAAAGAAGTGAAAAATGCAACCTCCTCCATGGAATTAACAGACGTGCCCAGAAGTCGCGAACCGAAACTAGGCACGTCCTCCAATGGTGCAGTCTGAGAACACCCGGCAAAACAACGGCAAACTGCACCGCCCACAAACACAAAGCCATAATTATCGGCAATAAACGTTACAATACTTAGCGATTATTATCATAATCAAATAATCCATTAGAAGGCGTAGAAGCATATAGACACGATCACTGGCATTAGTTTGTTCTAAACTAAAATTAGTTTGACTTATTTAAAACCAGTGAAAATTCAAATTCAAATTTTGGGGAGTAGACTAGTATCGAGTAGTTTATTCCTTTTTTTTCATTATTTCGGTTGAGCTATTAGCTAAACAAAGTAAAATTAACTGGGAATTTTTTTAAAGAGAATCATATTAAAAATGGTGAATTAATGTTGGTAGACAATTTCTTTTACAGGGTTGTACAATGCTTTGCATCCCGTAGAGGTTTTTGTTTGTCCATATTAATTTCTTGTCATCAGTACAAACATAATGAAAATTTCATTTAATATTTGCGGCATAAAGATTTTTTTTTCAAAATCATGTAGCATAATATAGACAAAAACGAAAAACTAACATAATATTAATATTATAATTTTATGTTTACAGAAAAAAAAAACCAAAGCAGCAGGTATGCAAAACTGAAGAAAAAATAAACAAAACGAAGGAGGATGGCTGCCAAACATAACACACGGAAGCAAGAAAACCGCAGCGCAGAACAGCACCACACAAGTAACCGGCGGAAGAGAGTATATAGCAAAAACGAGAATGTATGTAAAAATGAAAATGGAAAGACAAAATTGAGAAATAAAAATATGTATATATATAATAGCAAAAAAAACTAGGCGCCTTATAATCCTTTGCTAAGTACTAATCCAAATCCAAAGCAAAACCCAGAACATTAAGTAATGCTTAGTGGCCCCTCAAAAAAAAAAAACATGAATACGCGAAAGCAAATTACAATAATACCAAAATACAATATATTAAACAACTCTCAAAACGGTGCAACGACAGAAGAAAATTTTGTCTTCTATGGAAGATTAGGTTAGTAGAATTTGACATGTAGAAACTGCCTCGAAGGAAGACAAAAACGCAGCCAGACATATATAGAAAAAGATGCCATGCCTGTCAGGACTCAAAGATTCAGGGCGAACGATGAGTGTAGTATAGCCTAAATAAGAATAAGGTCCCTACGGTTATCGTTACCCTTCCACATGTTCACTACCGAACATGCAGGATCCAAACAGAGTCGCTCAATCCTGCAAGCACAGTTCAGTCTACCACAGTAATCGTCCGCCAAAACCCAAAAGCCAACCAAAACCATGGAAATCCTAACTAGGTATATATATCTGGCAGGGTTGCTAATATTAAGAAACTTTGACATATGCAACAAGCTCAGGCAAGCTAACAACGGATATATTAATGTCATCCGAAATCTGGATGAAGAATGTCAAAAATGCCTAAATGACCTAGATTTAGACATAAATGAACAAATTCAATCTCCACATGGTTTCCTTCCCAATGCTAGGAAGGTGCGGCAAATCCTAAGGGACAAGGAAGTCGAGTTGTGGGCCAAACTTCCACACAAAGGAAAAGGCGTAGAGCTGTTTAGAGAATATACACCGGCGAATAAATGGATGAGAGATCACCAAGGTTTATCCTGCGCCGAATGGAGAGAGGCTATAAAAATGACTGCAAATGTTTGTGCAGTGCGTTCCCTGCCGGGTAGATCCCAGGACAACACCCTCTGCCGGCGCTGCCACAGAGAGCATGAAACCCTTGCCCATGTCCTGGGAGCCTGTCCCTACGGGGAGGTACTGCGAAATCATCGTCATCACACCATCAGACATATGATAGCCAACTCGATGAGAGATCATGGTTACTCGGTTTACCAAGAGGTTTCCGGTCTGGCCACTGATGGAAGTAATCGGCGTACAGACATGATTGCCTTTTTACCATCTAATAAAGCTGGATATATCCTGGATCCGACTATACGTTTCGAGACCCATAAGGGCCAACCCGAAGAAGTTGATGCCGAGAAGAAATCAATATATGAACCAACCATTGATTTCTATAAGACTAAATACAAACTAGAACGTATCTCTGTCCATGGGCTGATGATCGGTGCACGAGGTACAATTCCACAACACCTCGTCCAGGTCTGGGATTCCTTTGGCCTTAAAAGGATACGTCTTCAAGATATGGCCATATCTGCAATACGTGATTCAATAGCAATACTTCGTAACCATCTCTATACCAGTTGAATTTATTTATTTATTCATTAGCATATATATAATAATATTATCATGTTTATATTTATGAATCGAATGTGTGTGTTCATTAATTTGTTTTATGTGAATTTCTATTTTGTCATGTACTATGTTTCTACTGTTATACTTTGTCGTCATGGCAACCTCCTAATGGGGGAAGTTTCTCGAAATAAACAGAATGAAATAAACCTTGATTCTCAAAATTAATAGATACAAGAACCATCAAAAGCCAAATTATAAATATAAATCTAATATCTCAAGTATGTATAAGTTTAACTTAGTTGCTGATTAGATTAGTAATACTGATTCTTTTTAGGAAGACGTGAGGAATTGCCCAACAGAGGGAGATCGAATTCTTCAGTCCAAGGCAAAGTAGAGGGCAAGTAAAAGGTGCAACACAGAAAACAGGTTATATTCCATAATGGCAGTAACAACATTGAATAAATAAACTCCGATAACAATGATAAAACGGAGTAATTCTGCATAACAGTAATTAATAATACATAAATACAATTTTAAATATGATATGCAATAAATAAAGAATCTCACATAAAAGCATACACTGTCTACTAATTATTCCCAAAGAATGCCAACTATCCAAATCCTAATCCACAATTTCACTAAGTGCAAAGTAGGGGCAATGCGAGCTAATATACCTAACTCATTAATTAGCCAGTATAAGATCAAGCATAAGCTTAGGAAAATATAAATGGAGTGAGCGACCACAATAACTTTCTAGCAGCATGGAACAAGTTACTAATACGCAGGAAAATAATTGAATATAGAAAACATGAAAGGACTAATTCAAATAATTTAGAATAATAATGGTCGAAGAAAATATAAGAAAGTCCAGAGAAAAGATTTACATGAGCATATAATTAAGTGAGCATAAATTTAGAAAGATCTCAAATTGAAAAGTATTTTTACTGAAAAATACACAGCGAAAATATGTAACAATAAGACAAGAGAATCTAATCTAACCAGAAAAATAAAGGTGAAGGAAATTTCAGTAACCGTTAAGTTAAATTTAACTCAGGATCTATGACAGGAAAAGTCGATAATTAATTTATAGCCAAAAGGGGGAATGAATTACTATAAATGTAGAATATAAAAAAAACTAAATAAACCAGAAAAGAGAATTTACAAAACCAGGCAATAAATCTCAAAAAGAAAATTTAATAAATGACAGAAGGTCACAAATATAACTACGCAACGGGACAAAATGCAAGTAAAAAACTTTAGTTAAATAATCATGATAACATTCTAGAAATACAGGCAAATATAGCTAAACTGAGAACCAAGATCATATGAATATACTGAACGGTAGAAAATTTAGGCCTACCACGGTTAGAATGAATGTATAATAATTTATTCAATACGGAATTACTATACGAAATAGAGGGAATTTCCACAATATTCACACCATCGAATTCCAAACTAAGTCAAGTTAAGTAATAATAAAGATGAAAGCTAGCCAGAATTAAATGGAAAAAGGAAATTTTAACTCTATGCAAATTTTGTGCCAAATATCTTTATATCACTTAAATTTCTATATGATATGAATTAAATTGCCGAAATAAGCAAACAATACCAACTGTTAATATTATTGAATATTTTACATCACCTTTTAAGTGAAAATACGACTTCAAGAAATTTTGAACCTAACAAGGAATACTTGCTTAATACAAATAATACACCAAATCCTACAAAGTGCCTGAATACAATCCGGGTACACAATCAAATAGTTATAAACATCCCCGAAACTGCATAGCAAGAATGAATTATTTATAAACAGGGAATAATTTAAGATGGCTACCAAAGTTCAACTGGGAAACGCCCACCAAAATGGCGAGTTCGGCAAGCTCGAATAATTAGCAAAATCTTGGACATGGCAAAATACACAAGTAATGCTCCAACTAATTCACTCACAACGAAAATGTAAGACTACCTATATGAGGTGAAAATATTAACTGTGGGAGTAAGGCATTGTCATATCCGCGTAGCATAGAATGTAAGGGGGATGCCAAATAACATTTCCTACAGCGTAGAATAAGCTGCCATGCTTCTTGTACAGACATTGAAAATCTTTAGCAATTTCATATATTAACTAGCATAATGCCTTGAGGCATAAATCATGACTGTATAATGATGTTACAAACTGAATATCATTACATAAAATCCCTACGTGCCTGACACACACAAAATGGATTATCCCTGTTAACTTTCTCTTTATCCATAATTAAATTTTCTGAGCAAAGGAGTGCTTAAGGCACATATTAAGTTACTTTGAAATCATAGTAAAGTATTCCACAACTCACATGACAGACCAGGAAAGTTCTCCACGGCAGGACTCCAGACAACCACACTCACGAGAAACCTCGGCGAATCTAATTGTCATGGCCTAGCGGTGAACCTCCTGAGCCTGCCACGTGTGGGCAGCACAGTACTAGATAACGTCACACCAAAGAACATAGGAGGGGAAACCGTGGAATTATAATTCCACGTTACAACGGGACACTGAAAATTTTGAAAAGAAAAAAAAAATGCCTATTCATGTTTTGTTATACAGTGGGTCTAGATAGTAGAAACGGAGAGAAGAAAGGGAAAGAAGGAAAGAACCAAAGGAGGAAAGAAGAAAAGAAATCCCTACCTTTTTCAAAATGTTATAACTTTTAAATTTCACATATCTTAAGCAAATAGCCAAGATTTTTTTATACGTAGACCAATACAAAAATTTTACATTAACCAAAATTTTAGACAGAAAGTAAGTTTATAGGCGATAGAGAAGGAGAGGAAAGACGACAGAGAAAACCCAAAAGAAGGAAAACCCCAAGAAAAAAGAGAAAAATCCCCCCTAACTAACTCGGGCAACTTGGGAACGTCGGCTCCCATATCTCCATGCCCACACATGAAGACCCCTGAGGCTAGTTGAATTACGCTCCCAATTTAAGGGGCGAGACATGAGCTCTGAAGTTTCTGCATTTGTCATCCACCAGAATTACCGACACTGGGGTAGTGAAACGAGAAATAGTTATCGGGCCAAAAAAACCGGAGGCTAGTTTGGCCGCAAATCTGTTTACAGCACTACTAACAGGATGAGTTTTAAGAAAGTCTTTATCCCCCGGTTTGAAGGGAACGGGGACTCTGTCTTGGTTGTACTTAGCCTGAGAACGCCCATTGCTGTTCCTCAGATTGCGTAAGTCCCTTCTCCAACGTTGTTTCAACTGTTCTGCTGAAGGTTGGTCAGGCAGCAATTCATTGATCGACCGCAAGTTTGACAAGGGACAGTTTGGTTTGTAACCCAACATCAAACTGATAGGGGTGGTGCCATGGGCTTCATGAACAGCAGTGTTAAATGCGTAAGTTAAACACTACAAATTAGTACCCCATAAGGTGTGATCCGTCGAATGGTAAGCTATGAGGGCCGAACAAAGGTTCCTGTTAACCCTCTCCGCTAAAGACGGATTAGGATAGAAAGGGGTGGTAGTAATATGCGTAACCCCCTGATCAAAACAGAATTTGTGAAAAATGCGTGAAGTGAACTGAGTAGCATTGTCACTAACAAGAAATGTAGGAGGGCCAAAACTAGCAAAAATTCGCGACAAACAGGCGACAGTAGAGTTAGTGGTAGCCTACCTGACTGGAAACAACCACACAAACTTCGAAAAAGCATCGACACAGACCAAAATATAGCCGTTACCTTTACGTGACCGCGGTAACCGCCCAACATAATCGACAAAAAACTTTTCCACAGGGCGCGTAGAGATCTGTGGAGCCAAAAACCCATAGTGAGTATGCTGAGCAGGTTTACTGACTTTAAAATCTGGCTTGTTTTGACACAGGCCCGCACATCTCTTTCCAGACCCTTTCAAATAAATTTTTCAAGAATTTTCTCCACAGTTTTGTACACACCCAGGTGCCCACCTAACGGGGATTCATGAAAGTATTTGAAAATCATAGGGACGAGAGCATCTGGTAAAAGAATCTTATTTCTGCCATCTTTTCTAGCTCTACACTTGAGCACCCCATCTTTCAAAGAATAAGGAGAGAACAATTTACCTCATGTTAAGACATCCAAATTAGGTCGCAAAATATAATCGGACTCATGGGCTTGCTTGATAATAACAAAAGAAGTAGGTAATTCGGACAACACGGCAGAAAACAAACCTAGCTGAAAATCATCATTAATTTGAGTGTCAAAACACTCACTTTCATCCGGTTGCCTTTCAAACATCCGAGAGAGGGTATCAGCTACTACATTGGCCGAGCTAAATATATGGCTAACCTTAAATTTGAAAGCAGAAATACGCAACGCCCAACGAGCGATCTTACCGGATTTTTTCGGGCGCCCCAGGACCCAACTTAACGCCTGATTCTCAGTCTCTATTAGAAATTGAAGGACCTCTAAATACATCCTATATTTTTCAACGCCAAACAGGACAGCTAACGCCTAGAGTTCGTACATTGACAATTTCCTTTCTTGGGCCGTGATAATCCTAGAAGCAAATGCAATGGGACGACGGCCGTCCGGAAACTCTTGTAGAAGAACGGCAACTAAGGCTTTACCACAAGCGTCCGTCTGCAAAATGAAACCACGTGAAAAATCTGCCATGGCCAGCACAGGCGGATTAGTAACCTTTTGTTTTAACATATCAAATGCTCTTTGCTGAGTTTCCCCCATTTGGATCTAACGTTCTTCTTGCGCAAAGCATTCAGCGGATCACAAATATCCGCGCAATTTGGGATGAACTTGGCAAAATAGTTGACCATACCGACAAACCTTGCTATACCCTTAGAATTTATCGGTACAGGAAAATCTCTAATTTTCTGGGTACGATCTAGGTCGATGGTAACCCCATCGGGACTATTCAATTGCCCCAAGAAAGAGAGACGTTTGGCCAAAAAATTCACTTTAGCGGGCTTCACCGTGAAGCGAGCTTTCCTAAGCCTAGAGAACACTTCTTTCAAATGTTCCAAATGCTCCTCATAGGTCTCCGAGTAAATAAAGAGTTCATCCAAATAATTGAAAAGAAAGCGGGATTTAATGTCAGAAAAAATATTGTGAAAAAGGCGAATCAAAACTTGGGCCCCAACAGCAATACGGAATGGGACTCTAGTATACTCAAACAATTTTCAGTCTGAGGCAAAAGCCGTTAACTGCATGGAACGTTCGGTAAGCGGTATCTGGTAATAAACACTGTTCAAGTCCAAACTTGTTAAAAATTTTGCTTTTGGAACCAGTGGAAATTGTTATGGACGTCCGGTAATGGGACCGATTCTATAGAAATTTTGCCATTTAGAACTCTATAATCCACCACAGGACGGAAATCATCCTCGCCCTTCGGGACCAAAAAATTTAGACTAGAGTAAGCAGATTTGGATGGCCTTATTATGCCTTAATCTAACATTGATTGTACTTTGGTTTTAAGAGCCTGCATACGAGGGGGGACAGCCTGTAAGGTGGCAACCTAACCGGTTGGTCAAACTTCAGCAAAATATCATACTCTATGAGGTTGGTGAGCCCAAGTTCGTTGGTCAGGACGTCCGGGAAACTCCTGACCAAACGCACAATGTCCTTCGCACTTTCCGTAGAGAGATGCGACAAACTCAGCTCCACTGAAAGCCCTTCATCGAACAGAGGATCCATAGTGGCACCAACAACCTCATAATCGGCATTTCGATAGTCCAAGAGAAACGGCACAACGGTCGCCGGGTCGAACCCGAAACGCAGGTTCCCTTGGGCAAAGTCCAAAATACAACGTACCTTGGTAAGAAAACTTACGCCCAGTACTGCCTGCACGGGTAAATTCTTGTCCAGCAGAAATTCAAAATTCCAGGTAAATCGTTGGATTTTAACCCTGAGGTTAGTTTTACCGTAGGTGAAAACAGGACTCTGATCAACACTGTAACATTCCGCTGAGCCGGAGGATACATAATTCACTAGGCAGTAACTACCTCCCGAATCAATGAGAGCTTGTCAAACGTGGAAATTTAAGCTAATCTGAAGTAAAGGAAGCTTACTTCCTACTTTAGCTACAATAGGATACCTAACCTTATGGGCGTCCTCTCTGACCTGTTGCTTTAATTGTCATGCATTGTTGTCACTCCTATTCGGGGTTTGATTAGCTGTAAATTTTGGCAGGTCTTCGCCCAAGCCTGGCCCAACATCGGTCCACCGAATGCCCGACTTTCTTACACCAAGTACATTGGCGAGGCGATCTAGGACTCTGAAAGTTAAGGTTAGAAGAGGGGCGTCTAGAATTAGGCTCCCGTTGTACTCGTCCAGGACTATCAGCCCCAGAGTAAAAGGAAATGCTACCCGCCAGATTTTGATGGGCAGCGTCAGCGTCATTCAGGCTAGGCCCTAATTCTCGTAACTGGCGCAAAGAAGTAGGAGGGAACAACCCCAAAAACAAACTCCTGACTTCAGGTAAACGAGCCCCCACTCCCACCATACGAACGGCTTATGACTCAGTTTGTGGGACCAGTAGGGCTTCCCTGACTATTTCAATGTCCTCGGAAAATTCCAAAAATCGTTCGGTACTCTTTTGCGTCCGATAATAATACCTGGAGAGTAAACTATGGAAAAGTCTAGTTGGAATAAATTCTCGAATTACGAGCTCTTGGAAACGCTAAACACTTAACTGGGACTGAATAGCTTCAGTAATTAAATTTGTTAAAGTCCCCCTTGTATGGGAGAACAAAATTTGGAATAATAATAAATCAGTTATCTGAAAAGCCCTCACTTGCCTATAGAAAATAACCAACAGTTTAAGGAAAAGAAAAGCCAGTTCAGCGTCTCGAATTTCAAACATGGGCAGACTCTTCACCAGCAATTCCACGGGATTGGGAAGTTCCAAAGTGCGGAACCTAAAATTCCCGGCTACTTCAGATCTTTGTTAAAAAATGCCGGCCTGTGCCCACACAGGATTTAGAACAGCATTAGACTGTACAACCGGCTGCTCACCACCTACACCGGTCATATGATTTGGTAAATCAAGAATACTAGGCGAGGGCTCATCCCCAGCTTGAAAAACTTCAGTAACGGGAACCTGACTTCTATCCTTACTCGAACTAGTCTCAATAGTCCTATTTTTCAGAAAATTCAAATTATTAACTAAATCAATGAAAGTTTTATCTCTATTTTGCTGAACTTGAAGCATGGAAAATCTCTAATAATGGGATAAAGCAAAGTTACGGTTCTTCCAATCTTCCAATGCGTCAGTCTGTATAGCAACCTGCGCAACTGTCTATCAGTAACCCCAGTGGATTGAAATTCAGTAATCATGTCAGTAAATTCATGAAGGGCTATTTCTACTCTATTATTTTCCTCCTTCACCCTGTCGCTACAATAACCCACGATAACAGGTTTCTCGAAAAGCTTGACTTCTTTACATTTAGATAGTAAACTTGTTAGACCAGAATCAACGTCAGTAGTAAATCCCCTGTACATAAACTCGGCTCGCAACTCGTCCTTACGAAAAGCGTCAGGAGCAATAGTCCGTTCCTCCATGATGACTACAGTAAGGCTCAGAACAATTAATGCAGACGTTAATTTAGAGATACTTGCAAAATTTTTGGGCAGAAAATAGCGTGAAACCGCAACCGACTTCGCGAATGATACCACTTTTTCGCAGCGTAGCGTGGACTTAAGTCCCCAGGCGGCACCCATATAGAAAACCTGAGTGAACAAATGAAACTGGCAAGGAGAATGGTTTCTATTACTAAGTATTAAGTTGAAAATTTCTAATAATGCCATGTAATTTCTATGTACTAGGAGAGTCAGGCAGCAGCCCTGTCTGTGGCCACGCCGCTCGGGCCTTTGGGCCCGAGAGAAGATTGGAGAGGTTCCGACGACAACATCACCCCGTCAACCCTTCCCGTGTGTGCTGCTAGTTCTGAGAACAACTTCTATAAAAGGTATGAAACTTGTCTATGTTATTATTGTATCAATATGTAGAGAGACATCATAAACTATTTGAGTAAATATGAATACTTACATGATTCTAACTAACAGAATAAGAATATATATGTTGTTAATAAAGTTGATAGTATCTTTTATACGGATTTTATGAAACCCTAAAAGTAACACATTATAAAGGTTCTAATATTCACCATAACAATTGTTTAGCAAGCATCCTCCAAACGAGAAAAAAATATATATATTAAACGAAAGAACTAACGGACTGAGAATAAAAGCAAAACTGGTGGGCAAAACTCAAATGAAAACTAAGTAAACTAAAGAACCACCAGCAAAATGAATAAACGAGGTCTGTTAGATAACTATCCGAACTTATTTTTTTCGAAAACCTGATGAATTTAAATCAAGCGCGCTTGCATGAGCCGACCTTAAACCTTCATGCGCATTCATGAATTTCTTCACGCCTTCAGATAGCGTCTGTTGCTGGCAACCAGCATTTCTCATTGTTAGGAAAATTACGGAACGTCTGGAGCAGTGCTATTGCATTAAATTTTGCCTGAAATTGGGCGATAGCCAGGTGGAAGCCATTCGTAAAATTTAGATGGCTTTCGGTGACGATGCTACGGGCATAACAAACATTAAGGAGTGGTACAACCGGTTTAAAGACGGACGGAGAGAGACCCACGCTCCGGTCCGCCATCAACATGCCGAAATGACCAGATCATTGCCAAAGTGAACGCTGTAGTGATGCGGGACCGTCGTGTGAGTATCCGATAAATTGCGGAAGAGGTGGGCATCAGCACATTTTCGGTCCATTCAGCTATGACCGAAGATTTGGCCATGAAGAGAGTTGCGGCGAAATTCAATGCCGATGCTGCTGACGGCGGAGCAAAAACAACTTCGTGTTGAAGTCTCACATGACATGCTTTACTCCACAAACAGTGACCCCGACTTCATGAACACCTTAATGAGTGGTGACGAGTCCTGGTTTACGGGTGCGACTCGGAAACCATATTCCAGGAGTCACAATGAAAAAACGACGAGAGCACTAGACACTACCTCACTCAAATGCTGCTTGCCAGCAACAGACAATATCGCCAAGCGGGAAAAAATTCACACATGCGCACAAAGGTTCAAGGTCCGCTCATGCAAGTGGGCTTGATTCAAGTCGATCAGGGTTTCGAGAAAAAAAATAAGGTCGGATACTTATCTAACTGACCTCGTATTAAATTAGAGCATACCTGCAAAAATAAAAAATCCCTTTAGGCAAGCCTACAGGCTGAAGTAGATTTCAAAGTGCTTTTGGTGTAATTTACGGTCGCTGCGTAGCACTCTTTTTCTTTAGCCTTGGCTTGACAAACCCGCAATAATAATTGCAAAAACGAGGAAAGAGCACTTTTTCAAACATTCAAGTCTCACCTTAAATGAGAGCTATCGAGAAAATAGCTATTGATTTGTAGAGTACTCATCAAGAGCTTTTCAATGATACCCCACAAGACGTGGCTTCAAAAATTTCTAATTTCCATCCCCCCGCCCCCACTCGTACCACCAAAACCCCCGAATCGTTGTGTCACTGTGAACTTCATAAGGAGAACTCTAATTTATTCAAACAAAGTTTCCCTCTATACTTCATAAGGGCCGATATAAAAATGTTTTAAAATTTCAACCCCCTCCCCTGACCAACCCCTTGGGGCAATTTTGCTCATTAACGAACTTGTCCAAACTATTTGGCCTAGAAATAACATATTAAAATTTGGTTCAAATATCTTCAAAATTACGGCCGCTAGCGTGTAAAAATATGTATAAATATATATATATATATATATATATATATATATATATATATATATATATATATATAAATATCACGATTTATTTTTCAACGGGCGGTGGTTTCGTACTCAGGGGAGCATAAACGTACAGATATGAAATAATTTTTCGAAAATCATGACATGGTATCCATTGCAATAGGTAGATTTTTCTTAGAAATCTACCTAAATGAAACCGAAGAAATAACTACATGCCGAACAAAGTCAGTTAGGCTAGATCACCACAGACAAAACTTCGTAGAAGTTCTCCACACCACGTTCGTCAGAAGACAGTTCTAGTGCACGGTGATCCCAGCATGACTTGCCAGCACGGAGGTCGGAACACTACTCTCCACCGGGAACCGCCCACTAAAATAATCCCGAGGTAGAGAAAAGAGGGCGTACCCGTAGCAAGAAAATACAGTAACCAGAACGCCTGAAGGCCGGAAATAAACGCTCTCAGAAAGAAAAGAAAGGAGCCTTGCGAAACAAAAAAGAATGTGTACGTATCAAAACAAAAACATGAAATTGTACCAAAACATCAAGAATAAACCAGGAGAAAAGCTAAACATTACGTGAAATAGAGTAAGTAATGAAATAAATGAGATTAAACAACACGTGCCGCAAATAAGCGGCACAGTCCTGCTATGAAATTAAGCGGGCATTCACTTTGCTCGGATATGTTCGTAGTTCAGCATTTCATATGTTTAAAGCGCTTCGTCATTAGTAGTGTTTATCACTTGACGTTAGAGGTAGTTTGAATTTTTTTTTCTGTCATACCGGTCTTGCGTACGTTTCATGCGGCACTTTTTTAGATTAAGCGAAGTATTCGCATTTCTATGCTGCCAAATTATCACAACCCCAGAAAAGAGAAACTTGATGTGTACTGTAATAATGAATTACATTTGAAAATTTTAAATTAAGTTCATGATATTTGGCATTCATACCTATTTTGCTAAATGCGATAGACAAAAAATAGGGGCTGTTCATTACCATTTTGTGACTTTATATGGAGTGGCATTTGAAATTCGCTTTCCTGGTTATATCTGCAATTGCCAGTTTAAATGTAGTAAACTTATGCGACTTTTTAGACTTATTATTAATTCCTCATTAATGTTATTGTGGAATATCTGGAAGTGAGTTAGGAAAATATAAATGCTAAAATTACATTTTGAAGTATGAGCCCTATATTTCGGCCCTTGATTAACTAATGTGTTGTTAGGATTTTGACCAATTTTTGAAGTAGACTTCCCTTCTTTTGTGAAGATTTCATGATAAAGATAATCTTCACGATTTTTGGTAAGCGTTGTACTTTTTGGGTTCTTAACCTAACGCTCCATGTTTTGTCTAGGCTCTATTTTTAGAATTTATTGTTTTGGCATAGTTTTGAAACTGTTTAGCAGTTTTAGAATTCATTTTTACAAATTAAAGAATATCTGTGAACTGAAATTTTTTAAAATGAAATTTCAAAATACATTATTATAAATTATTGGATATTACTTCTAATGAGTTTTTCTTTTCTCCTGTTTGAAATATTTCTACCATAACATGGAAACTAGACTTAATGTACCGATTGAATTTATGCTGAAAACTGATATATTATGTGAACTTAAACTATTTGGAGTGGAAGTTGTGTGCTAACGACTCCGGCCAGAACCTAACCAATTTGTTGAGAGAAATTTTTCATCTCCGGTTGATATTCTGAAATGTAACGTTATTAAATCACAATCAGAGGTACCGTATTTGTCATATAAATTGGAAGAAATTTTGGACCAATTTAGCGAGTTGCAATCAGACTCCACTTCATCTCCCAAACAAATTCGTCCGTTATTGGCTCAATTAGATCAAATTTGGAATAGAATTTTTTATTTGTCAGGCCTGGCTACGTCTGAGGAATGTGTACATTCTCTTGCCGCCCTTAAAGAATAAAAAGTGAAATATAAATAAAAATTAAAACCAGACGTTGGGAGAGTAGTAATGGGGACGGCATGTTCCGGGGAAGGTTGTCAATTAAACCCCCAAAAAGTAAATGAAATCAACAACCCACCAAGAGAGACTTTCAATACATCCTCAAAACTAAACGCAAATAAAAGTACTTTAAACGATTTTATCGTCTTACAACCCAATTGCGAAGTGTGTATACAATAAGACAAGGGAAGACCTCCAACCTTACATCGAAACCTGACATGAATTATTTTCCTTGGTAATATATTTACGCCCTTATTACACATTCGGAATAAACACGCTCCCATTGCAGGAATGTGCATTCAGTAAGACAAGGGAAGACCTCCATCTTTATATCGAAACATGATGAAAATCAAATCCCTGCTACAATTCGGTTTAAATCCTTATAAGTAAACATCAATCAGCCAGTAAAAAGAGGGTGTATTTCACACACATCTAGCCACCCCTAAGAAAAAATATGTGTTAGGTTAGCAAAATTACAGACCTACAGGATAAAAATAACTTCATAATATTAACAAAATATAAGAAAATGCTATACAAGAGAGTTAGGCTAATATGAATTAATTTTCAGCCCCACTAGAGGGGTGGTTTTTAAGAAGGGAAAATTAAGATGACTTTTAAAATGTAGTAATAAAATTGATAGGTTACAGGATTAAAACATTATGACCATCCATGACAACAGGGTCTTTTTAACTCCCACAAACAATCTAACCCATTTCTTTTTGACAATAAAAAATCGTAGTCAGTGATATCAACTATCTGACGTGATTTACACTCCAAAGGAGTCACATTTATGTAAGGGTGATTTTTCAAAGTCATACATTTCTTTGCACAAATGGACAAGTTAAGCCATTAAAAATCATGTAGAAGGTGTTTTTCACCTCATAACAGTTTATTTTTCAACAATAAGAATCGTACTGACATGACTACCTGACATGATTTACACTCCAAAAGGGGTTAATTTTATAAAGGGTAGTTTTCAAGGTCACCCAAGTTTTTGCACAAATGTACAAGTTACGCCAGTATAAATCATCTAGTGGGTAGGTTTCACCACAAAACCAATCTTACTCATTAAAAATTGATTTCGACATTAAAAATTCAATTGAGTGATATCATGTATCTGACATGATTTCCACCCCAAAAAGGATTGATTTTATGTAGTGTGGGTTTTCAAGGTCACAGAAGATTTTGCACAAGTGGTTATTTTCACCCCTGCAACGAATCTAACCTATTAAAAATTATTTTTAAACAACAAAACATCATACCGAATAATATCAACTATCTGACATGATTTACACCCACAAAATAGTTAATTTAATAAAGGGATGGTTTTCCAAGATGACACATTTTTTTACTCAAGTGTTATGTTAAACCATTTTAAATCATCTAGAGGGTGTTTTTCACCCCACGACCAATCTCACCCAATAAAAATTATTTTTGGAAGTACAAATCCTGGTTGAATGGTAATTAGGGTCCTATGGCCTTAACTCTGCCATTATTATTATTATTATTATTATTATTATTATTATTATTATTATTATTATTATTAAGTACAGGGATAGAGGAGAGTACTCGTCATAGTCCGAAAAGACAAACTCTGATGGGTTATTTTTTGGTAGTCCCCATCTCATTGTAGAGTTATATTTTATTATGTGAATAAGCTATGTGAATTGACACATAATTACCATATTGCGAAGTAACGGATATCTGTTCCCTCATTATAGGACAGGACAAGAGGACAATTCAAACAAAATGACTGCAAATATCGAAGAAACAGAAAAAACCAAGTGTAACAAATGGTATGTTCTAACCTCAAGATAGGTGTTAAACGTAAATCACAGTTCAACATATTCAGTCGACAGAGGAAATTACGTCATCTATACTTTTCAATTGAAAAATGTTTCAATATTACTAAATGTTAAGGCAAATGCAACTATAAAAGCCTTGTCTATTTAGACAATTTAGCTGTAAACTAACAAACAAATTAGGAAAACACATCTGTAAAAGAAGGGAATATATAGAACGTGTCTAGCAGGATATGAAAACATTGTCAATTTTTCATAAAGTTTTGAAAAATTACATAGCAAAACGACAAATCACGATTTAACATATCCATCGAAAGAGAAATGAAGTTATGTATACTTAAAATTACAAAACGAACACCTTTCACTAATCAATATGACAAAGAAAATTCCAAAAGCCTAGTCAATTCAAACAAACTGGTTGTAAAATAGGCAAAAACATCTGTAAACAAAGGTTATGTTGAAACATGAAAGCCTCAGGATAAGTGACGTCAGCAAAAATATGATTAAGCAATTACAACCGACAGACGAAATTAAGTCATTTATCCATTAAAAATATACACCCATATGAGAAGGACACCTTAACAAGAAATACAAACTGTAAAAATTAGTAAAAACTGCGATTTAATACAAATAGATTGGAATGTGAGAGCTCAGGATAGATGTTATACATAAATATCGATTGAACCTATCTGGTAGATAGAGGTTATATAGTCATTTATATTCTCAAAATACAATCCAATATGATAATGACACCCTTAACAATTAAAACAATATGGCTGTAAACTACAAAGAAATAAGAAGTATAGACCATGTCTAGATGGAAGAAGCTAAAAAAGCACCTCCTCAAGCGTTGTAGACAGGTTCAGGATAAGTATCACGCACATGACACGATTGGACATGAACAGTAGGCAGAGGAAATGAAGTCGTTGAAGCATTAAGAATACAGAAAAACATGAGTACATCTTAACAAGACATACACACTTTCAAAATTGGTATAATTGTAAATCTAATACAAGTATTTTGGAACGTGAGAACCTCAGAATACGTGTTATCCACAAATGATGAATGAACAAATCCAGTCTACAGAAGAAATGAAATCATTAATTCATTTTGAAAGTAAAATGTTTATCTCTTACTAAAGAATATGGCAGTGGCAACTCTGAAAACCTTAACAAATCAAACAAACTAGTTGATAACTATAAAAAATACGACAAGTCATCTTTAAACAAAGGGAATGTATAAAGCATGTGTAGCTATGTAGAAAAATAAAGTCATTTAAGCATTACATTTTTCTTAACTGTTCACATATTACAAAGACGGCTCGGGCTTGTAAACAGGTTCAGAATAGACGACGTCAGCAAAAAACATGATTCGATAAATACAGCCAGCAGAGGAAACGTAATCAATTATGCATTTAAATGAACATTTATATGTTAATGGCACCTTAAAGACATACAAACTGGGTGTAAACTATCAAATAAATATGATAAATCATCTTCAAACAAAAGTATGTTTAAAGATGTCTAGCTGTAGAAAAAATAAAGTAATTTTTGTATTAAACAAATATGAAAAGTGTACACTTTTGACAAATTCAAACATACAAGGTTATTGTTTGTTATAGAGATAGTAAACTAATGGCCTACAAGCATATTGATATGCGGGAGCCTCATGATAGATGTGTACAAAACATGTATGGTCATGTCCAATCAACAGAGGACATGAAGTCGTTTATACATTAAAATTGTGAATAATGTATATCTATTACAAAACAATATGACAAAGACAATTCTAAAAGCATAAACATTTCAAATAAATTGAATGTAAACTTTCAAATAAATAGGAAAAATCATCTGTAAACAAAAGGAATATTTAGAATCTGTCTAGCTGGAGAGGAAAATAATATGAATTGTGTGTAAAATTGAAAAATTACGAAATAAATCCACAACTTAATTTTTCAATGAACTTGTTCGTTTGACAGAGGAAATAAAATAATTTTAAATTAAAACCTGAAAATTTTACCTATTACTAAACAATAGAACAAAGGCAACTATAATAGTCTTAACAATTCAAACAATGGAACAAAGAACTAGGAAAATGTATATTGAACAAAGAGGATATTTAGAACATGTCTTGATGGCGAGAAAAATAATGTCAATATTGCATAAAAATTGAAAAATTACGAATTAAATTCACAGCTCATGATTGAACTTGTCCAGTTCTCAGAGCATATAAAGTAATTTATAGTTTTAAAATGTGAAATGTTTACCTATTACTAAGCAATAGTACAGAGGCAACTCTAATAGTCTTAACAATTCAAACAATGTGGATGTAAAGTAACGAAGAATTAGAAAATATCTTAAACAGAAGGAATATGTAGAACATGTTTAGCTCGAGAGGAAACTAATGTCAGTTATGCTTAAAGAATGGAAAATTAAATTTAAAAATCCGTAAATCACGATTGTACATGTCCAATTGATTGAGGAAATGAAGTGATTTACACTATTAAATTAAGAAATCTTTGTCTATTACTGAACAATAGGACTAACGCAACTCTAAAAGCTTTAACAATTCAAACAATGTGGTTTAAAACTAACAAAGAAACTGGAAAACACAACTGTAAAAAATGAAATATATAGAACATGTCTAGCAGGAGATGAAAATATTATCTACTGTGCATAAAATGTTTGAAAAATTAAGAACTAACTCCACAAATCATGATTAAAAAAGTTCATCGGGACAGGAAATGAAGTCATTCATACATTAAAATTACGAAAACAACTCCATTCACTAAACAAATTACATATGCAACTCCAAATGCCTTATCAATTCAAATAATCTCGTTGTCAACTATCAAAGAGATAGGAGAAAACATCTATAAACAAAGCGTTTGTTTGAAAGCGAGAGCCTCAGGGTACATGATGTCAGCAAAACATCCTCCAGCAACTACAGGCGACAGAAGAATCGAAGTCATTTATGCATTAAAAATGTACACCCATACGAGAAGGACATCATTACAAGACATACAAGTAATTTGAAAACTACCGAAATAGGTGAAAACGGTGATCTATTACAAACATGTTGGAACATGAGAACATCTGGATAGGAGACGTCAGCAAAATATGATTCATTCAATACAGTGAGATGCTCAGGATAGGTGAGGTCAGCAAAAAAGGTTCATCATGTACAAACGGATGAAATGAAATCGGTTGTGAATTAAAATATAAAACAATATGACAGTGCTTACCTTAAAAGGCATACAAATTGATTGTACAATGACAAACAGACAGATAAAAAATCATCTCTGATCATATTGTATGTACGTTCAGCCCTCCAGACACACATGTAACACTTGCTATTTTAGCCTGGAACATGATTAGTTGACTATCGAAGAGGAAAATGGTGTAAAGACGATGATCTAATAGATATGTGAACGTACACGTGGAGTGATAATAGTGAAGAAAATATTAGAAATGTTATGAATGGTTTGTTTTATATAATTGATAAAATTTGATTGATTGTGGGGATTTGAAATGACTTAATAATTGAAAAGATTGTATAGGTTAATAGAATGTTAATTGAAAAAAGCATAATCATCAATAATTATTTCCAACAGACATTGCAGTTAAAATTCATCCAATATGGTTGATAGATGAATAGGTAAGAATTTTCGGATGGAAATTTGTTTACATCCACAGATGGCACCTATCGTGAAGGATAATATACTAATAATGGCATTAAAACCCTGTAATTGTGAATGTGAGAGGGAATGTGAACGTGAAGTGAACGTGAATGTAAACGTCAATGGGAACGTGAGAGCCTCAGAAGATTTTATATACAAAATCGATCAAACATGACGAGTTAAGAGAAGAAATAAAATGAATTATGCATTCAAATGTACACCCCCGTAATAAAAATACCCTTAAAAAGAAATACAAGTGTATGGAAACCATCAAAATTGGTAAAAATCTTCTTTAATCAGATTTATCAACTATTCATATCACAAATGACATTGAACATGGTCTCGTCCCTTCAGGTCTCCAAGTCAATACTTTTGAGATATGTCTTTCCTCCCCATGTGTTCAACATGTCCAGCCCATTTCATCCTTCGCGATTTAATTACTCTTACTACATCTGGTCAAGCGCACAGTTCATGAAGCTCGTCGTTATGCAATTTACTCCAGTTCCCATTTGCATTCCTCTTGGGCCCAAATATTTTCCTAAACACCCTGTTTTCGAATACTCAAACTATGTTCTTCCCGATCAGTAAACTGCCATGTCCCAAATCCATATAATACAACCGGCAGGATAATAGACTTATAAATCCTTATTTTTAGATTTCTGGACAGAAGGCGAGAAGATAAGAGTTTCTGTAGTGCATAATAACAAGCATTTCCTGATTTCCGTTGAGACTTAACTTCTGCCTTAATATTATTTGTGTCTGTAATTACTGTTCCCAGACATGGAGAAGTTACATACAGAAATAAAGACTTGGGTATTACCGTCTACGTGAAGTTGTAAGTTACTACAATTTACCACACGCACCGTCACCATGGTTAATCACAATTCTAAGATCTATCCGTAATCTCTTTTAACTTCATCATCCAATTTTTTTTTAAAAAATCCATACTTTAGTTTTCCATTTTACCTTCAATTTTGTCCATACTTTACCCCCATGATTTTCGAATATTTTAATTTTCTATTCACATTTAAATTTGAACTCCATAGTGAATTTAAAAGCATGGTTAAAGCAATTAATTCTGGTCACTTAAATAAACTATTTGGTCTTGAACCTTTTGCAGTGTTTTGTAGTGTGTAAGTGGATCTATAAAAGCCAGCTGGGCTCAGTAGGTTGTGTCATTCATTATGTTTGGCATATCAAATTTACGTATAATTTATTATTAGCACAGTGACCAGGTACTAAATATTGGGGTTACCTGGAAAAAGGTCCGAAGTTAATGATTTTTATTATGTTGTATGTGTGTATTCTGTTGTGTAGAATCCAAGTTTTCCAATTCGAGAACCTAGTACGAACTTCAGGGCAGACGAAAAGCTCGAAATTGTTGTACCTTCTTCATTTTTTTCCTTATATCTCCTAAACAAATCGTTTTAATCTAAAACACTCAATTACAAAAGTTAAAGGGGATCAAATTTCCTACCATTTGTACTGTCTTCACATTTTGTAAACCAAATTCGCAGTCTACAGAGACATGGCGCCTCAATGTTTTGAAAATTTTAAAAAATCGTAACCTACGGAGTAGAAAACCCATACTTAGTGAGATGTTCATTTCAGAATAAAGAACGCAATAATTGGTGTGGTCCCCTTATGCAAAATATTACGTTGCTACTCCTTAACAATAAAGTTGTCACTGTGTGTACTTACTGCTTGGAGTCTTCTGTTCTGGACCGGCCACGGGTAGTCAGTCGGAGCTATGAGGTTTCTGTTCTTTGGTCTCAGGGCGAAATATGTGGGTGATAGTGGTTCTTAACCCTGCAGTGCTCGCGCGCTATTTTAGGACATAGAAGCTCGCGCGGCGTCTGAGAGACGCCATTCGTGTTTTACGTTGTTTCTATTGTTTTATGTTGTTTTGAGTGTTCATTTTGTTTATTGAGGGTAGTCATAGTTTACTTAATATTATTGAACATGTTTTGCATACATTGCTTAGTTAAAAATATGTATATTAAGTCAATTTATTGAAAATGAGCATTTAACTAATCATATTGGACACATATCAATATTAGCACATTATGACTTTATTTAATTAACAATAAAACAATGTTGTTATGCATGTAACCATTTTTAAATAATTTTAAATTATTATTGTCCTAAGACTGTGTAGGTATAACAACTTTTACTACTAGTTACTGATCTCTTCTTATTCCATTTAGAAACTTTGTCCCGTCCTACGAAATATTTAGGCCTATCACATTCACTATAATCATTATCATCATCTGCTTCTTGTTCAGTGTCCGTAGACTCACTTCTAGACTCCGCAATTTCTTCTTCAGGATCACTATCGCAATCAAGTTCTTTCTTCTTCTTCTAGCAACTTTGCACTATCTTCCGATCATTTGGATCAGAAAGATTATGATATTTCTTCTCCTTTCCACTCATTGCCAAGCCTAAAGATAAATAATTTCCATCAGAAAAGATTGGTATTGTAGGTTTATGATCACTAGTTTCTGCAAGAAATTTGTTTTAAACAAGTAACTTACCTTGTAACAGTAAAGCTCGCGCGGCGTCTCACAGACGCCATCTACATTTTTGCAACAATAACGTCACTCCACTCTTGATGGGCGAAAATTGGAGGGTTGCCGCTTGGATATGTTATTTAAGAGTAGTTGACCGAAAGGTAGATGGAAGGTCAGTACAATGGCCTCATAGGTATTCTAGATATGGCGAAATGAATCTGGTCTGACGTCTGTCAGACGCTTCGCGAGCACTGCAGGGTTAATCTTTATAGAATGATAATTACATGAATTAATTAATGAAATTATTTTAATAGCAAAGTTATGTGATTCAGAGTTTATAATAGTTAATAAAATGATTTCGGAGACTCTCTATTTGAATCTGGATATTGCAGAGTTACTTTCTTCTAAATTGATCTTCGTGTGTTTGATGATACACAGTGACGTAGTAATCTAATATTACCACCTATAACGTCTGTGGGCGTGCTGATGTAACAGTACTTACGTTCTCCACTGAATTTACGTGGTAATAGCTATAATGCAGCTTTACCGCAAGCACACGCTTAATATCACTGAAGTTATGTATAAATATACTGATTGTATTGGGTAACAGGCCAATACAATATTTGATAATTATTTGAAGATAGTTAAATCGAAGTTCACTTCACCTTTTGTGAGGTGACGTGAATAAACACGTCCGTCTTGTACCAAGACGTGATCACAGAGTACTTATTACAACTGCTCGTATACTGCAAAACCCTTGTTCAGCAACGAGTCCCCCCACTCTATGCCTAAACAAATAATATTCTATGTTGCAATATTTTAACTTATTTCTCATTTTAAAAATGTCTCTGATTGGTTTTCTTATTTGAAGCTTCAAGACGCTTCTAGCTCGCTTCCCTGTGATTTTTGGCTTCCATATATTTCTGTTACTGAGCTGCGTTTCCAAGTATGCGTTTCCCACTCGAGTTTCAAAGAACTTCCCTTTCAGTAGAGCTTATGTTCTATTATGTACGTTTTGCAATGAAAGAAGTTACAACTTGGTACAATAGGCTGTCTACTATTCCCTGTGGAGTGTGAATGGCTAGCGAGCTCTTCCATTGATTGTTTCCCGGTATTCTGTCTGGCTCTACTAAGGTTCTTAGTGAGTTTCTACATCTCAATCCTTATAATATTGCAATTTTCTTATAATATTCTATTTCTAGTGTGATAACTTGATTAATATGTACTTATTAACTCCTTATTAAATATTAATGTTATTCCCTTATTAATTACGATCATATTGATATAAAATAGTATGATATTAATGTATTATTAATATTAATTACTATCATAGCCTTGACTATAATATTCATAGGCATGGGTATGATTCCTTCATAATTATAAATACATAAAAATTTATTTTATAAAAAATTGTACTACACATGATGATATGTAGATAGGCTCTATTAACTAAATAGAAAATATGTAAATTAATACAAATTATCCATTAATATTGATTCATAAAAGATTTGACCTCTTTGCTCCCGATGGCAAGTCGGCATCATCTCTCAGTGATTCCTCTTCCTCCTGAGCAATGAACTAATCGATGATTGTCCTCCTCGTCGTCGTATTCAAAGCCCGTGTCTTCCTCGTTGATGACGGCCTCAGGTGAATTCTCGCAAGCATTTCCTGCACAATTTTTGCAGATGGCTGAGCACCGGAGTCCTCGTTTTTTGTAGCAGCAAGCCCCGGTGCTTCACCCTGTCGTGCACTTCCATTGTATCATGTGCAGCAACTTTTCTGGAGCTGCATCCATGGTCATGGTTAAGGGGATCAGCCCTCGTTTCGTTAAACTGACAGTAATGTTTCGTCGCCGAGCCTCGTCTGCACTTGCCGATGGGTACGAAAATATTGGTACTGGGCAATTGGGTGGAACGAAAATATCCTTTTAATTTTTTTTCTTCAGATTTTAATTTGGTAATAGTGGGGAAAAGTTGCCTTTTTAGGTTCAAAACTAATTTTTAAAAAAATTGGTTGCAATACTACAACATCTTGAGGTGCCGCAAAGAGCTTAAAGTTTGTAATAAAAATTTAAAAACTTGAAAAATTATAAATTTGATAAACTGTTATTTTATTATTTTTCGTACATATAATGTTACAAAAGATGGTTTTAAATACATATATAAAATATTAATTACAAATTACACTAATAATAAAAAAAATTGTAATGTCAAATTTTGTATTTCTTACTTCTGTATCCTTAATGATTAAAAATATTACAGCTGCAAAATTAAATTTTGGCATATTCACACGTGAATCAATTTTTGCTCTTATGTATCCTTCTCTTGCGACTGAATCACAGTCTTTGAGAGAGTCACTGGAGACATGTTTGAACAAGGGGATTTAGTTACATCATTTTCAGGCCATGCGATCATGTCGATGTAATCCTTTGATCAAAGTTTATATTTGGGACTTTAAACTCCCTGACTCCGCCTCTACTTTATGTTCTTGCTTTTAAAACACGTCGTGAACAAAGTTCTCTTTGAATTTTGCGTTCATCACATAGCATGAACAGAAGGAGATTTTCCGGAGCAGCAGAGTACCGGTACCCATTTCTTTGAATAATCGGGTCTATAACGTTCTTGAGATCGTCAAAGAGAGAGCGTGAATATGAGATAAGGTTAAATAGATGTTTTGAACCATAAGTACATGAAGGTTTTAACTTAATATTAAACCACACAGGCGCATACACATTCACTATGTACTCAGCCAGAGGCTTAAGGTTTTCAGTTAAATTATCAGTTGCCACAATACAATCTAAGCACGCGGTCTAATGTCAACCACCTGGAGTGAGTAAATTTTCCAGGGTTTCTTAAAGATAAATCTGCTGAGCAATTCCCACTTGATACAGCGATACACATATCCAATAAATATTGTTGATCTGTACTTAAATAATTTTTGTTCTCCAAAAGAGGAACGTTATTTTCAATTGGCAAGAAAGTAACCAGAGGTAGTTTAGCCCAGTTTTCTAGCGGCTGACCTATTTCGCCTTTAAACTCATGGGATTCCTTCGTTTTACCATCTAAACGACAAAGATGTCGCAATGGTAGCTCATTAACATGGAACAAACAAATTAACCACTGTAAAGGTCTTCCTATTTCCTTTTCCATCAAAGAAATCACATAATTTGTATGTATGTACAACGGTTAAATCACACCCAATAGCAGTAAAGTTCAAAAGTTGTTTGTTGTGTTCTTTATCTTCAAGAAATTATAGTAAGTTATACTGTCTGCTATGACTTTTCCGGTGCCAGATTTGGGTGTTACGTGACCTAAAAACTTCGAGTCTGGTTCCTCTATTAGTGAAACGTGATCTTCTGAAATAACTTTATTGTAAAATTTACTTATTTTACTTTACTTTACTTACTTTACTGCCAATGCATTAGTAAAACTGTTTTTATCTTTCTATTAATATTATAACGCCTATTTGAAACTTTTTATTTCATAATTGAGACACGTAAAAATCTTTCAAAAATTTCCAAAAAGTGTGTTTTTATGAAACTTTTACATCCTTGCGGCACTCCAATATTTTTCATATTTTTAATATATTTTATGTACACCAAAAGCAACTTTTCCGCGCTATTACACATATAAAATCAAAAGCTTATTCTTTCGCAAAAATCTTTGAAAAAATTCCAAAAGGTGTGTTTTTTTGAAACTGTATCGTCCATGCGGCACCTCAAGACATACTCCAATATTTTTCATATTTTTAGTTTATCTCACCTACACCAAAATGCAACTTTTCCGCGCTATTACAAACTAAAAATAAAAAGCTGATTATTTCGCAAAAATCTTGGAAAAAATTTCAAAAAAGTGTGTTTTTATGAAACTTTAACGTCCTTGCGGCACCTCAAGACGTACTCCAATATTTTTCATATTTTTAATTTATCTTATCAATACCAAAAGGCAACTTTTCTGCGCTATTACAAATTAAAAATGAAATGTTGATTTTTTTCGTTCCATCCTACTGGGCCAGCTGCCAAGGTTGGATTTGGATTTTCCATGGAGTTGGAAAATATGCGGTAGCTTTAAAGGTAGCTTTAAAGGTAGTTTTGTGGGCAAAACCACCGGTACGGTATGAATTAGGTTCAGCATCAAATTTCAGACCTTTGTTCTTTCGCAAATCATAATGAATCGATCTGAGGCTTAACTCGGACATCGATTACAAAAGTAATTTATTATCTGAATACCATAATTGCAATTATCACTGATTAAACAAAAGCATTCGGTCACTTTTCTATATCAGTTTACTTGATTTTATTAAATGCCAAAATATATTTTATGAGATTGTGTGGTGGATCGTAAATGTCTGTCCGTGCATTTGTCAGTACGCGCGATAACTCAAATAAACTTTATCGGAATTCCATAAAACTTAGTATACGCACATATAATGTCAAACCGCCTTTTATATTAAGGCGGTCCAAGCAGCCCAGCAATAAATAAATGATAAGAATGAACATAATTTTCAGCATAATTTTATTTGACTTTGATATGAATAATAACCGGTAGTACATATGTACTGTTTAGTATCAAAAGATTCAGCTCAATATATGATAAACAGTAAGAACATTCATTTTATTAAGAATAGCAACATTAATAAATTAATAAACTTTGATTAATTATTGCATATAAGTAACAGCAGCTAGTGACTAGGAGAAAGCCTGACGATGCTGGGATATTCCTAGGGTAAGGTAGCCGAGCCAAGAATTACAAGCCCAGGAATGCACTGTGTATTGTTTAAGTGTCCTTATCTGTACGAAGCTGGTACACTGTTCTATTTTGGAAGTCAGTCTTTTGTCCTAAGGTTTGACTTCTGACAGCTCTGCAGTTATAATGGCCAGCGTACAATGAGATAGAGATTTTATCGGTAAAGGGTATTTCCAAAAGTATCTTGTCTTGGGGAAAGCCACGGAAGTTGGAAATTTTGGAGTTTAGTATAATTCGCGGTTGGTAATGTAGATCGCGAAATTAAATATAAGTTTAAGGTCAGGTGACCATGATCTACCAATGACGATTAGTGGAGGGGATCATATAGTTTTTCTAGGCAGTTGATGCTAATTAATGGAGTGTGTTAGAGAGGCACTCTGTATCACGGCGAGGAGTCGTGAACGTCAGACTCAGTACCACGGCGTGGAGCTGGACACATCATTCTTTCTGCATCACGGAGTGAGCCGTGAACGTCGCTTATATATCTCTTGGCATCGAGCCGTGCACTTCGCACACTTAGTGGCACGCGCCTATTATCTCCGAGTAAATAATATATCATACTCAGAAATTTTCGTGAGGATAATTTATTGTACTTATAAATTTTCTCCAGCATAATTTGCCGAACTTAGAATTTTTGCCAGTCATACAATTGAAAAGACTTAAACAATTTTGTTAAGAAACAAATAGTTGATACTTGAACTTATTATCCAACATCATATAATTGGAATTTGTGATTCTATTTTATCAAGCGAGTCATTATAACTTCATAGCAAATCTATCTACCCAGGTAAAGTGATTCACAATAAGAAATATTTGTATACGAGTTTGTAAACTGAACAGATTATTGTACATTATCAATTACTTGTAATAAATAATCAAAACACCTGAACTCTGGGGATATTATTTATAATAGTAAGTAGTATCATCCGTCCTTCACTCTCTACCCTGAGAATAGAGTCAACTGCTCAGAGACCGATCGGTCTAGCTGGAGCGCATCGCATCAGCTTCTCAAATATAAATTTAGTATAAACCAACCGGTTTATACAAGGCGCCCAACCGAGAAGAGGACCCGCTACAAGATTTTGGACAAAAGGGGTTGAATGTTGCCGGGATAAAGCCCAAATTAGCGCCTATTTTGTGGTAATATATTAGAAAGAGTTTATCAATTGCAAATCAGTATTCATGACAACATGTTGTTTTACAGTGATCATTTACAACTTTGGAAGTTTCAATACAGTTGGGTATTGACAAATAACACCACCCAAATATACCTTCACATATGCTTACCAAACTAGACATTTCTTAATAAAAGACTTGAGACTTTCCCGGCGTTGGTTATATATAATGGTCTCTCGGGCTTCCAACCGGGTTAAAATATGGTTTGCTTCCGAGCTTTCGGCTGCTGTCAGCTCTGCAGCCATCTTCTGGGAGAGAAGTGCGCTAGTTCTGTGTCTGGCTCCTTTTTATAGCTGGTGGAGTTTGCAGAGAGCGACCAATCGGAGCACAGGAAATCCCAGGGTGAAAAGCAGGAATGCCATTGGTTGGTGTTGAAGTTGGTCCTGATTTGGCCCGTTCCTGGGTTTCCTGGGTTCCCTGGAACCCAGCAATCAGAATTCTACAGGAACGGGCCAAATTTACTGCTATGATTAAGTAAAAATATTCCTTAAAAGAATAAAAGGGGATATCTAGTAGCCATTTGTGAAACGATTTTTTAAATTCAGTAAAGCCATTTATATGACACTGCTGGCAAAATTTATTGAACATAGAAATGGCAATTGGAATTATACCAGCCTTTAGACTTGGCTGGTCTAGCATGTGGTTCAACAAGCTTAAAATTATTCCTAGTAAAATAACTGTGTACAGAAGATAGAATGTTATTGTTACTCAAAATATTTTTTATATTAGCTTAAAAGGCCCGGCGTCGCCCGGGTTTTTATTTTGTAATTTGAAATTAACTTATAAAGGACTTTGGATTTTCAAACTCTAGGGCCTTGTATAATATGTACAGGTAGGGGGGAAAAACCGGACCGACTAAAATATGTAAGTTGCCGATATGAGCCACTGCGCATGCCTATCGGCATTCACCGGATAGCAGGGAATATATTGAAATTTGTTCTACAGCCGATAAATTGCTTCAAATTGAGAAGTAATTTAACGTAATTTGCAATGATTGTTAAAACAAACGTTTACGTTACATCTCTTACATTTATTTAAGTATCACAAGGCTCTGAAATCAGGTACAAGAGTCGATCCGATTTTTCTCCCCTTCCTTTACATAGAACTTGAAATGAGGAAGAACGACTTATCACTCTTAACCTATTCCCTCAGAAAACGCAAGAATATCTTTTTGTCTCATAGAGAATGTAGAATTTTGCATTCCGTTGCTTCTACACACCATGCCTAGGAGGGGTTAAAATAAGAAGAAACATAAATTCCGATTACATAAGATTGTATTGTCTTGATGGAAAATGTTATTTATCACTCTCGTGTTACCATACAACCGTTTCGGAGCTGAAATTAAAAAAAAGAAGTCAGTATCACTTTCATACTTTCCGCCCCCAAAACCTGGGACATAAAATACTGCGGGCATAGGACTGAAAATGTTCCATCCTATTTGTCTTCTTTTAGATATTTAGGCCCTATGAAAAACATCCCTGTACTAAGCCTACAGCTATGAGTGACGTAGCAGTGGACAGGACTTTTTACGGACTTCTGATGTAACATACTCACTGGCACACACTTAAGTTGTCCCTGTAATACGACCGCTTATTCTACATGAAAAAATGAGATTTTCTATGTCGAGAGTAGAAAAATTTACGTGACAGCTTCACATTCTGCTTTATTTTCGTGGATTTCATTCTTCAAGAATTATTTTCACAAATGTATTAATTACATCGGTAGCATCATAATTTGTTAAAGCCCAGTATTATATAGTTCCCAAAGTCCTATGTGAACGCTGTAAACAATACTGTTAACATGATAACTAAATTGCATTTCATTTTTTCAGTAAAATATTTTCAGAAACTATATACATTTTCAAGGGAAGGAGCTTGTTTGAATTTTAATTTTAACCCTGTTACTTCCCGGGCTTAACTGGGTATGTTTGGAAAATTTCGTGCAAATTGGTTAAGAAATGTAGATTTTATGTTATATAAACATGTGACAGCAGAACTCTCAAACTGTGCCTCATTTCACATTTTCGACTTTTTCCGTAGATATTCCAAAAGTTTTCTTTCAGACAAACCTTGTCCTGACAATTACGAAAAAAAAGCCAAATAGTTCTAGCCGTTCTCAAGTGATGCTGCGACATACACGTGGCAATAGATTACGATTTATATAGATAGACATTTATATATATCTATACATACATAGACATTTATATATATCTATACATACATATATGTATATATATATGTATATATGTATACATGTATATATATATATATATATATATATATATATATATTAATAACAGTTAAAAAACCTTCCGACACAAATTATCGCTTGCAATGCGCGTCATAGGGCCTATGCTAAATTAGTTAAAATGCGAATAACACTCTTTCTGAAATTTTAAAACTTTGATAATCCCATTACCATTACCCCAAATGGTTATACCATATGTCATTATACTATAAAAAATTCAAAAAATATATTTCTAAGTTAACTCATGGGTACTTAAGGCTTTAGTTGTCTTGAAAGATGTATCACTACATACATGGTCTATGTGAGGTTCCCAGGACAGTTTAGAATAAATGATAATACCTAATAATTTTACATTTGGCTCAGTAGCAGCATTATGATGATATTTCAATGTAAACAATATTCTATGCGTTTTGCTGGAATTAAAGCATAACCTATAATACTTGTTTCAAGATGTGTACGGAGCAAAAGTAAACAACCGAATGTGAGAGCACAAATCACAGATCCCAAGGGTTCGCTTTTTAGGCTGTTTAGTCGGTTACATACAGTAAAGTCCATTGAACTTTCTTTTTTAGATTAAACGCCAAGGGTCCCGATTTCCGTTCCCAATGTAGACCTATTGTATATATTTACAATTTGTATCTTTTCGCCACTGAACAAACCTTTTCCCCGCACATTTCTTTATTGGTGACAAAAGTTCTGAAGGCCCTGGCTCGCAATTTTCTTCCATAATACAAATTATTAGAGGTTATGAATATTAATTTTATTTAAAATATGTGGTGTACTTCATCACACATTATGCAAATGAAAAGTACAATGAATTAATGAATTATGTTATGAAATAAGTCTTGTATTTAGTAACTTATGTCACTTGTTTTTCTTCAGAATCAAGAAATTTGCCATGGCAATGATAAAAACAAATGAAATCTTGTTTGCCGTATTTATGTTGTAAAAATGTAAGCTATGTTGTAAATAAGAAAGAAAACACCTCACTTAACAGAACTTATGTTTTCATAACTACATAAGATATAAATAATTTTACGATGTGTGTGGAAAGGAAGTAAACATCTGACAGAGATTGTCGCAATATTGTGAAGTATGCGCTGGTGCGATTAACCATTGAAACGACAGAACACAGTTAGCCAAGGCAAGTCTGTTGTTTACTTCTGCTCCGTACATATCTTGGATCAAGTATAGCACAAAACCATTGACTGAATTCAGTTAAAGAAACATACACGTCTCTATTTAAGCCATTCATATCGTGTCTGTAAGCGCGATGACTCTAATACTCTTTATCGGATCTTCATGAAACTTGGTATACGCATTTATAACTTCTATGGAAAGAAGTCTGTTCATATTGGATAAAATCGGTTGACCGTTACCGGAATAATGCCTAATTCAGTACCTATTTTATGGTAATATTTTAGACAGAATTTATCAAATGGAAATCAGTTCTCATGACCTCCTATTACTTTACAGTGTTCATATACGGCTTTTGAAGTTGCAATACAGGTACCTTTGACAAATAGCTTAACACTATCCACATATTCCTTCACATATGGTTATCAAACTTTAGACCTCTGTTCTTCCGTAAGCTCTGCTTAATGAACCGATCTGGAGCTTAACTCGGAAAACGATTTTAAAAAATCTTATATTTGCATATCATAATTACAATTATCACTGATAAAACAAAAGCATTCTGGCACTTTGTTATATTAGTTTACCTGATTTTATTGTTCATCCAGCAGCTAATGATTGGGATAGGGATAGCTTTTGGATGCACCTTAATATCAGTGAAGAGGTTGAGTTTCAGTTTTATTTTGTTTGTTAGCATGGATAATACCTGAAATTTTTACATAGTAGAAACTGTAACGGATTTGTATATAGATTATAAACAATAATATTAACAATTTCAGATTGAGAATTGAAGGAGTGAATCCTACAAGTAAATTCTCACTATAGAGGAGATGTACGGAAATATAAAATTAGTGCATGAAAGTTATTTGATGGGTATTGTAGTGGAAATGTTAATAGTGTTCATGAAAAGTCATTGTTTACTTATGTTTTGCAAAAGTTGAGTTACTGACGAGTATTTAGTGTGAGTGTTCAAGGGGAGATGCATGCGGTTGGAGTCAGAACATCAATTTTCTGTTTATTAGCTTATAAATTAGTTTGACATCATAAGAATATAATCCTAAAGTTCAGATTTAAATTCTATCTACAACTGTGTTAAAAATGTGTTTGTTTAAAGGATTGCACTGGGTTACGCCCACTTTCTGTCAGAGAGCATTTCCAAGTTTCTACTTTTTCCCTATTTGGGCGGGCAGATCTTTCAGAAAGCTTTGATACCTGTTCAAGAAGGCTGTGGCAAGATGGAGATATGCGGGTTCTGTTTGTAAACATATGTGTTATAAGCGTATTACAGTTTTTGCTTGGAATTTAAGTTTTTCTAGTGGGAATTTCAGTTTGTGCTTCTTGTATAATTCTCAAAATGCCAAGACAGCGTCTAAAAGCTTACAAAAGACTTACTAAAAGCCGTGTAGAACGTCTTAAGACGAAGATTTCTGATGAAACAAGTGGCAGTAATTAAACAAAAAACTTGAAACAAAGTGCTTCAAAACAAAAAGTTGGCAGGGGAATTTTAGGTGATGTAGATGCAGAAACTCAAGAAGTTAGTGGCTTCAGATTAATATATATTAAGATTTTGAATGAAATTGTCAATTCCTCTTGTATATTTGTGGATGGAAATCTTTGAAACTTTATGATAAACCAGGTGAAAAAAAAGTTGGTATTGTGACAAAGATGCATCTCTATTGTGAGAACTGTGAAAGTGACCAAATATTCACAACATCTACAATTATAAACAATATTTATGAAGCTAATATTAGGTTATGTTATGCTATGAGGTGTGTGGGAATTTGAAGGAAAGGGACCAATTTATTTTGTGGACTAATGAGCATGACCTCACCTTCAAGCAGGTACACAAGTTTGAACAATCATCTTATGAATGCAGAAATAGTATGGTAAATGCAGCTAGTGAAGCCATAAACATGAACACTGAAATAAATGAAGAAGCAGACAAATCTCTTCATACTGATATAGTGATACTACTTGGATGAAGAGGGGTCATACATCTTTGTATGGTGTTTAATCAGTTACGTAATGTTCCCAATTTTCTTTTTTAGTTTCCGAAACTTACATTTTCATTAGGTAAGGTACATGTTTCTCCAAAAGTATTTAAGATATTGCACTGAAACTTTGCATAGTTGTTCTTGATTCAATAATACAGTTTCCTGTGACACAGAATTTTAATAAATCTTACAGAAGGTACGATACCGAAAAATATATGTTATAGAAAGTATCTAAAAAAAATTCAAATTAATAAAATATTTTTAGAAACAAAACTAAGACTCCTAAAGAAATTCTGTTCCACAACGTTTCTCATTTATTTGAATGTAGTGTCTGAAAAATCTTAAAATGATTGCTTCAGTAGTTTTCAAGAAACGCGTACCTTAGTGTGATAGTGTATTTTAAATATTGTAAACAGCATAAATTAAGTAAAAATCAAATAAATATTTCCAAACTTCATGGACATATTGTGCAGATACATTTCTAACTGGGTGCAAAATTTGGTAAACATATCTCAAACAGAAGTGAAGTTATGTTAAAATTTGTACGAGGCTGCATTACCGCATACGTCCCCCCTCAAATATGGAAGATTGAATTAACATAAAAACAACCATCTAATGACCAGGGAAAGAAACCTTAATGTATCTACCACAATTCTGTGAATAATATATAAATTCTAATATTGCAATTTCAAGTAAATTGTGCATACACAGTTTGTTGTAAAACCTTCTTTTTTACTCATTACTTCCCGTCATCAATATCAACAAAAGCAATATAATGTAAAATCCACTTGCCTAAACGCAACATCATATTACAATACTTAGAATATTGGGAGTGGAAAACGAACACAAACAAAAAAAAACTTTTCTCATGGAAATGGTGTCAGCTATCATTCCAAAAGTTATATGAAAAACTATATGGTTTTCCGAATAAACTGCACAGACTCGTTTCTGAAATATAGTTAGGCTTAATGATTACGTACATAATTAGAGATCTGCAGTATAAGTTATTCAGTTTGCGGGCTGAAACTGTTTAAACAAATAATTATTGAATTGAATTGAATTGAAGTAGAATAGATAGGTTTAACAATATATATGTATATATACTTTCAAACAGTTACAGTAATTCGTTTAAAACTGAACATAAGAGCAACCCTCATAAAAACGCATTTTTTAAAACTTTTAGGATTGAACCAGTGTATCTAGACACAGAAATCATATAAAAACTAATTATGTTCAGTTGTTTACTACTGATCATTAACGATTGGTACCAGCTACAAATGATATTTCTTTATAGAACTTTACAAAGAACGCTTTGTTTGCCATCCATTTGTTTTACTGATTTCATAAATGCAAAAAGAATCTACTCTTATACAATTCAACGGCCCTAAATAGCGTGCTTGCTCGCCCGCTTCATGAGACATCGGGTATACTCGGCGATGTTCGTCTCTCGCAGTCTAAACTTTCATGACGACTACAAAATTAGGAAGGAAACCCGTTTCTTTATTATATAAGGCCTAAGTGAAATGAACACAATGAACAAATATTCTAATTTTATTTTTACTTACAATTTTCATAGCTCTGAACCACAAACATTTTTAATAATCTACCAGTGTAATTTTCTTAAAAATCCTGGAGTCAATGAATAATGGCGGGCGAAGCCGGGGGCAACAGCTGTAAAATATTGGTGGTTTTATCTCTTGAAATATCGCCGATAATACGATAATAATCCAAACAAACCATTCCTTCCCTTGAAACATTATATAATTTCTGAAAATTACACTGAATTGATAAAATAAAATTCACATCATATTCATGTCAATAAACAGCTGAGAAACAATACGTATTATGTGCTCACAGGTTCTTTGGAACTGCATAATCGATTCTGATATAGTTTTCCCAGGGGGCGCTTTCAGTCTTGGAATGTACTCTAAAGCAGGAATTTTAGGTGTTTCATTAATTATTAATGGCTTAGTTTATGAATGATTCGCGTGCAAGTGTTAATAAATATAATGCTTTAATAATTATTATACTCTTAATTTTTTATTTTTAAAAGAATTATCGTGGCGAAGCCACGGGCACCTCCTAGTTACAAACATAGCGTGAACGGCAGGATACTAAGTGTTAAGAAAGGGAGTTGGTGAATTTCAGGAAGAAACGTCAGCATTCCCTCTATGGCTGTAATGGTGCGTCAGCTAGGAGCAGTTTTGGAGATATGCGAGGAGAAAATGCAGGTGTCGCTTATTGCTTGGCTCATGATGTGGAATATACGACAGGAAATGCTATGAACAAAGGGAGAAATAAAACCCATGGTAGGGTAAAGGATAATAATATTTTAGGCAAGTTAACTATTGATCCATATCAATGCTATTTCCAGACACTGTATGTTATATATATTAAAACTTTTACTCGGGAAGCCACCATAGAAAGATAGAAAATAGGCATTGTCAATAAATGGAATATAGTGATAAATGTAATTACAAACTTATAAAATAAATAAAGTTTATAAATGCACTTAAACACCTCAATAGACGTAATTTAAACAAATAAAAATAATTTACTGAAAAAAACACTTCATGTTCACAAACTCAGACACACCGCAGCTCGTTTATAGTTATTTATGATGTAAGACCATTATATAGAACTTAAGAGGCAAGCACGAAATTAATAAAACGAGCGCTAACGAGTCTTTTTATTCGTGGAAGTCTGTTAAGTTCTTATAACGATAGAACATTGTACGATGTTTTATGCTATTTTGCACTGTAAATTTGAAAAGGAAAATATTTTCAGTTTGCTTTTGCTTACAATTGTAATAATTTTTTTTTTTTTTGGTAAGTTCGTATGTAGCGGGATTCAGCCTCTTTTGGTTGTGAAAAATTTGTTTGGAACAAATGACATATGAAGAAAAATAATATGGTCTCTACATTTGCTGAGAATAGAAATTTAGTTATGATACCTCTCTTCAAGTTATACCGTTATAGATTATATAAATAAATAACTAATATGGAATAATCCTTCTCATTGATATGGAATTGCAGACCTTGAATGAAGGGGGAAATGTAGGCCGTAAGTAATGTTTTGAGCGATACTATTATGTAGCAGCCGTTACGAAGCAGTAATTATAACTAACATACATTTTCAAATAACATTAAACAGCAATAGCCATTAATTGTCACTAAGTTAATAATTAGGTAACTAACTTGCACGAATTACACAACACTTAATATCAACACAATTCAAAGGGTGGATATGTCACGCGACATACAAAAATACTCAGGAAAGTATAAAGAAGTGAAATAAAATATCTTACTAATTATACAAATAATAGTATATTATTAATCAATAGAATCATGTAAAAGTAAGAAAAGTAATAAAAAGAAATGAAGAAATTCATGGTTAAAACCATACATCAAAATGAGCATAAAATGGCAAGGAATTAAAATATAGTAACCATATGATAGTAAGACTAAAAGCCAAGTCATTATAGAGGGTTAAACCCAAACGAATCATACTTTCCCCTCTGTTGCACAAATTATGCTCAGCAGTACTAGTAACTAATTGGCGTCATTAAGAGCCAATCACGAAAGAGCCAATCACGAAAGAGCCATTCATTTAAACTAAGTAGAGGGGTCAGGCATATCGTATACAGTACTATTAAGAGGCGAAGTGGGAGAGATCATATAAGACGATACCACAGCGCCATGAGGGCATTCTCCAGCATTCGGCGGTTATTCAGCATTCATGAAGATTCATTAAGCAGTATCTGGTATTTAACGATCACGTCGAGGAAGCAGCCATCCCCGGACCGAGATGAAACAGCATCCCAGGATCACCCGCGCTCGTCATAATACAAGGTTTGTTAATCCCGTGTAACGTACTGAAAAAGTGTAACTGCTTTATTTAGAATAGGAGCGACTTTTATTGCCCTATAGATAATTCAGAGGTATGAAATTCCTTGAATAATTAATTAATATTGTCCGAGGAATCTCGCAGTAATTAGCTTTGCAAAAACGCAAATGAAAATCCCGTGCTTCTCTCCTACCCACGTGTATAAAATAATTACTAATATTATACTTCAAGAACCAACCGTGAGCCACCACGAGATACAAGTCATGGTTAACGGACACGTGGCGAGGAGGCCACTGAAGATAGTTCCGTGACAGTGATTTTATGAGATTTTGTAAATTTTATTTATTTTATAAAGGTGACGAAATGCAGTTTTTATTTTAACTATCGGAGCTCCAAGCCAGCAAAACATAACAAAACTTTCATGAACGGTATAATAGTATATATAATTTTTATGAACAGTATACGTGAACACATAGATTTAACTAACTCACCTATATATTTTATTTAAGTAAATTCATTGTATAAATAAAATGAAAATTACTACATACACTATGTAAATATATAACATAGCAACATTTTACCAACCAATTAACTTCATTATGTTCTATTATTTATGTTTTATTTTAATTGTATAAACTGTTAAAATATTTTATGACGATAGATAGCATTTGCGGAACACCATTGACTGAACTTAATGGAATATACTATAAACAAGACATATACATATTATACAGGGAAACATGCTCATAAATACTAAAAGATCAATACAGTGTATTTTCAGATGGCCTGAAGATGATGTAGAAACACCGAAAGGCCTAGGCGACATCTCACAAAATTTATCTTAGTTGAGCAGCCGGTATCTTATTTATTTTATTACATTCAAGAAGGATGCAATACGCATTTCACATTCGTATCAACACAGACAATAAATTGTTAACATGAATAGTTCCCCTGAAATAAGTATTTCATTGCTCTACCGATAGAATCCATTACCAAAAACCCAGAATAGCATTAATAGTCCAGTCACCTGGTACTGAAAATTGGGATTGCCTGGAAAATGGTCCGAAGTTTATAATTTTTTTAATATGTTATAAATGGGTATTCTGTGGTGTAGAATCCAAGTTTTCCAATTCGAGAACACTGTTCGGACTTCAGGGCGGCAAAAAAAAAACCCGAAATTTTGGGTCTTTTTTCAGTATTTTCCTTATAACTCCTAAACAACACGTTTCAGCTTAAAACATTTCATTACAAAAGTTAAAGAGCAAACCATTTACTATTATTTTCACGGTTTACATGTTTTCTAGGACCAAATATGTACCGAGATATGGCGCTTCAAAGTTTTGAAAAAATTTCAAAATACCGAAAAACTGCGGAAAATGCACCATTTTCCCTAGTAGCTTTCATCTTTAAACATTTCTATATGAATAACGTTCAATAACCTATACAATAGAAATCTCATCCTTAATGAGATGTTCATTTAAGATTAAAGTACAAAATTATCGTTGTATAAAAATGTATTTTATAAAAAATTTTACTACATGTGATATGTGAATGTATTAACTAAGTTGAAAATGTGTAAATTATAGCAATTCGGCATCATCTCTCAGTAATTCCTCCTGTGCAATGATCTCATCGATGATGTCCTCCTCGTCGTCGCACTCAATGTCCGTGACTCCCTCGTTGATGTTTGTCTCAGGCGAATTTTCTCAAGCATTTCCTGCACAATTTTTGCAGATGGCTGAGTACAGGAATCCTGCTCTTTTGCAGCTGCAAGCCCCGGTGCTATACCCTTTCGTGCTCTTGCATTCTAACATGTACAACTACTGTTCTTGAGCAGCATCCATGGTCATTGTTATGGGGATCAGCCCTCGTTTCGTTAAATTGACAGTAACTTTTCGTAGCCAAGCCACGTCTGCGCTTGCAGATAGGTATGAAAAGCATCTTGTGCAGGGGGAAATCTAGCAAGGTTGGATTTGTATTTGCCACGGTGTTGGAAAATATTCGGTAGCGAAGGTCGTCCAGAGTATCTGTGTCCATGTTTCCACCATACAGTCACTGTGGTACAGTATCACAAGAAACTTTGCCCCTGCATTCGAAATATGGCGTAGTTTGGCTTCATCATCTTTGAGAACACTAACGATGTCAGACAGATAAAGGTTTTTCTCATAAATAGTGAAAACTTTCTTCTTTCCTTGTCCAAATGGGTTTGATGTATTGTCACACACGCTTGCTGTATGAAGGAAAAGAATATCCTGAGTATTATATTTGCACGAAGCTGACGAACACAAAACACTGAGGGCATTACCTCTCCCAATCTTTTGGAAATAAACGTTCTTTTCAGAAGAACCTAATGCAGTCAGAAATACTAAGAGATTGACGTTAACACCTGTGAAAGTAACACTATCGTAGTCAGCAGCCTTAGATATTGCAGTTTTCACTATAATGACATCGGCATCTTCTATTGCCTGCTTAACCTCGATACCCTTTGCTTCCATTTCAGTCATCAGCATTGAAATAAAGTTGTCGTTGGACAGAAATTTTTATTGTGACAGTGTAACGACTGTTTTTAACTAAAATAAAAGTTTTCTGGACTATTGCAGCAAAGCCAAGGCGATATCGTTCAGATTTGGTGTTGTGATAAGCGAAGTCACTAAGGTATCCATCGAATACTATTATGGCATTATACCCAAATTGTTTCTGTACGTAGTTCACGTAGATCTTGCACAGTGACTCGAACGTGAGTCATGTAGTCTTACCCCATACAACCTTGTGCAGTCAATTACTGCACATTTTCTGCTTTCAATGTCTTCTTCCTGTAAGGAACGAATGCTGAAATGGAAGCAAAGGAGGACATCATAGATAAGATCATTGCTCAGGAGGAATTACTGAGAGCTGATGCCGATTTGCCATCTGAAGCAATGAGGTCGAGGCTTTTATGAATCAATATTAATAAATAATTTGTAATAATTTACTCATTTTCTACCCACATACCATCACATGTAGTATACATTTTTATAAAATACATTTTTATACATCGATAATTGAGTACTTTTTTCTTAAATGAACATCTCGTTAAGAATGGGGTTTCTATTGTGTACGTTATTGAACGTAATGCATATAGAAATGTTTAAAGATGAAAGTTACTAGGGAAAATGCTGCATTTTAGGCAGTTTTTCGTTATTTTGAAAATTTTTGTAAACTTTGAATCGCCATATCTTGGTACATATTAGGTTTTAGAAAACGTGTAAGAGGTGCAAATAATAGGAAATTTCATGCTCTTTAACTATTGTAATAAAATATTTTAGGCTGAAACGTGTTGTTTAGGAGTTATAAGGAAAACACCGAAAAGAGCCCAAAAAATTCGGGGTTTTTCGGCCGCCCTGAAGTTCGCACAGGGTTCTCGAATTGGAAAGCTTGGATTCTGCACCACAGAATACCCACATACAATATATAAAAAAATCATTATCTTCGGAACTTTTCCAGGCAAAAGTACCTGGTGACTGGACTATAAGTAAATTCCAGGAATAATAGTTGACTGGAACGAGAGAGTTGGCAACGCAGCGTTCCTAACAGGACAAAGAGAGGGAGAAAGAAGACTGCCACTACTGCAATCACCTGGCGGTAAGCTAAGTTTACCCCACCAGTACAATGTCGCACTCAACGCAGAAAACCCTTACATTGTTACGCTCAACGTTTTCTTAATTAATCCCGGCATCTTTAACCCATGCAATTATCATTATATTATATTGGCTTACGATTCTGTACTGTGAAATACCATCTAGTTTATGGACCGAATCTTTGTTGACGAAAAAGTTATTTATGGTATTTTGAATATTGTAAATGATTAATAGTTACACAACAGTGGTATTAGAAGGTGTAATAGTTTTTGTAGTGGTTAAAATGAAGGAAATTGATAATTATTAATTTTCACGAAAGGGAAGTGAACGATAGTGACATATGGTGATATCTTGTATAACCTTTATAACCTTAGTTTTTTTACCATAACAGGCTCAGCCTGTAAAACTGAAACTTTACATAGACGGAGAGAGTTACGTTAAACAATGATTAAGATTCAAAATAGCATAAAGCTATTAAATGGGAACTATTTGGCTGCTTGGATGTTTATTTCACGGCTTCCTGGACGGTTATTAACACATTTAACTAATTTTTGCATAAAGTGCAACAATATATTAACCAAATGCTATCAAGAAGGTTTTGAGCACAAGGGGTGTAACTCAAAAAATGTCAGTAATGATGGTATAACATCATTAGTGTCTGGATTATTTTCAGAGGACCATTGCAGTAAGTGCTTGCTTTTACGATGGCCACTGGTAGGCGGAAGCCGGGGCGACGTGGGCGACGGGGGCGACGCGTACTCCCCAATAGTTGAGTGGACTCCAGTCATTTGTTTTCACCTACACATGGGCGTATTCAGAGGGGGGCTGAGGGGGCTACAGCCCCCCTAAACGTTAAGTTATGCTAATACGTTGCACAGAAGGACATTTTAATTTGGCAGATAGCAGACAGTTTAATTGCACATCCTGACTCATGAAATGAGTAAGACGAATCGTGAAATAGAAATGCCGTTACTGCTTTATCTAAGTTTAGGCTTCAAAATTTGTGAAATAAGCCCCGGAAAAATGAGGTATGCTCTATTGAAATGTTTTTTTAAAGTTTGTTGGCTGCATTGTACTATTCTCTTCTTCACTTGTTTCATTACGTAGTTCTTTGGCGCGCATGCACGGTAGTTGCCCCTTTTGTCTGCCTGTCAGCGAGTCTGTGGTTCGTTCAGGCAGAGTAGTGCGAGCAGTCATCGTGATGTGAGCCTTAACTTTGTGATGGCAACCTGATGAAAGAGATGGTCAGTTCTGCTTCAAGTTCGTCTAAATTAATTTGAAATATCCCTTCAGAATTGATCTGGAATTATTTCTAAGTGTTTAAACGTAAAAATTGATTAATGGGACGCAGTTTCACACGTAAATTCCGTAACTCGGATTGTTGCACTCTCCAGGTACGCATTATGAGAAATAAGATGTAGTGAGAATTGGTAGAAACTTCTGTATTCTGTATCATGATTCATATGAGGATTCATTGTACATATTAGTTCACATTCTAAGCTATGAATTATCATTATGGAATGGTTTAAAGTATTAGCTGAGTGCAGGTTAGTACGTTACACTAAGGGTATGCTTCATTTAGTTCGCCATTTTTTAATAACAACTCCTTGCATTTTGGGGTCGAGAATGCTAGTAACATGGCGTACCGGAAAATCAGCTTAGGTTTGCCTGTTTAAATTACCTTGATGTTGGCTTATTCCCTTGTTCTGGATTAATTTCTACTGGGAATATACTGTTGTACATTTTTTTCGTAAATATTTATAATGAAATTATTTATAATAATAATGGTATTTATTCAGGGGTTATGTATTGCAAATACGTTTGCTTGAAGAATGTTTGCTTTAGGTCATTAACTTCCTTACGCTGTTGTGCTCGCGTAAGCTATTGATAACTTTGCCCTGCGAGATTCTATCTTGTTTCATCTCGTCAAGTTCCGTAAGTGCCTATAGTGCTTGCAATCTTAAGATGTCCCGTTTATTCTAAAGTCACATTTCTTTCGTAGTTGTCTATATTTGTTAGTATAGTATAGTCAGATTTTGTCAGTATATGCATTTATTTTCTACATTGTTATAGTGCTTTACATTTTCAGTACCTTTCTTCTGTCATATAGTAAAACTTACCGTAACTTTATAGTGATTCCTTCCAGCCGTATGTTTGGCTAGATATTTCTGTTTTGAAGATCGAAGTTCGTACTACCTTATTTGCTTAAATCTTTCGATATTCATTAGTTTTTGCGTATATATAATTCCCTCCTAATAATTTTTTCTTTCATATGCTAAATTTCTTTAAGTGAATATTTAACGCAGTCTAGCCTTTTGGGGATTAATATATATAATACACCGTGTCCGGGAAAGACCTGACGAAAAAGAAATAATTATATATCAGAAACTATTACTGTTACTGCCTCAGTATTTTCACAGTTAGAAAGACAAACTCAAAAAGTTTTGTTTTGTAGCATCGCGTAATGCGCATGAGCATGCACATTTTTGTTGCACGAGGAGAAACGAGAAAAAGCTAATTCTGCGCAGCGTGTGTAGTCAGTCTTATTCTGAGAACTGGGAATGCAAGTTGTGCCTAGGCTACAACGTCGTTTCCGAACAGACAAAGGCCGAAATCCTCCCGCCCGAAACAGCATCCTTCATTGGCACAAGCAATTTCTGGAAATAGGTAATGTTGAGTCACAGCAGGGAAAGGCAAAGACATCGCGCATAAACGATAATGACATTGAAAGGGTACGGGCTGCTTTTGTAAGAAGGCCGAGGAAATCAATTCGTGAGGCGGCAAGACAACTGCAAATGCCAAAATACACAGTCTATGGGAGAGAAGGACCTACACCATGGCCACCAAGGTCACCTGACATGACCCCACTGGATTTTTTTCTCGGGGGTTTTGTGAAAGACAAAGTGTATCGCACACCTGTGACCGATAATGCAGATTTGCGTGGCCGAATCTACGATGCAATAACACTAGTCAGACCGGAGATGCTTTCGCGTGTGTGGCACGAAATTGAGTATCGGGCCACAAATGGTGCTCACATAAGGCTTATTAAAACTCATCGTGTTTCTCTTTGTAACCGTGAAAACATCACGTCAATAAATGCAATAGTTTCAGATATATAAATATTTCTTTTTCGTCAGGTCTTTCCCGGACACCCTGTACTCTGCCAATACGTATTTTTGTATTCTAAATTTCCTTTAAGTAAATATTTAACGCATTCTAGGCTTCTGGTTTATTATATAATTCCATACTATAATATTTCATTCTTATTCTAAATTTTTTCAAGCATACATTTAACATATTTCATTATTTTTGATCTGCTCAAGGTTTTCTGCACTCAGTTTAGGTTTCAATATTAGTGAAGCATACTTTTAAATATTACTCTCCAGTTTGATAATTTCACTTGAAATAAAATATTCAACATTTTATATATATGTAAATCTTATTGATGCCTATGGTTGCTGTTTGAGTATCTATATTTTTTATTTAACTAAAGTTAAATATATTTAGGTGAATTTTATAAATATATAGTTTGAATTTATAAATAAATTGTTATCCTGTTTTCTGAAAAAGTAAATTATCAGTTATTTACTATTGGCATATCCTATCCCACCTGGAATTTAGAAGATCTTTCGGCCCTAGGTTATATCCCAGGACGTTCTTTTCCAGATATCTTCAAGTCTGTGTTTAAAGGTTAATTATAGTTAACTGCATTGGTTAAATATCCAAACTTCTACTTTCCTTTTTAATTCCAATATATATATATATATATATATATATAGTTTGCCTTATTTGATAGCATTGGTATTTGGTGAACTAATTGTCTTATTTATCTTCTTTATACTTATTTATTCCACTCAGTTTTTCAAATATAAATATGTTACCTTAATACACCTAAAACATTGCAAGTGGTAGCATTTTGTTTCTAAATTCCTGGTGGGGTGGATTTAGTGGTTAGGTTAGATTTTGAAATTTGGAAGATATTGTAAATCTCTGACTTAATTAATTAGTCAAACTTATCCAAGCTCTTGTCTGTACCATGGCCACTCAAGTTAGTAATTTTCAGGCAGGTTTGAATGTTGATGTACATTCTATTCCAGTCACTTCTAATTTTCAACCATTGGGTGTGCAATCAGTGGTCGTTGTAGCCGAGTTTACTGAAATGGAGATTGTTCATCCTTTAAATAATCTTATTGATAGAGAAGAGCCTTTTATAGTTGAGAAGGTGGATGATGTCATAGCTTTTTTGCGATTTTTGGTAAAAGTCACTTTCCAAGCAGCAGTATTTCAAATTCTAGATAATGCAGTGTTACAGTTATTAGTATCAGTGCTTTCTGGTCAAATTTTGGAATTCCGTTTTGAAGCACTTGGTAGTCAAGCATCTCTATTTCAATTTCATAAGCGTATTCTTGATACTTTCATTCCAGACAGATTAAGACATGAGTTTTTGCTTAAATATTATTACAGACCGCAACGTTTTGATGAACCAATCCTTGAATTTGTACAGGATATTAAAACGTTTGGCGCTGTTTTCCAAGTTAATGACAATGAAGTTCAGACCATTGGAGTTATATTATCTGGGCTTAACCCGGTGACGCGTTCTTGTTTACATTTTGAGTAGAAACCTTCCCTTATTTAAGCAATTAGAAGCTGTGACAAAAAATGTATCTGAAATTAATTGTGGTGATAATAAAAGAGCTGAAGATGCTTGTGCGCAGAGTGTAAATTCTATTGGTTCTCCTATTGCGCAGCGATCTATTTCTTTTTTGTCGAAAAGATGTTACGTTTGTCGTCGTGTAGGCCATTTAGTACGGAATTGTCAACAGAAGTTAAGGGGAGATGGTAGTTTTCAGTGTCAAAAAAAATCGATTTTTTTCTTAGGCTCATGTAATAGAACATGTGTTGTGAACATTTTGATATATAGGTCTTATATGTTGCGTTATTATTAAGCCAAGCAGAGCGACCTGGAGCTTTCTAAAATGGATAAAATACCATAAGGCACGTCATTTTCTTTCCGCTCTCCTGTAAAATCACATTTTTTGTATTTCAGGTACCATTTTCTGAAAAGCTATTCATGCTAAAATAATGAAACTTTCAGGAATTCATTATAGATGGATGACAAATCTCCCTTAGCAGAATTATGGGAAAAGTCTTGACTATAAAGAATTTCAACTATTTTTATTAAAAAAAAAGTATTTTTTTTAGTCGTGAAGTTTTTATGCAGTTTTCATGCAGTAATATTGTACATATTAGACTGATTGTGCTAGGGTAAATAGTAGTACCTATTGTTATTAAGTTCCCAAAGTTTCACAAAAATCTAAGCTACAAAAATTGAATAAAGCGAACCTATGTCAAGGGAAGTAAATGTAAAACAAAATTATCACCTATGTGTTAAAAAATTCTTTCCTACCAAACAGCTAGTTCTAGAACAACCATTCTCTCCTTATTTTAAACTGCAGAGCGCACTTGCAAAGCATAAGAAAATTCAACTAAATCTGACTGTTAACACCTGAGTTATGGCTTTTTGAACATACGCTATATTTTCTATCATTTTGCTAGCGGTAACTACCATCTCCCCTTAAGTGAAGTAAGGTCTAGAAATAGTTTGAAAGGCTCTCATGGAACTCAGACGCAGGATTTTAATTTACCGACTCAGAGTAATGTTCCTAGGCCGTGTGTAGAATATTTCTTACCGCCTATTTAGTATATCAAGGATCCAGTTATATGCAATACTATGATGTATCAGCGGATGGGATGTAAGGCTAGAGTTCCCATTCATCTTCCATGTGTAGAAGTGGCAGTTTTGCGGCATCCGGTTAAAGCCTCGCTGGATTCGGGTTCTTCTCATTCTTGAATTGATTTTCAGTTCCTTCAGAGCATTAATTATCCAGTTTCTCAAATTGAGGTTATAAAGACTCAGTGTAGTGCTGTTGATGGTAATCCTGTTCAGGTTTTGGGACGAGTTGAGATACCGTTGCGAATATGTAAATTTTCCTGGAAAGTTAAATTTTTTTTTAATTAGGCGTATGATCTGCCCAGTTATTCTTGGAATAGATTTTGCTATTAAAACTGGTTTGACAATAGATTTGGGGTCTGGCCTTATTAACTTTAAATTTTTCCTTGAATACAAGATTAAATTTCAGATTTCTGGCTGTAGTGAACGTTTGAACCAAACTTCTTTTTTGTCCCAGCATCATTTGCAGAATATTCAACCAGCTATGTTAGATCAGATTGATTTGAGCCATTTGGATGCCAAACAACAGAAGCGGTTAGTCTCTTTGATAGTCAATAATGCTAATGTACTTACAGAGGAATTAGGGGTTACTAATGCTATAGAGTATGATATCCAACTTAAGGATTCTTCTCCGGTGCGTTTACCACCATATAGACTATCTCCGCCAAAATTACATGTGCTGAGAAGCAAAATTAACGAGATGTTAGCCAAAGGTATTATCCGGCCTTCTATTTCTTCGTATGCCAGCCCAATTTTTCTGGTTCCTAAAGGCAAAGATGATTTTTGCCCAGTTATAGATTACCGTCTCAATAAAAAAAATAATCATTGAAGCCATGCCCTTTCCGGATATTCACTCTGCAGCACATTGGTTTGCTGGAGCAACCGTATTTACATCAGTAGATTTAAACAGTGCATACAACCAAATTCCCCTTAAGGAATCTTCTAGACACCTTACTGTTTTTTCAACACAATGAAACCAGTATGAATTCTGCAGATTGCCTTTCGAGGTGGCCACGGAGAACAGGTGTTGACCCGTCTTTTGGATAAAATCTTTTCAGATATAAAATTTCATTTTGTATATCATTACTTGGATGAACTTGTTATTTATAGTAAAGAATTTGATTCTCATATGATCCACCTTAAGGAAGTTTTTGATAGACTTAGTAAGGCCGGTCTGACTGTAAAATCTGCTAAAGTTAAGTTTGCTCATGCTAAGTTATCTTTTATTGGACACATCATTAGCCCTTCTGGAGTGTCCATAGATCCGGAGAGGACGGTCGCCATACGTAATTTTCCGCCTCCTAAAAATGTAAGGTCTGTTGCAAGGTTTATTGGAATGATTAACTTTTTCGCTAAGTTTATTCCCAAATTCGCGGCTAGAGCAGCTCCGCTAAATCTCTTGATTCGTAAGGATGTGGAATATTGTTGGGGGGTGGACAGCAAGCAGCTTTTGAGGACTTGAAATTAGCAGTGATGAACCCACCTATTTTTGCCATGGCAGACTTTAAACGCACATTCATATTGCAAACCGATGCTTGTGGTCAAGGGGTAGGAGCGGTATTACTACAAGAATTTGAAGACGGTCGTAAGCCTATAGCATTTTCTTCCCGTTCACTGAGTAAACAGGAACACATTTATTCTACCTATGATTTGGAGGCCTTGGCTGTCATATTCGCGGTTGAAAAGTTCATAATGTACCTGGAACATGTGAACTTCATATTAGAATGCGATAACCAAGCCTTATTGTGGTGCTTCGCTAGACCCAAAAGTACAGAGAGAATTACGAGATGGGCTGTGAGGTTATCGGTCTTCAAATTTTCATTTGTTCATATAAAGGGAGCTGAAAATGTTGTAGCGGACTCGCTTTCCCGAATGTACGAGGGATATCCTTACCAGGAAGAAGAAATTGTCCATTCTGGGTTTCCTCCTGAGTTATATGTGCAGTTGAATCTTTTGGCGCCGGTGGCTAGTGCCATTCCTTTGGCATTTACTGATCTTGCCCACCATCAAGTTCAGGATATATAATTAGTTGGACTCATAAATAGGTTGAAGACTGAGGAAAATGTGAGCAATTTCAAACTGATTAATGATCTTCTTCATATCGTTTTTCCGAGGAATGGTAAGGATAAGATTGTTTTGCCGGCAGCTTTGGTTCCTATGATATTTGCCTATTTTCATGAAACTCCTGTTGGTGGCCATCTTGGGGTCAGAAAACCTTAGCCAAGATTAAACAACAGTTTTGGTGGAAAACTATGGATAAAGATGTAACCCAAAGTGTCAAATCTTGGCAGACTTGTGCCATCGCTAAACCTACCCAGAATACCCGCTCCGGATTGTTAGCTTCTTCGGTAGCAAGTAGACATTCAGAAAGAATTTTTATTGATTTCCTAGGAAAGTTACCGCGTTCTAAGAAGGCAATGCGTGTATTAGTCGTTGTTAACGCATTCACAAAGTTCACGTGGATGTTTCCTCTTAGGGACTCCACCACTTCTAGGGTCATTCACTGTTTACACTCCATCTTTTCTAGTTTTGGTATTTGTCAAACATAAGTTTCCGATTACACCTCTCAGTTCATGTCAAGGATGTTTTAGAATTTCTGTTTTGGGTTGGGAATTGAGCATGTGACCACCACACCCAATTACCCCAATCTTTTCATGCGGAAAGGGTGATGAGAAATCTTAAGGGAGCGCTTATCGCCTATCACCATAGGGATCATTCCAGCTGGGATAGTAACATTGATTGACTGCAATTCGCGTTTAATACCGCAAAACATGAAGCTCACAATTTCACTCCTTTTTCTCTAATGTTTACTTTTGCACCTAACCATCCGTTAAGCAATTTGAGGAAATTGGGTGATTTGTTGCCGGATTCTCCCTTTCCTGCTGCCATAAGAGAAGCATGGAGTAAGGCGGCGAGGAATCTCGCGTTAGGTAGGAATAGACGTGCTGCTGTCTACAACAGAAATAGGCATCAGGCGGCATTTAGAGTTGGTGACTTGGTTATGGCGCGGAACTACCCTGTAAGTTCTGCCGCTAATCGGTTTGCTAGGAAGTTGGCGCCTAGGTATCTTGGTCCTTTTAGGATTATTAGAACCTTGCATGGTGGTGTCAGTTATTTGTTGGAGCATCCGGAGAATTTATCTACTAGTAGGTGTCATGCATCTCAATTAAAGATGTTTCGTCCGGCGGTTTAGTGTTTTGAGTTCTACTGCCATGTTTGTATTTATCTCTACTGTTTGAATTTTTATATGTCACATTTCATTTACTATGTTGTGAAGCATTCTCTCATTCTGATGTATATTTCTGTTTGTAGCTATCTCAAGCTAACTTCAATAGACTCCATAAAGATTTTCAAATGTGGAGTTGGTTTGTATGTAACATTATGAACATGTTACTAGTTCTCCAAGCATTATAAATACTGTTTTCATAATGATTTATTCCAGGTATAACATCCCAAGGTTTTTGCTTAGTGTTGGGTAAGATAGCTAAGATTCATGTTAATTGTTTAATGTCCTTTTAGAGTTTTATCTTTGTGTAGTACTGTACTGGTTTGTGAATTGCCCCGAGTGTCGGTAATTTCATGTTTACTGTGATTGTAAAAGTTTCCATTTTTTACGAACTCTTGCTACTCACCATCTCTTATTATTATTAATGTAAATGATTGGCTCGTATCACTCTCATTAAGAACTATCCTGTCATCTTTAAAACTAAAATTTGAACTTAAATCATATGTAAAATTAAATTTTTATGGAATACATAATTTACTGTACAATAATTCAAGCTATGTTTATATGTAACTCAAAAAGAGAGAAAAGTATTCTAGTCATTTATTATGGTGATACGCTTATCTTAAACTGAAATATGTGTAACAGCTATTACTTGAAAATTGACAAAAAAAGTCAAAGGTACTTTTGCAGAAACAAGATTTATCAAGAGATAACTGATTCTCCTCGGACGTGCAATTCACATTCCCTTGGTGTTTGAAGAAAACAGATACTGTGCTGTGTGTGGGATGTGTTCCAGAGTAATAATTGTGTATGTTCGAGACTGGTGCTTTGTCCTGATGTGCATGTGAGCTCCATGCACGTCTGGCTTCCCTCCTCTGGTCTGGATCATCGGGGGACGCCCCGGTAGTCACATTCTGTGACTGGATCTGACCTTTATTCTTCTGCCCTCTTGTCATCGCTGCGGCGCACCGTCTTCTGCATTTCAAGCAATCTGCATGATCAACCTTGCACTTCTTCTCCTCTCTCAAGCTGCAGTATGAGAGTTGCGAAAATTGATCTTCGTCTTTCTGTATATGATTGTGGGTAACAAGTGGTACTCACCTTAAAATTGGACAGTAATCTATGGACCAGAAGATGTTCTCTTTTGTTGTGGTTTTGCTCGCCTCTCGGACGGACCGCAATATGAAGTTGTATAAATATTTCTTATTGGTGAGGAAAATCAAATTTCTCAGAGCATGCTGAAAATCATCTCTATGAATGAAGTAAAGCAAGGACACTTCAAGTAATGGTGCTGGCAGCATTCTAATAAGTATTTTCTACATGAACAATTGTTATATAGACTTTATTATCTCTTCAATATGTGACAAAAGATATACAATCATAATACATTAAGGTGTTATGACAGAGACCTTATATATGCATTTCCAGTAAGGTATTTAATGAACACTATATTAATAATGGCGCTATGTGAGGACCAACAATTATTTAGTTTCAATTTTGTGTCATAAATATTGCAAGGCAAGATGTATTTCAATTTGGAGAGACAGTCAAGATATATCTGGTGTTGAGCATGACACTGTTTACACAGGTTATTATCGTGGTTCTGCTTTTGAAGTTGCACAAAAATTAATATTGGGTATTGAAGTGAAATTAAAAATATGGGTTATTGACAGGGGAGTTCTAAAAAAGTATATTCCTATATTTATGTATATTTAAAACAGGTCAATTAAGTGTTAGGCATTTGTATATAGTAAGGTTTTGTGGACATGTGTAGTACACTTTTTAGGATTTTATTATGAATATTTTTGGGATTTATCAATGATTTATGAATGATGTTGAATACTGAAGCTTAAGATATAGAGTAAACAAACAAAAAACTAGTTGAGCGGGGAGGATTGAAATGTTTTTTTAAAGTTTGATGGCTGCATTGTACTATTCTCTTCTTCACTTGTTTCATTACCTAGTTCTTTGGCGCGCATGCGCGGTGGTTTCCCGATTTGTCTGCCTGTCAGCGAGTCTGTGGTTCGTTCAGGCAGAGTGGTGCGAGCAGTCATCGTGATGTGAGCCTTAACCTTGTGATGGCAACCTGATGTAAGAGATGGTGAGTTCTGCTTCAAGTTCGTCTAAATTAATTTGAAATATCCCTTCAGGATTGAGCTGGAATTATTTCTAAGTGTTTAAACTTAAAATTGTTTAATGGAACGCAGTATTACACGTAAATTCCGTAACTCGGATTGTTGCACTCTCCAGGTACGCATTATGAGAAATAAGATATAGTGAGGTTTGGTAGAAACTTCTGTATTCTGTATCATGATTCATATGAGGATTCTTTGTACATATTAGTTCACATTCTACGCTATGAATTATCATTATGGAATGTTTTAAAGTTTTAGCTGAGTGCACGTTAGTACGTTACACTAAGGGTATGCTTCATCTAGTTCGCCATTTCTTAATAATAACTCCTTGCAATTTGGAGTCGAGAATGCTAGTAACATGGCGTACCGGAAAATCAGCTTAGGTTTGCCCGTTTAAATTATCTTGATGTTGGCTTATTTCTTTGTTCTGGATTAATTTCTACTGGGAATATACTGTAATACATTTTTTTCATAAATTATTATAATGCAATTATTTATAATAGTAATGGCATTTATTCTGGGGTTATGTATTGCAAATACGTTTGCTTGATGAATGTTTGTCTTTAGGTAATTAACTTCGTTACGCTGTTGTGCTCGCGTAAGTTATTGATAACTTTGCCCTGCGAGATTCTATCTTGTTTCATCTTGTCAAGTTCCGTAAGTGTCTATAGTGCTTGCAATCTTAAGATGTCCCGTTTATTCTAAAGTCACATTTCTTTGGTAGTTGTCTACATTTGTTAGTATAGTATAGTCAGATCTTGTCAGTATATGCATTTATTTTCTACATTGCTATAGTGCTTTACATTTTCAGTACCTTTCTTCTGTCATATAGTAAAACTTACCGTAACTTTATAGTGATTCCTTTCAGCCGTATGTTTGGCTAGATGTTTCTGTTTTGAAGTTCGGAGTTCGTACTATTTGCTTAAATCTTTCGATATTCATTAGCTTTTGCGTATATATAATTCCCTCCTAATAATTATTTCTTTCATATGCTAAATTTCTTTAAGTGAATATTTAACGCAATCTAGACTTTTGGGGATTAATATATATAATACTCTGCCAATACGTATTTTTGTATTCTAAATTTCTTTAAGTAAATATTTAACGCATTCTAGGCTTCTGGTTTATTATATAATTCCATACAATAATTTTTCATTCTTATTCTAAATTTGTTCAAGTATACATTTAACGTATTTCATTATTTTTGGTCTGCTCAAGGTTTTCTGCACTCAATTTAGGTTTCAATCTAAGTCAGGCATACATTTAAATATTACTCTCCCGTTTGATAATTTCACTTGAATTAAAATGTTTAACATTTTATATATATGTAAATCTTATTGATGCCTATGGTTGCTGATGGAGTATCTATATTTTTTATTTAACTAAAGTTAAATATATTTAGGTGAATTTCATAAATATATATTTTGAATTTATAAATAAATTGTTATCCTGTTTTCTGAAAAAGAAAATTACCAGTTATTTACTATTGGCATATCCTATCCCACCTGGAATTTAGAAGATCATTCGGCCCTAGATTATATCCCAGCATGTTCTTTTCCAGATATCTTCAAGTCTGTGTTTAAAGGTTAATTATAGTTAACTGCATTGGTTAAATATCGAAACATCTACTTTCCTTTTTTATTCCAATATATATATACAGTTTGCCTTATTTGATAGCATTGGTATTTGCTGAACTAATTGTCTTATTTATCTTCTTTATACTTATTTTTTCTACTCAGTTTTTCAAATATAAATATGTTACCTTAATACACCTAAAACATTGCACTATCGTTAAGTAATTTTAATATTTGACATTCTGTTGTTGACTGAATTACATAATGAATTATTTTTAAAAATAGTATAAATTGCATAAATTACGTAATAAATAAAAAACGTTTTCTACAATATATTTTAGCAACTTGAAAACTAATGAACGAAACGTCGCTTTAATATTATACAATCAGATAGGAAAATATTGGCTATGTACTATCAATATTGTCTAGTCGGTTCTCAAAAGATTCACTTAGAGAATAGCTGAAACTGTTTGAATTAACAGAGATATGCACTATATTTAAAATCTGACATAATATTATATTGTTAGAATGGTGACAAATTGGTTGAATATGCACAAATATTTTAATATCCAGCAAATGATGCACTATCGTAAAACTAACAAATTAATCGAAATTAAACAATCAATTTTCTGTTATTTCTTTGATATCTGGTACATTTCAATATTAGTATTTAATAGATGTATTATTAAAAATATGGTTTTTATAAACGCCCGGGTCCTAGTGATAATAATGTTAGACTTATAGCCCCTCCAGAAAAAAATATCGTGGATACGTCCCTGCACCTACAGATATCTTTGCGATCTTTTATTTCAACGCTTTCTCTGTATTATTATTATTTAGTATTCTGCCTAGTGGCAGGTCCATGTCTTCGTATGGAGAATTTCTGACGCCAGTGTTCCATATCTCCAGCTTCGTCCTTCAATCTGCTGTATCTCCTCCCATCTTTCATGTCATCCAGATGTTGTATTCTTCTCCTTCCTCTTCGAGCAGTTCCTTTGATCTTCCCTTCGATGACATCATGTATGAGTCCCTCGTGTCTAAGTATGTGTCCGATCCAATTGGCTTTCCTCTGAATAATTGTATTCAGAATAATTTTCCTCTCTCCTACCCTTCTCAGTACTTCGTCATTTGTCACCCGTTCTGTCCACTTGACCTTCTCTATTCTCCTCCAGCACCACATTTCGAAGCTTTCTAGGTATTTCTTCTCCCTCTTTCTCATGGTCTATGTCTCTGCTCCGTACAGTTCAATGCTCCAGATGTAGCACTTCACCAGTTTCTTCCTTAGTTCCAATCTCAACTCGCTGGTCAGTAGAGTTCTCTTTTTGTTGAATGTGGCTTTGGCCATGGCGATTCTTGTTCGAATTTCATTCGTGCAGTGGGCATCCTTTGTCAGCAAGCTTCCCAAGTACTTGAACTGCTTCACATTCTCCAGTTCTCGATTGTCGACAGTTATCCTCAAGGGTTTCTCTCGTTTTGATATTGTCATTACTTTTGATTTTTCAATGTTAATTTCCATGCCATATTTCCTTCCTGTTTCCACTAATCTGTTCATCATGTATTGCAGTTTTCTTTGATTCTTGGCGAACACTACCAAGTCATCTGCATACTTGATGGTGTTGATGAGGCGTCCTCCTATCCTAAATTTTCAGCATCCTTTCAAAGCTTCTCTTTCCAGCCAGTCTCCATACAGGTTGAAGAGACTCGGTGATAGACAGCATCCTTGTCTGACTCCTCTTCCTATTTCCACTCTGCTTGTTTCTCCGTGTTTTAGTCGTACTTTTATTCTTTGTCCCAAGTACAGGTTACGAATTAGTCTCCTGTCTCTCCAATTGATTCCTATCTCCTTAAGGATGTTCATCAATTTTATCCAGTTAACTCTGTCGAAGGCCTTCTGCCAATCTATAAAACACGCGCAAACTTCTTCGTTAACAGACAAAACTCTCTCCGACAATATCCTCACCGTGCCTATGGCATCTCTGGTACCTTTTCCTTTTCTAAATCCAAACTGGTCCTCTCCCAGTGCTTCTTCAATTTTGTGTTCTAGCCGTCCGTTGAGTATTCTTGCTATGATCTTCGCCACGTGTGAAATCAGACTAATTGTTCTGTAATCACTACATTTCCTGGCTTTCTGTTTCTTTTCAAGAGCAACCATTGTGACGTCTAAAAAATCTTTAGGCCATTCTCCAGTTTCATAGATTTTGTTGATGAGTTGCGTCAACGCTTTCAAACCTTCGTTTCCGATTTCTTTCAGCAAATCCACCGGTATGTCATCGTCTCCTGTAGCTTTCTTCCTCTTCATGTTCTTAATCGCATTCTCTACTTCTGTTGACAATATGCTGGGCCCTTTTTCGTCTTCTTAAATCACCTCCTCTGTCTCGATTTCAATGTCTTGCGGACGATGTTGCTTATCGTAAAGTTCCTGTATATATATTCTTCCCATATTTTCAACACCTCTTCTTGTTCCATAGCCATTTGTCCTCTAGAGTCTTCTATTCCAAATTTCCTTACTCCTTTGTTCTCACTCCCTCCCAGTTCCTTCGTTTTCTGATACATGAGGTCGTACCTTCCTCTCCTTTGTAGTTCCTCTATTTCTTCACACATTTCTTCCATGTACATTTCCTTCGCTTTGTCTGTTTCTCTCCTTAGTGCATTGTTAAGTCTTTTGTATTCTTCTTCGTTCACATTTTTACATTTCCTCCTTTCCTCCATCTTCTCCAGCATCTCATGAGTGATCCAGGGTTTCCTCGTTCTCTTCGCTTCCCTTCCGACTTGACTCATTAAAGTATTCAACAGAGCCATTTTAATATTTCGCCATTGCTCTTCCGTACTTGCACTTACATTTTCATCTCTCCCTTCACTAAAGCATTTCTCTAAGGATTCTGCTACTGCCTCCTTATTCTCCCTTAGCTTCTCCAGGTCCCACCTCTGCTTTCTCCTCCCACTCTTTTGTATCCTCTTCAATCTTGTACTGATATCTGCAACCAAAATGTTGTTATCTGAGTCTATATCGGCAGCCGGTATAGTCTTGGTGTCTTTCACACTGCCTCTAAACCTCTGTTTGACGAGTATGAAATCTATCTGATATCTATTGATGTCTCCTGGGCTCTTCCATGTGTATAGTTTGTTCTTCCTTTTCTTAAACCAAGTATTCATCACCACCAAATTGTTACGCTGACAGAAATCCACTAGCATCCCTCCTCTGTGGTTTCTTCTTCCTAATCCATATTGTACCACGATGTTTACTTCACTACCTTGTCCGACCACACTATTCCAGACACCCATTATTACTGTGTTTACTTTTCCTCTGCCTTCAGTGTGGATGATGTCTTCTATTTCGTCATATATTTTCTCTACTTCTTCTTCGTCATGGTCTGATGTTGGCATGTACACTTGAACTATCAGAATGTCTACTGGTTCTGCGCTTATTTTCACAAACATTAAACGATCACTATGGCACACCACTTTAGTCACACTTTGCACTAATTGATTTCCCATCACTATTGCTACTCCACGTTCACAAGTTTTTCCACCCGAATAGAACATTGTGTAATTTCCTGACATTATTTCACCACTGTCTGTCCACCTCACTTCACTTAGCCCCATTATGTTAACTTTACGTTTGTCCATTTCTCGTTTCAGATTTTCCAGTTTTCCTGCTCTTCGGAGTGTTCTCTGTATGTGGTGCTTTATAAGTATAAATTCATTTTCCATGTCAGGATTAGAAGTAAGATATAATCTGATACGGTATCAATACATTAAAGAAAATGGAAGACTGTCTTTGATGCCGTAGTTCAGTATAGATTCTTTATACTCCGTTGGAAGTTGAGTTGAAGACGTTCTACCGGATATACGAAATAACGAAGTCACTGACTGAAGCTGTAAACATGATACAAAACTTGTCACCAGAAACAAGAAGGCTGTTTCGAAGTGTCTAAGTGACTGTAAGAATCCTTCTAGTTTTACAACTTCATCCCGTGAAGCGGAAAGGAGCTTTAGTTGTCGCCGTAGGATTAAGACATACCTACGATCAGAGACTCCTAAATTATGTAGCTGTGTGTCAAACTCATCAAACTTTATTGGATACATTAAACCTCCCTGAAATAGTACAAATATTTATATCTGTAGGCTAAATGATTATAAAAGAATTTTTTTTGGCACACTTATTGAGCCGTGAATACGGCTCATGTATATATATGTTGTTCCCCTGGTGGTAATTCTGGAGCATTAATTTTTTTAAAGTCAATTTATTAAAGCGCTCGAGAATAACCACTGGTTACGGGTGGTTTTCTGAATATGGTCCGCGCTACTAGGGACTGGAGAGCGATGTCTTGAGAACGGCAGATGGGAGCTGGTAGTTACAACGCGAGGATGTACTTCAAGTTAATACTGAATCTTGTGGGCGTTGCCAGCGGTATGAGAATGGAACCTTCACTGCTGTTCCGGTGAGATTGTTTCATTTCATATATTAAGCCTAACTTAATTAATTTTTCTTTTGCTATAACACATCTCACCTATTTTGGACATCTAAATTGCCATATTATATATTGATTTGGTATAAAGTTCATGTAAATTCGTTTTTCCGGTTTTGTTCGTTTGGCTATTGGAAATTTTAGCCCACGTTATGTAACAAAGAAAATTCATATTGTCGTATCCCGGGGGCCTTAATTTATTCTGACACCTTTTTCCCCGGGACACGATTTATCAGGATGGCTCAAAATATACATTTGCATCTTAACCTCGAGGACAAGGGCAAGGAACGGTACATCTCCATGCAGAAATCACAAAAGCTCGTTTTACCCAAAATAACAAAATGGCTAGTTTATTTAAATTAAAATAAATTGAAATTACATAGTGTACTTACATACTGTCTTCATGATGAAATGTTACACAAATTTAAATAAACTTGCACCGGGGTGCTCTTGAGTGCTGTCGATCCAGTCGTGAAGAGTGTAGAGTAGCAAGAGGGCCGACCTGGTCAGTCTGCCCGTTTTATAACATCGTGCGTCAATTCGCCTATCCACTGGCACCCGTGACGTTTCAAACCAAAAACTCCTTACTTGCAACTTCCTATTCCGCGTATTTCTTAACTTTACTTCTTTAAAATACATATTCCGTATTTCGCAATTAACTAGACTGTCAACCACCTTTGAAATGCAACTCCGCAAATCATCACCATGTTATGCACACCTTGTGCAACTCTACATTGGCACTTATACTTCCTGATTTACCCAGCCCAATGCCTGGTCTGTTTGCGGACCACTTAGAGGGTCTGGTTTCCAAATTTTTAAGATATTACATCACTCCCCCCTAGCTCGAATCCGCCTTAGCTGGATTCGGACGGGGTGCGTGTGTGTCCGTTCGTCGATTCGTTGATACTTCTTCATTTATTTATTTTTTAGTTTTGTGCTCATTGTTGCATTTCTTGGATGTCGTCTGTGTGTCGCGTCGATTGCAACCGAGATGGTTGAGAGTATCTAACACATTAAAATTTACTACGATTACTTTTCTCATTAATATTTTTTTCTTTACATCATCATGGTTACCATGGGAACGAATTGACGCATACACATTTTATTTTATTTAAACATTCTGTTTCTTTTTTTTTTCTTAATTAATTTTGTTACTAGTTCATTCTAATTCTATCCTTTAATCTGCCTAATGCAAGATTCCGTTTAATTCTAAAAAATCCCCTTAAGAAAATCCCGTTCCCGTGAAGATTGACTTCACTGTAATATTACTTGGTCCTTGGCCTGTTTCTTGTATGACATCGTCTGGAAGTGCGGACTTTGCACTTTTCACTCTTGGCTGTGTAGATTGCGTAGTTGGTACGGAATTTGCAACGTCAGCGACCTTGCTCTGGTGATTCTTATTGTTAGGTGTCTTCTGCCTGCTGTTCTGAAGAAACTGTATACCATACAAAACAATGGCTATTAGTACAATTGCAAGTACAAGCATACAAGCAGGGAATAACCCATACCCTATATTACCGGTTTGGTTCCTTTTTACTTCTCCTAATTTTTGGTGTAACGCCTGTATTATAATTCCTTCTTCATGAAAAAACTTAATGTCCGGTAATTCCTTTACAATGTCTGGCAACTTTTCGTAATTTAATAATTCTGGTAAATCTAATTGCTGGCTATCCAATTTAGGAACAATTATATCATTCAACCATTTGGTTTTTTCTCGAATGATATTTCCTTCTACATGTGACAATAATTGGAATGTTTCGGAAAAATACTGGCATGCCGCGGCCGATTCTAATACTCCTGTGTTTTCTATCTCTACCGCCGGCATCGTATGCCTTTCGCCCGTGACATTGAAACAAACCGGCGTAAGTGGTATCCGGTTTTGGACGCTATAAGTCCATGTATTAGTGTTTGGAAGTCTGTACCACATTGGTGGTCTGTTGTTTCCAACCAAACGTATGTCACATAATTCTTTAACATTTTGCTCCTTACCTACAAATAAATTCGCCAAACATGTCCCTTGAGTTATGGAATAAATTGGTACTTCCGCCGTGCAAATTAAAACAGGCTTTCCCTTACACTTCTGAACATCATCCTCCGTGAAAAACGCATACCACAATCTATTGGCTGTGATAGCAAAATATGGGTGATCGGCCTTTATTACCACCGATCCCAATGTAATATTTGTATTTTGAAATTTTATATAAGGCAACTCCTTCACACTGTATAACTGAAAAGTTTCTTCTGAAGCTTTGAGTGGAAGGTCTACAATTAATCTTAGCTTATTACTTACCACTATAGCATGTACGGTGACAGTTGAATAATATAAAAATATATTCCTATTTATAGGTGTAAACATTAATGAAATTCCCTCAGGAAACATAAGTGCAATTCTCTGTAATATCTGTGAAAATTCCTGTGGGGGCAATAAGTATGAGCTTAATATGCGGGCTGCTGTTGAATCAACTGCCATTCTAAATTGAATCAAATCATGTTGAACTTGTTTTAACGTATCCGCCATAATCTGCAAATTTGTTAACAAATCCATATTTTTCATGACTAAATTTATTTCGAAAAATACGTCTTCTGTAACGTTATCTAACACATGCAGTGTTGTGTTAAGTATTTTGGAAAACTTATTTAAATTAATGCAATTTTGTTCTACTCTATCTGCAGTCTTGTTTACATATGTAATTTGCTGTTTCATTAAGTCGATTATTTTTTCATTTGTTTGGGTTAATGACTCTATCTGGTGATTTATTCTTTGCCTGTCTGTTGAATCTAATACACCGAACAATATTTTTAAAGTTAATCCACCCAAATTTATAAGTCCTCTTCTTGTTCTACCCTCCGAATAAAATAACTCTTTATCAATTTCTTCTACTTTTATTTGCATTCTTTGTAATTCGTGTTCCAACCTTCGCAATGATATTTGAACTGTTTTTTTCGACATTTTTGTTAAAGCCTCGTAAATCTGAAAATTCATAAAATCTGGTTTGTTTACCGTATGCTTTACATTATTTATTTGTTCTGTCATATTCTCTAAAATTTCGTAATAATGTTCTAATGAAAAATCTAAAACAATCGACCATTTATTAGCTGACAACAATATTTCTTGTTGTTTTAAAAAAACAAGTCCCTTATTTAATTCCTGCTGTTGTTGGACGTTCACTCCCTTCCCTGGTATTGTTGATAAGGCGACGATCCATATACAGATGAAACCTGTAACACAAAACATTTATTTTTATCTTGGTCTTATATTATACTTTGTATTATTTCCCTGCTCCCTCGTTTTTATCTACTATTTCTTTCGAATTTGAAGCCTGACTTATATTCCTAGGCCTAAAATTATATCTAGTTTGGACTTCGGGCTATTCTGTAAGTGGTACGTTACTATCCCGTTTTAATGTCAGTTTATCAAGATTGGCAGACGGAAGAATGTCTTCTCCTATTTTCAATTTCTCTTTTAGCAAACTTAATGGCAATTCATCTTCGTCCTCGTCATCATCTTCTGTCTCTGTCTGTCTATGTTCCTGGTCCGTGTTTGTTAAGTCTATCTGGTTATCAGTTATAGTCTCGGATTCCCATGCTCCCGGGACGATATGCAAGTCATATGTACAGTTATTATCTTCCTTCTCTGCTTGTCCTTGCTTCTCCGTATTCCTGTACTGCCCCGCGCCTGCGCATTGTATCTTAACTGTCTCTTCTTCTTTCTCCTCTTTATTGCTATGTCCGTTGCGATCTTGTAACACGTCGTCGCTTCCCGATGTGTCATGCAGTTCTTTGCTTTCTTGATTAGTAAACTGCTGTGTCTTACAGAATTTCAATCTATTCACATGTACTACAGACGTTGTGCCGTCTTGCGCTCTGATTTTATAATTCACTGGATTGATTCTTTCTACTACATAAAATGGTCCAACAAATTTTTTTGAAAGTTTCTTGGATACGCCCTTTTTCAAAGCCGTGGGGTGTAGCAACACTTCATCTCCAACTTTTATTTCACTGTTTTGTGTTTTATTCTTTGCATTATAATACGTCACCTGTTTGTGGTTTGCTTCTTTTAGATTTTCCCGTACTTTTCCATAAACTTCATCCACCTTCCTTACCAATGTTTTTACATCTTCCTGTTGCAGTATCTGAAATTTCGGTATTACATTTTCTGCAAATGGTAACTCCATTTCCCTCCCATGCAGCAAAAAATAAGGGGAATATCCCGTTGTTGTGTGTGGTGTACTTCGCAAAGCTAACTGTATTATTGGAACATACGAATCCCAGTCTCTTTGGTCCTTTCTTACAAAGTGCGACAGCATGTCTTCCATTGTATGATGCGTTCTTTCGACTGCGCCATTACACATGGGATGATACGCACTAGTTTGAAGTTTATTTATATGTAACAACATACAAACTTCCTTAAACAATTTTGACGTGAAGTTACGCCCTTTGTCCGTAATCAAATTTTGAGGCGTTCCGTGACGTGCTATAATTTTGTAAACAAATGCTTTAGCTACCGTTTCCGCTGTTTGGTCCGGAATTGGTATAGCTTCTGTATACTTGAAAAATGCGTCAACAAAAGTTAGCAAATACACATTTCCTCGTATTGAAGTGGGTAAAGGTCCAACGACATCCATATGTACTCTTTGGAATGGTTTTAATGCTGGTTCAAATGATTGTAATGGAGCTACGTTGCTTTTACTTGGTTTTCTAGAATTACACGACATGCATTCGGCAACGTATGTTTGAATTTCTTGTTTCATGCCTGGCCAGTAAAATCTTGACTTTATTAAGTCATATGTTTTAACTTGACCTTGGTGAGCAGCAAACGGTGTGTCATGAAAATTTTCCAAAATGGACCTTCTCATAGGCTTTGGTACGACTAAACGAGGCTCTGATTTCCCTTCTTTGTAAAATAAAATTCCATTTTCATCTAATCTAAATTTCTTTGTGTCTTGTACCCATTCTGTATATTTTGGTTCCGCTAATTGTAAATTTCATACTGATTTTGCTTCTTTAGCAGTTTGTACTGTGTTTATCATTATTCTGCTAAGAGAATCTGCATTAGTCAGTGATTTTCCTGGCTTGTATTGTACTGTGAACTTCAATTCTGACAACCTTAAAGCCCATCTTACTAGCCTTGAATTTGGATCTTGTAATGAAAATAACCATTTCAGTGCGGCTTGATCTGTGACAGCAATAAATTCATTTCCGTACAGGTAACATCTAAAATGTTTAGTAGCCCAAACCAATGCTAATAATTCACGTTCTGTCGTGGAAATATTTTGTTCACTTTTAGACAATACTCGTGATGCATAAGCTACCGGGTGTTCTATATCACCTTCTTTTTGTGACAACACAGCTCCTAGTGTAAAACTCGAACTATCCGTACTCAAAATAAAGGATTTCGTAAAGTCCGGATACCTTAATATCGGATCTTTGCATAGTGCCTTTCTAAGCTTGTCAAATGCGTCTTGTTGTGGTTTTCCCCACTTAAATTTTTCCTCCTTTCTTGTTAAGTCTGAGAGGGGTTTTGCAATGTGTGCGAAACTTGGTATATGTCTTCTATAATAACCGGCTAAGCCCAAAAATGATCTAACCTGTTTCTGTGTCTTTGGAATAGGATACTTTTCGATAGCTTGGATTTTTACCGGGTCTGGAAGTGAAGTATTCCTTGCTGGTTTACAATGTGCCCAATATATTCAACTTGTTCTACCGCAAATTTACATTTACGTGGGTGCGCTTTTAGATTGGCTTCTCTTAACCTCTCTAAAATTTCGGACAGTCGTTCTGCATGTTCTTCTATTGAAGATCCATGTATGGTAATATCGTCTAAGTAACAGTAGCACGATAGGCCTTTTAGTCCTGTCAATACGGTGTCCATTAGCCTACTAAATGTTAGAGATGCCCTGATAATCCAAATGGCATTCTTTCGAACTCGAACGATCCGAATTGAGTCTGGAAACTTGTCTTTTCTTCATCTTTTTCCTCAATTTCCACTTGCCAATATCCTGATTGTAAATCTAGTTTACTAAAATATCTGGTACCTGCTAAGCCTTCTAAAGTTTCTGTAATGTTAGGTAAAGGGTATGTGTCTCTATGAATGACCAAATTTAACCCGCTTTAGTCAATACAGAACCTTAATTTATCTGTCTCGTCTGGGCTTTTTTTTGGCACTAAAACAATTCGTGCATTCCACGGGAAATTTGAGGGTCGTATAACGTTTTTTTGTAACATGTCGTCCAGCATTTCTTTAACTTTTTCCTTGTATTTATACGGTATTGGGTAAGGTTTTTTTCTTAACAGGAGGTGCATTGCCTGTTTCAATACGATGTTTAATTACACTAGTGCAATCTATTTCATTGTCTCTGGGGTCTTGAAATACGTCAGCATATCTCCTTATTATTTCTCTTATTTTATGCTGGTCCTCAGCTGCTAAGTGCTCTAAATTCACTGTGTCTGCAATATTTGTTTCTACTTCTTTTCCTGTCATTGGCGTTAATATATTCACTCCCTCTACTTTATTAATTTTATTCTCACTATTTGTTAATACAGGGTAAACATGCCCTAAACGTCTGTTTCTCACTATTTCAATTTCCTCTCCCGTACAATTTACAACTTTTATAGGAATCCTCCCTTTCTTTAACTGTTCGTTATTATTCAGCGACCTAGTTGTGTATATTCCATATATACCCAAGCTTTCTGGTTCAAAAAGTTTGTCTCTGTCTTCCATATTAACTTCTGTGGATGCGCATCCCTTTTTACTTAATTTCCCTAATATTATTATTTCGCTCTTTGGGGGAACCTTCACAATTCTAGTATTATACACTGGACATCCTGTTTGCATTTGTAACTGACTCGTGGGGTGGAATCCCTTAGGTCCTCTCTCTGTCACAACCTCTGTACTTGAAACTTCTTTGGAGGTGTCTGGTTTTTTCTGAGAAAAATGCAGAGCATTTCGGTTGATCAGACCGTATTCTTCCTTCCTGGTTTCGTTGTCATTGGTTGGTACTCCGAGATTTATTGCCCCACCTTCTGTCAGTAACATGCGATGTACAATGTTAATATTTATCCTGTTCTGACTCAAAAAATCTAGGCCAAGAATTCCATCCTAGTTTATTCCTAACGGACATATTATAAATGAGTGAATATATTTTTCTCTGTTTTCAAATTGAACTTCTACCGTCTGTGACACTTTAATGTCCAGTCCAATTCCCGTAACCCCTTTTGCTATTACCTCAGTATTTTCCCAACTTTCCCCTGAGATTCTTGGCTTAATTACAGAAATCGTTGCTCCTGTATCTATAATAAACTGTGTCCTCCGGCCTTCAATCATGACATTGACCATTAACATTTCTGGGGAAGTTTCTACTATTGTAGTTATTACTGCTGGTTTTGCTGACTTAGCCTCCACGTAGGGGTGCTTGCGGAGGCTCCTTGAAAATCCGTCCTATAATTCGAATTTGCCCCGCTATTCCTTTCATTTCTATTGTAGTTTCCCCTACTAGGTGCTAGCTGTGGATTTTTAATCCAACATTTACTCTGAATGTGTCCTCTCTTTTTACAGAAAAAACATTCTATCGGTGGTTTCCCCACATATGTAGACTGTGCCCTATTTTGATTTTGAAAATTTCCACTGTACACTTTTTGATTCTGTTCCGGGGACCCTTGTTGATTCAACTGACGTTTTGAACGACAATCTCGTGCCTTGTGTCCAGTTTTCCCGCAATTAAAACATTTTAACTGCGTTAACATATTGAACATAGACCTAGGCTGTGCCTCTGATTCCCTTTTATTTGTCTGGTCTGCTTGCACGATGTTATAAGCAGTTACAGCAATATGTACTGCCTCCTTTAGACTTTTAGGCATTCTTAATTGAACCATTCTACCTATCTCTCCCTTTAATCCCGCGGTGAAAGCAGCAAGAAGCCTTCTTTCTGCCTCCTCCTCAAGAACTTTCTTTTCGTTTGCATCTCCCGTAACGTTCGGCGTTTTTAAACTAAGGGCCTTTAATCTGTCAGCAAACGCTTCTGGCGTTTCGTTTTTTTCCTGTACCGCCGTTTGTAACTGCGTGTAATAATATCTGTCTGGCAATTTTTCCTGAAGCGATCCTCGAACGCAGGCCTAAGCTGGTCACACGTCGCTTCCTTGTTAGTTATGTCGGGTCTACCGTACAGAAATTCTGCGGCTGGCCCTACAACCTTTAACTTGACTATTTGCTTTTTATCCTCTGCTTCTAGGTTTCCCATGGAAGCAGCAGCTTCAATATTGTTAAAAAAATGCCTTAACAGGCAAGGATCCCGACATGCCGTTCCAATCTTTAACAGTAGTACATACAGTTAAGTCTTTATGTCTAACTACTTGGTTTGCCTGCTGTAACGCTTGGTTTGCTAGAGTTAGAACCGCTACCCTGTTGTTGAGGTCTTCAATAGCCCTCCTAGTTTCTTCGTTGATCGACATATTGAATTTTTACTTTGCAAAAAGACACAACAATGGTATACAAAGAAAAAGAAAAAAAAATTGGTGAGTTTATTATCTTGCACTAGAATCTCTGATTCAACACCTGTAGTTATTCTTGCAGGACTTAAGTTATTTGCTACATTCGCTATCTGTCTATGCTAACTCATTACTTTTTGTCAGCTGTTTTATTCTTCCTACGTTTCAGTGGTAATAACCTTTGCAATATGAACATGAGATGCGCCGTAATAACTAAACTAGCTTCCTTCCCTTGCTTTAAATCTCTGTGGTTATTTACTTTCATTTCATTTCACTTACTTCCATGTGGTTTACCCATTTTAATAATTATTTTTGCGTATGGCGACCCATTTGAGCTTTATTAAATTCACTCGCTTCTGATATTATTTATCGTAAAGCTTTGCGTTTGGTTCGTCCACTTAAGGTCACCAGTTCTGTTCTGGGTTAGATTCGCCCACTTCTGATCACCAGTTGTCGTATCCCGGGGGCCTTAATTTATTCTGACACCTTTTACCCCGGGACACGATTTATCAGGATGGCTCAAAATATACATTTGCATCTTAACCTCGAGGAGAAGGGCAAGGCACGGTACATCTCCATGCACAAATCACAAAAGCTAGTTTTACCCAAAATAACAAAATGACTAGTTTATTTAAATTAAAATAAATTGAAATTACATAGTGTACTTACATACTGACTTCATGATGAAATGTTACACAAATTTAAATAAACTTACACCGAGGGCCGTGTCGTGAAGAGGGCCGAGCCGTGAAGAGTGTAGAGTAGCAAGAGGGCCGAACTGGTCAGTCTGCCCGTTTTATAACATCGTGCGTCAATTTGTCTATCCACTGGCACCCGTGACGTTTCAAACCAAAAACTCCTTACTTGCAACTTCCTATTCCACGTATTTCTTAACTTTACTTCTTTAAAATACGTATTCCGTATTTCGCAATTAACTAGACTGTCAACCACCTTTGAAATGCAACTCCGCAAATCATCACCATGTTATGCACACCTTGTGCAACTCTACATTGGCACTTATACTTCCTCATTTACCCAGCCCAATGCCTGGTCTATTTGCGGACTATTTAGAGGGTCTGGTTTCCAAATTTTTTAAGATATTACAATATCTTGCAATAGTTTTTCTTCAGTCTGTCCGTCCGAGTCGTTCCGTTTTCGTCTATACATCTCCCCCTAGTTCTCCTGAGTTCAGGCCATGTTAAAAATGTATTCAAAATTATTAGTCAGAGTAAAAATTTGGAAATAATACCAGGACCTTACAGTTTACAATGAATTGTAGGCATTTTAACAAAAATGATATAGCATACAGAAATCATTGAAGAAAGAGAAGTGAACGAATTAGGTATGCCACATATTGAGTGATCATAATATCCGTTGTAGTTTTCTGTAAAAATAGGTAGGAATTAGACCGTTCGACTTTTATATACTTCTTCTTAATTATTCATTTTCAAGTAGACAGAGTAATAAAGAGAAGAGTATTTATTACCCCTTCAAAATACAAGGTGATCAAAAATTGAAAAGCTAATAGTGTTCCTAAAGTTAAAATAATTTTGTCTAATGAAAACTCCATATGATATATATAGGTATATATTTTTGCTGATTTTTAACACAGTAATTTATTGATGGATGTTAATTCGATTATTACTGGTTATGCATATATTGTCTTTTAATGTTAATTTTTAATATTTATTTATTGTGTATATAAATCCATTGATTCAAGTTAAATATTTATAATTCAGAAACTAAATTTTGATCTATTTTGGAAAATATATCTGTTACTAAAATTAGGACATTTTCACATTACTAGTACTTCGTAATCACCTAGGTGTCTCCTAAGATTTGTTCAAACATTTTAAGGTTTTTTTACAAGAGGTTTATGGGTGCCTGATGTAAAGATTAAGTAAGGGTGCTTACAGATTTAGCTAAAAATGTCGAAACCAAATCTACCTTCAGAACCGTATGTTTTGCTTCCGGCATACGTAACTAGTCAGCGGAAGGGCACAAATAAAGTGGTAGCAGAGCCTAGTTAGGTTTTTTTCTCCCATTTTTCTAAATTTGCGCCCTGATTTTCTTTAATAAGATTTTGGAGACTTGTATGCTTTTTCAAAAAAAATATTTCAAGACTTTACTCATTATACTTTTTCGAATTTTGGTCTCGTTCCTAAGTGTAGGCTGGATCTGCCTTTTTGTTATACCATTGCCTGTAGTTCTGCGCTTCAATTTTCAAATAATTATTTAAAATTTTACCAATATATTTCACCATTATTTATTTAGCTAATTACATCATATTCCAATTACAGTAGTCCTATGTTTCTTGTTGAGAAAAGGGAAGGAAAATAGACGAGTAGCTGACTATAGGTATTTTAACTCCAAAACAAATATAGATTCAGTACCGTTACCAGATATTCATTATTCCTTCATTTTGTTTTGCAAAGCTAGGTATTTCACGTCATTTGGTTTGAACTAGGCCTACTATCAGATACCATTGTCACCAAAATCTCGTAAACTAACTGCTTTTAACACAGATTGGAACTTATATTAGTTCAGTAGAGTTCCCTCTTGGTTAGATACTGGTGACAAGTGCTTCAAAGACTTTTGGCCCAAATGTTTGGTGACGTGAAATTTAACTTTGAGTTCCACTATTTAGATGATCAGTTATATATTCTAATAGCTTTAAAGAACATATGGACCATATAGTGCTAGTTCTGAAGCATCTGAAGGAGGCTGGGTTAACAGTGAATCCCGCTAATTCACTTAAGCTGATTCGCGTCTGTCTTTCTTGGGACATGTTGTATCGTCGGAGGGTGTTACCATTGATCCGGATAAAACCAAATCAATCAGGGAGTATCTTCCCCCTAAAGACGTTAAGGGAGTCGCTAGATTTCTAGGCATGACCAATTTCTTCCACCGTTTCATTCGGAATCCGGCTGATCTTGCTGCTCCTTTAAATCTTCTCCGGAAGAAGGGAACCAATTTTCAGTGTGGCGAGGAACAACAAAAGGCTTTTGACTCATTAAAACAGATGTTTATGAATCCTCCCATTCTTAGCAATCCTGATTTCTCCAAAAGATTCGTCTTGCAGACGGATGCTTCTTCTGTGGCTTTAGGGGCAGTTCTGCTGCAAAATTTCGAAGGTGGTCGGAATTCTATAGCTTATACATCTAGGATTCTGACAAGTCAGGAAAGGGCGTACTCTGCATATGAATTTCAAGCATTGGCCGTTCTTTTTGCTGTGGAAAAATTTAGGATGTACCTTGAACATACCGAGTTTGATCTTGAAACTGATTGTCATGCACTGAGTTGGGTCTTGGCCAAACCCCGGACTACGGGACGATTTGCCCGTTGGGCAGTGCGTCTCAGCCTTTAAGTACTCAGCAAAGCAAATTAGAGCTTCCGAGAACGGCGTGGCTCATGCGTTATCACCAGGGCCCAGATTCTAATAATTGTCATATTTTTATTGATGCTGCATAGACATTGCCAACTTGTGGATAAATCCTAATCATGGCCTCTAGATTATATAAATGCATTTTTATTAGATCATTTTTTGTAATTTTATGCAATTTTATAATTTTAGGGCATTTATTTCAATTTTAGTTCATTATTTTGTAATTTTCGCGTCATTTGCTTTCTTGTTTAGTCATTTTCATGTATTTACATTGAGTGTATTAACATTTTTTCGTCGCTGGCGGTGCTGTCTTTAAAGTGTAGTTTCTTTAATGCAAGAAGGAAAAATTCGGCTTTAAAGTGTTGACATTTCCCAGTCGCAAATGAGAATCATTAAGTTCATGTAAATTCATTTTTCCGGTTTTTTTGGTTTGGCTATTTTAAATTTTCGCCCACGTTATGTAACACAGAAAATTCATATCACACAATAGTTATTCTTCAGTCTGTTCGTCCGTGACGTTCCGTTTTCGTCTATACATCTCTCTCCAGTTCTCCTGAGTTCAGGCCATGTTAAAAATGTTTTCAAAATTATTAGACAGAGTAAAAATTTGGAAATGATACCAGGACCTTACAGTTTAACAATGAATTGTTGCCATTTAAAAAAATGGTAAAGCATACAGAAATCATTGAAGAAAGAGAAGTGAACGAATTAGGCATGCCACATATAGGGTGGCGTGCACCATCCAGGAGTAAATCTTACTAAAGTAGTAAATTTAAGACGGAGACCTGGAGTATACAAGAACCAGTACATCTGTCTCACTCTTAAGTCATACTAATGTATGTGCTAGAGTGAGACAGACAAACCGGTTTTTGTTACGTAAGGTTCCCTTCCTAAATTTACTACTTTAGGGCTACTCTTTTAGTAACTTACTCTTTTAGTTGGTGTTGGAGAGCTCAATTGATAGTTACTTCTTTAGTTGTTACTAAAGTAGTAAGCGATTTTTACTAAAGAAGTAGTCGAATTCTGCGCAGAACAGAGCAGAAACGTTAGTGCAGCGCAGCAGAACACGTGCATTTCAATTGCCAGTATTATTCAAGTGCCAGATAATGAAAAGGAAAGGTTCGCTGAAACAATGAATATGAATTTGGGTTGTTCCAAATATTACTAATGACAATCTTCATGTTTTAAAATAGGTCTAATAGTAATGTTTTATTCATTACTAATTTTAATTCCTTCAATTGAGTATTTTCAGTTTAGTAGCCTACGTACGGGTACTGTGATTACAATTTTTGTGCAAACTATTTCTGTATTATAATGCAAACAATTGGAATTTCCAGTTGATTTTCATAATTGATTCACTGTCAATATTATAATTATTTCTCTCATAATAATAATAAAGTTCTAAAATATATTAAAATATTTATACTTCCTAAAGTTACATATTCTTCCCCAAAAACGATAAATCAATTATTCTATAGTTGTTTATCATAAATCTCACTATAATGAATTATTAATACTTATTGACTGTTTAACAATATTAATAAGAAGTATTACACAAAATCATGAAAAAGGGGGGATAAAAAGGATAACAAAACTAATAAGGGGCATTATGTTTCTGTCCTTTTTCAAAAGCACAGAACATTTACTTAAAAAATATTACCTTATAAAAATAATAATATTACAACTGAGAAATGTAATATTTAAACAAAAAATGGCGGTACAATATTTCGGAAGCTATGAACTCCAATAATAATTATGTAGATGGTTGTGTGTTTAAAAATAATTTCAGTGACTACTTCTCTAGATCCTGTGCAGCTTCAACCTCCGGGCCCCTCCTTAAAATTTTCTTTCGGCACTCATGTTGGCATTTTTTTTTCTATATAGTTTATAATGCTTCTCACTTTCCTGTCCACAGGGTTAATTAAATATTTAGCAGCATACTACAGACCTGCAGCATCTGTTATAGTTTATTCCCAAACATGAAAGTCTCGTCTCACTCCACCATTCGAGACTTGGAGAGTCTTTAAGGAATGGTTTTACAATGTGTCCCCTTCTCAATGTACGCTAATCCCAGAGTCAGTCAAATTTTCTTCCGATGTGGCCTGTTTGGACATTTTTACACCTGGGTTAGAAAAATGGACATATTATTCATTAACACTGCGGGTGCAACTATTGAACTTTTAGCTCTTATAATTATTATTATAATCTGGCATTCGCAATGTTGTGCTTTAAGTTAAGCTATAGAAGTGTAATGTAATAAAATTAATTTACAATAATTACATTAAATCGTTTAACAATGAGAATCACCTATTGTTCAGTAATTCTATGGTTAAGTAGCAGGGGGAAGTGTTTTCTGGGTAGCTCCAAGAACGGAGGCTTTCATTTATTGGAATGTACTATACCTCGCCGATATCTGTATCCATATGATTAGCTTGAAATACATCGTCGTTTTCTGACCCTAAGTTAGGGAGAACTGCAACATCTAAAGGCCGATCCAGCTAGGAAGATATTTAAGAGCACATGAGCTCCTTGTACCGTGCAATGCAAACGTCCCTTCCACTCACTCTTCCCCTCACCTTTGGTGGACGTCTTCCTAGTTGGATCGCTCTCCGCAATGATATTTCCACATTTGACTGGCTGAAATCACATGGATGTAGTGAGAATCTGACATCGTTTCTTCCAAACGCCAAAATTTCAAGTAAAGATTTATGAGCTTAATTATTTACGTTATTAAATGCCCTACTAGGTATGGTTCGCTTAATATTTATTAAATCACCTGCCACAACTCTCATTTTTGGTATACAACCTTCTTCATCTCAATAACTTATCCTCAGTTTGAACTATGTAATCCATTTAATGTGATATGTAACTCATAACTCACGCAAATGCCACAGAACACACTTACTCCACAACTTTACTCCACCCCCTGAGTAGGAGTAAATATTGGCCTTATTTACTCCACAACTTACTACGTTAGTAACGTACTCCGTGTTGGTGCTCTCCACCACTTGTGGAGTAAGTTCATTTACTCTGGGAGTAAATAAAATTTTTACTTCTTTAGTACATTCCTCTATGTTGAAAGCCGCCGAGTTTAGTTTACTCCTGGTTGGTGCACGCCGTCCTTACTAAAAGAGTACGGTTACTAAAAGAGTAGCTTACTAAAGTAGTTAGAACTAAAGAAGTAAGGCTTACTAAAAGAGTAAATGGCATGAGTTTGGTGCACGCCACCCATAGAGTGATCATAATGTCCGTTGTAGTTTTCTGTAAAAATAGTTAGGAATCAGACCTTTCGTCTATTATATACTTCTTCTTAATTATTCATTTTCAAGTAGACAGAGTAATAAAGAGAAGAATATTTATTACCCCTTAAAAATACAAGGTGATCTAAATTTGAAAAGCATATAGTGTTCCTACAGTTAAAATATTTTTGTCTAATGAAAACTCTATATGATATATATAGGTATATATTTTTGCTGATTTTTAACACAGTAATTTATTGATGGATGGTAATTCGATTATTATTGGTTATGTATATATTGTCTTTTAATATTAATTTATTAATACTTATTTATTGTGTATATATATATATATATCCATTATTTCAAGCTTAATATATGTATAATTCAGAAACTAAATTTTGATCTATTTTGGAAAATAAATTTGTTACTAAAATTTGGACATTTTCACATTACTAGTACTTCGTAATCACCTAGTTGTCTCCTAAGATTTGTTGAAACATTTTAAGGTTTTTTACAAGAGGTTTATGGTTGCCAGTTGTAAAGATTAAGCAAGGGTGCTTACAGATTTAGCTAAAAATGTCGAAACCAAATGTACCTTCATAACCGTATGTTTTGCTTCCGGCATACGTAACTAGTGACCAAAAGGGTGCATTATGTTTCACAAGTTTCATAAGTTTCTTCAATTACTTACTGTAATTACATTTTTGTTATGTAAACAGCAGTCAATCTGTTATATTAAAATTTTTACACGAGATGCTACAGAACGTTATTAAATAATTGAACGTAAATAACAGAACGTTTGTTAGAAGTTTATTTTCTTATTTAACCTTGCATCTTTATGTCTTCCCCCAATAATATTGACGTATCGGCAGCCATGGCCTTAACTATTTTACCATAGTTACAGTACTTGACAGAATCAGGGTACTTATTTAGGGAGTTATTTTGGGCAAAACACATGAACTTAGTACACCCCTTGCGCTCTGAACCCTTTGTCAACACTATTGCACTGATAAATTAATCTAATTAGGTGAAATGTATAGATTCTTTATACCCCGTGGCAGTTTGGTAGGCCTAGGCCTATATGAGCTAAATAGTCTTTACAATTCGGTATGTGTGTATATATATATATACAAACAAGTAGTCTGAGGGCCATGCCATATAGCTGGCAATGAGAAGAATACCAGAAAATAATGAAATATAGGCCTATATTGCATCATTCCCGTATTTGTTCTCCCATAAACTGAGTAGGGTTATAACATACTCTATCAGAGGGTGACCGTGTCTTTCTTGGACAGTCTGAACGCGGGAAGAGGGAAGAAGGAGAGCAAGAGAAATGTTATTTCAATAATAATCCGACTCATGAATTCTCGTTCCTTGCTTTGTCACTGCCATGTTTTCGGTTATGTTCTACTAGCATTCCACTGAGCCGTGTTGATGCGCGAGGGATGCTGGGTAGTAAAACACTAACGATGGGATGCTGAGTGGGGATCCTCCGTTACTTTTATAGTTTCTCTTTTAGGGATATGAAGCATTACTTCATACTGCTTTATTCCACTTGTTAAACTTTTCCCTTCTAGTTCTTCTCCATTACTATATATATTGTACGTTTCGAGTTATTAGTAAAGTTATATTGAGTTTTCTGCCTTAGGAAAATTTAAAGGTGTGTCTTTGTCAAAGAAATTTTGTTTAGTAAATAATTATCTTAATATCAAATAAAGTTGTACTCTATCAGGAAAACAAGCATTTCTGTTATAGACAGTCCGTATACAAGTATGATCCAAAGGACCTTCTCTTTCATTACGTTCCAAAAATTTATTTCCCTTCAATGGGTAGATCAAAAGGCGTAGTAACAGCTTAACTAGTATTATCTGCATATAAGCTTAAGAACTGTATGTCCTCTATGATCGCTTCCAATAAGAAAATTTATTATCTTGTTTCAAAAAATTCTTGATATTACTGCATTGCTTTCAGCTTATTTCACTGAAGAAGTGTATATAATAATAATAATAATAATAATAATAATAATAATAATAATAATAGAAGAAAAACAAGAAGAACAAGAAAAAACATTCACCTGGACGCGATTCGACTAGACTTTTCAGCTTGGTACGCTTGGGCGAAAATTATCTGGCTCTCCATGAATATACCCCGTCCCATTCCAAATATTGTACTGGATGTTATCGTAATAAATGAAGATGTTATAATGCAGCATGAATTCATCTCACATGTTAGATTAACCTCACATGTTAAGTTAAGATATTCACCAGTTGTAATGTAACCAACATCTTTTTACTGTTATCTTTTCACTCTTAGAGTAAAACTAAAGTAAAGAGAAACCAGTGGGTCTGTCTAAGTCTTTGGTCAAACGAGTAACGTAAATTGGGCTACAGTAAGACAGATGTACAGTATGTGTGTGCCCACCATTACTCCAGGAGTGCCCAACAATGAAGTTGATTACCTCCGGTCAAACCAAATGGTGGTAACCATTTGTTTGACGTGTGTACTTAGGGTTGCCCACTTTTCATCCTTATGGGACATGTGGTGTTTATGACATGTTAGGGTTGTGTACTTGATTCAGATTGAAGTGGCGCAAGTTCGACTTTCCCGCAGTAATGTCAGTTTTAGCTTACTTGGTGTGTTGATTGTTATGTATGGAGATGTTTTCTAGTGTATTTTTCAGTATTTTTGTGTGATGGGATTATTATCCAATTCGGCATTTGCCTAAGAGCGAGTGAAAACCCCTGAAAAACCTGACTTGGACTGGGTAGTGGCCAATTGACCATCCACCATTAAGTGTTATTCTATGTTTTCTTTTTCGAATAGTGCAGCTTTTGCAAAAAAAATTAAAGCTGAGGTGTTTTTTGTGAGTCTAGAACTGTAGATTCAGTGCACATTCTTCGTCCTCCTCCCTAGCAGCTTCAGACAGGTGGAGTCTGGCTTCGCCATAACGAGGGCAGGTTTATATCATGTGGTATATTTTATCAGGCTCGCTGTCTTCACAGGCGCATACTTCATAATCTGCAACGTTAAAACGCACTAAGTAGGTGGCAAAATTGCAATGGCCAGTTAAGAATTGAGTAACGTAATGATCTTAATTTTATTCAATACATCTTTGAACTGGTGTTTGTTTATTTTGGATTTGTTCTTAGAATGAAATCAGTTTAGAATTAGTTGTTGCTATTTAGAAAGTCGACTGTTTTCGGCTACAACGTTCTATGCTATGAAAAACCTGGATCCATTCCCGCCAAGGACAGAGTACAATGTATGTTAGTGGGCTTGCGGTACAGTATTATATTAGCATGGAATTTTATAAGATAGATATATCTATAGGCATTCTCTCTCTCTGTTGGGCATTACATGATAATATTATAGGAGAAAAATTCCTCTGGTTCTGGGATTTGAACCCAGGACATTTGGCTATCCGTGCCAATGCTCTACCAACTGAGCTAAGCCAGAGTTCATTTCACAGCGCCACATGGAATCTCTCTCCTATGTCTGATTGCCCTTAATAGTCTACCTCACTGACAGAGAAGTACTGTGAGGCACTGACGCTGTGAAGTGCATATGCATATAGTCGTTTCTATCTTGAATGTTAGTGTACAATAACAGTAGAAGCCCGGTCATAAAAATCACTAATTAGTATGCCTCACAGTACTGCATATGACATAACTTGTCTGTCAGTGAGGTAGACCATTAAGGGCAATCATACATAGAAGAGAGGCTCCATCTGGCGCTGTGAAGTGAACTCTGGCTTAGATCAGTTGGTAAAACATCGGCACGGATAGCCAAAGGTCCTGGGCTCAAGTCCCAGTGCCAGAGGAATTTTTCTCCTATAATATTATCGTGGAATTTTATGACTGTTGAGAATATATCCAAAGCAATTACAGTATATATTAAAGAACATGTAATAGAATATTAACTAAAGGAAATTTCCGTGAAACTAGCCTATATGTGACACATGCAATAAATGCCCAAATAGGCTACTAAAAGTAAAAATAAACTTTGTAGCGCTACATTCCTGAAGGGACTAGCATCCAACCGACCACTGTGAATTCTACCATAGGGATTTGGCACGCGTTCAGCATGCCGACACCCACCACGGCCCTCAGTGATGGTTTCCGTGACAGGAGTAATTACTTCTTAATCATATACCTCCTGAGTTTTAATTACGAGGCTGAGTGCACCCTGTTCCAGACCTCTCTACCACAGAAAACCCCGAGGAGTTAATCGTCACATTACCTGTGACATTATGCAGTATGAATGAAAGATGAATTCGAGATAAATACTAGGTCCAACCATACAAAAAATTCAGAGGAGAAATGATATAAATTACCTCAGGGAATTCAGACTTCGTTCCTCTTTATTATATACTGAAAGTCATACTGCTGTAGTCTGAGAACCGGAATATATTTGGAGTAGCCCTACTCATTTTTTTCTTCTACTTTTTCTTCTTCTACTTTAAGCTGTAGGCTTTTTGATGGCCGGCCAATATTTTTTTCTCCCGTAGGTACATATTCAACAATTATTTTCGGGATTCTATCTTGGTTCATACGTTGTACATACCATTTCTGTTTATATTGATCTATAATTTCTAACTGGCTACTAACTCTTAGGTTTTTCTTATTTAATCATTCCTGATGTGATCCCGCCGGGTTACTCCCTCTACGCTTCGGAGAAATCGCATTTCGGCTGCCTGTAGTTGTAGTTGTAGAACCAAGTTTTGTTCGCATATACGCCTGTGGTATTGCCATAACTTTATATACTTCCTTGTATTATGGAGTGTTCTTCTAATGGTGCCGCACATGTTATTAAATGTATCAATTTTATAATCAATATAATTTTGGTGAGTGCAGGATAAGTGACATCCAAGGAAATTAAAAGTAATAACTTGTTCTACGATATTTTGATCTCTCCCGCCTTTTTCCTAAGAATGCCATCACTTTGGTTTTCCCTATCGATATGGTTAAATTCATGTCTTTCATAATTTTATACAGTGCAAACAGCTCCTTTTGAAACGTGTCCTCGTCACTAACCAATTTAGCTTCATCATGAGAAAAGAGGAGGTTTTATAAAAAATGTCTTTTATTAAGATTTTCTGGTATGTTAAATTTATGCATCTGTAATTTAAATTTCCTCATTGCTTCGTCAAGATAAAGGTTAAAAAGTGTAAGCGACAAATTTACTCTACTCATTTCTTAACTTATCTTGAGTAATATTTTCATCTTTGTCTTGGAAACGTGATTTATTCATATTATATCGGATCTTATCTATATACTATCTAAATACCTACAGTTAGTTAAAACATTGGCGAGATGTAATGTAGAATTTTCCAAGTGCATGTCACTAATTCGCCTTTTGCGATATAGGTTCTACATACAGAGGCAGTTGGTGTGGGAAGTAATATGGATTCTAAGTATAAACCCAAGAAGTAATAACGTAACGTAGTTCGCGGTAGCATTTGGCAAGGGTTCCCACACCCGCAGGCTTTCAAACTTTTCCTTTCTACTTTCATAACACACAACTTACTTCTCCATGCCAAACTTTCTATTGTATTCATTTAACTCTGATATGTTATATTGTATATTACTTTAATCAAATTGAATTATGGATGTTAATATACTGACGTCTGGTACTTCTTATTTCATAACAACCCAGCTAACCCTAAATTTTCCAATTTTGCGCTGTGTACAGTTATCATCATAAGCTATGGTTTCTACCAGCATTTTGAATAACGTTGAGGTATACCTACTTGCTCGTACTCAGCGTGTTAGAAGATAAGAAGAGGAATGTCAGGAATTAATATGATTAATTATTGATAATCCAAACATGAAACCTAAAATGTACATGTATATTCGTTATTGGCAAAACAATTAGTTTTTCGACAAGTAGAGCAGTCAGTAAGGAACTGATTTTCTTATCTCAAGTTCGCGGGTTTGGTTTCGCCCTGGTTGATGGTCTTTATGTACGCTTATGTATACATAAGAGAATCCCATGTCTGTCGATTTACGCAGGCGAGGACAGAAGGTTGCTCTGTGACGTCACTGCTTTCTGTTCTGACTTCTCGCGTTATACCTCTGCGAGGAGTATGTGAAATGTTGGCATCAGTGAACAGGGGGGAAGAGAGGGACATTAGTATTGCGGGCAGAGGAAATTTAAGGGTTTAGAAATTATGTAATACGTGTTTCCGAGTTAATGAAACAAGAATTTATTTCCATGATAGTTTATCGATTTATTACAGTACAGTAGTTTAACATATTATAAATAATTCTTCTATTTTTCTATACAATGAGAACAACTGCATTTCAACAAAATCTATGTTCTTTGAAAAAGATAAACATCACTATCATTTGAATTGACCTAATTCACTGCAATAAAGATAATTAAAAAACTAACTGAATTAAGTACCATACAAGCTCGTCTGCACCTTAGATGATACAAAATTACAGTAACAATTTTCTGACTTTCCTGTCTCTTTTTTCTTTAACAATTTTATCAATGTTGGAACGTGTTGAGCAATATTTAATCGAAGACTACATGTTAGGTTGTAACCTGACAATGTACTTCTTGATTTGATCATTAGGGGAAAAACTGTTCGGCTACATATGTTCATCCAAACATGCATAACATTCGTGCAGTCTCGGGAATATGTATTCAGATGAATTTATGCAAATGTCACCCAAGTCCACTTTACGTTCGTATTTGTTCTTAACAGATCGTCGAATTGTAAATTTAGCAGTTCCAACTGATACCGGTAAGGAATGTCTTTGACTTAAATGAATATGAGGTAGCAAAAAGTTTAAATACTGGAGAAAGGTATTCCACATCCAGAAACCTCGATTCGAACTGAAGAAGAAGGTTTTGCAGAACTGACACATATTCTGCAGAGAGAACACTATCAGGGTCGCGTACTTGCGTTAACTTTGAAAAATGCAACATATTTCCAACCAGAAGTTGCTCAACCCACAGAGCTAAAGTGAATCTTTCCTCTGGTACCTAGCTCTAGCGTAATCTAAATACCCCTACTACCGTGCGCTCTTGCTGACGTCACGCACAAGGGATTCGCGTGCACTTGCTCCACAAACGTCATCAGAAGACGAACTTGACTTCCAATGATTTACAGGCAGGCAAAATAACTCTCGCGGGATGAAAGTCCGGTACACTGGTGACGGTTTAAGTCTAACCACTTAACAGTTGTTAAATGACTATAACAAACAGTGCAACGTAACATATTTATGTATCGGTACATTTCCGTACTTACTGATTCTATCATTATTTTGTTATTCTAAAATCTCCTGCAATGGTTTACAGACCGTCAAGTTACGAAATTCACATTTCATTTTGTCCGACCGTTCTTCTGATCATGGTCCTTCTTATCTTCCGTAATGTAACGAGAGGTGCAGAATTTATTGATAATTTTATCGATAAATTTTATATGGCAGTTTATCTTGAGAGGATCCGGGCCTTCAGATATTTCTATATGGTGACTATTTACCAAATACTTACATAATTTAGCATGAAATGCTAAAACAAAAATTTATAAAAGTGATCGCTATTTCTGTAACTGATGCCAGACAGCCGACGACAATATAATCATCTCAATAATAAAGATGCATGCGGTTATTACCAACACTTTCCGTTAGGACAAGTTGTTTTATTTTTTGGATTAAACTTTCTGGTGGCCCTAATAATATTTCGTGTTCATGACATTATGATTATTACTATACGAACCAAACATAACATTTCACATCAATTTCTAATCTCCTTCCGCTCATGTGCACTATAGTCGATTATTGTTTTAGCAAAGAAGCTACAGGCATGAAGATGTTTCAGTGTTCAGTCTTTATGATTCTAGGTAGAAGGTCATTAGGTGAAATTATTAAAAATAAAACGATAAAATTATTTCAAAAGACGCTTTGAATTGGCAGAAATTCCACATATTTTTATATAAGAATGGTCGTTGATTCATCAGCTAAACAGACATCGTAATCTTCATTGTCATAAAACAGTCAGATTAAGGGTGTAATTGTGATCTAACCGTGCTAGGACTTCGGAGTAAATATACCATCCAGTGAAACTGTGGAGTTTTAAGATCAACATTATTATACTTTAAATCTGTAGACCACTTCTGTCTTTAAACATTTCCATAGCCGTAATATGATTGCGGATAACGAAATACACCTTACAAGGAGTTTTATCCCAGAAACAGATTCATTCATCACAACAGAAGAAGATCTGTCTGAAGTCAAGGAAGATCTAGTCAAACATTAGTGGAGGTATTTAAAGAAATAATTTCGGAATTAATTTCTATATGGCAAATAAAGTCTGAAGCTAGGCTGTTCATAGATACACACACGCAGATATGCTTTTGAAAATATTATTTTGGATTAAGGGAACCTCAAAACGTGTATTTATATTAAAACTCCTCCTCGAATTTGGGGGTTAAATACAATACTTCGTCTACCTATAGTACCTATGATACCGGCAGGGGAAGAGAAAGATTATTATTACTACATTGCTTTGTTCTTAGCATAATCTACAAAGCCAGTATTTATAAAACATAAAATTAAAAATAGTGCAATGTTATATAATAATAATATAATAATCATTGTACAATTGTATAATTAGAGAAAAACATAATCCCTTTTTTCGGACAACTTCCCTTTCTTAGGGCTTGAAATAATGTGGGCACCGGCTTTGCGTTAATACCCTTGAGTAACTCATTCACGTTTGCTCGAGATTTTGTTACTGCTAAAGAAAGAAGTTTTAATGTCGGATACCGCACGCTAGATAGTCTCTAAGCTGCTTGTCTGGAGGGAGAAGGAAATGATAAATAAAATGGGATTTCCTTTATGGATACCGCAAAGGAAAACACACTCCACTAAAAGTTTCAGCTCTAATTGAAGGGGAAGGGAGTTCGCTTTTTCATTTTACCTTGCTTTCCTCACGTCTTCCTGATTCCTATTACATTCCGTTCTTTCATGTTGTACTTCCTTTTCTTTACACCATAATGAAAATATCTGTTTAGCATGAGTTTTAATCGGTCTATGAAGTCTTTCCTCTTCTACATAATGTAAACAAGAATCTGTTTCTTAATCATAATGACAATATGATAATAAGACGAGAGAAGAATGAAATGAATTCAGATGATGAATTATAATGTTGTATATTTTAATACATACTTTTTAATTAGGTACATAAATGCGTAGGTATAAATAAATAAATAAATAAATGAGACGTAACAGAAGTTAATCAAAGTCAGTCAATCTGATTTAACCAAAGTCAAAAACATAGGCGTAAATAAAACTTATTGAAACATGATACAGTCTCTTGAAAGTAGACATACTCAGCAGACATGCGCATTATAACATAAACACCTAGTGGTATAACATAGGTAAGCCATAAAGTTAAGCAAGATTGATTTCTGCCTTAAATCCACAGTTATAATTTTAAATTCATCCAAGGAATTGAATCGGTTAACTTAGTTGACAAATCAAATATAGGCTGTCTTAACATAAAATATTATCAGATCTGTCAACTAAGTTAACCGATTCTTAATGTAGGCCTATGTCTTATCTGATATGTCAGCTAAGTTAAACGATTCCTTTCCTTACGTTCGTATTTATTTAGATTTAAAGCGATAACCAGTTGTATTAAAGCGGAAATTAATCCTACTTATTTTTATTTCAAGTACTAACTTACTTGGAAATGAAGTTTTAAATGCTTTAGAGTGAAATAAAACAATTGGCGTCCTTCAAGTCACATCCTCGGAAGAGATAAAGAATACTTCATTTTTTTACGTAATATGTTTTATTTCTGACCTACGATATTCACTAACAGGCACGTGGATTTACTGATAGAAACAAGCAAATTCAGGGATTCTTTTCATACAGTAAATCAGTATTTTTGGTAATAATTGGATATCAGATTCCAAGGGGGGCATTCTGAAACTATTTTAGCTAAAATTGCGTAATACGAAACATGCAGTACTAATTCTGTATATAAAGAAAATCAGGTAAACTGAAACAATAAAGTGCCAGATGGAGTTAATAGGACATGTTTAAGAAATTTTTTTAGTTTAAACCACTGTTTCTTGAGAAAGTTTGATAATCATATGTGAAGGAATAAGTGGGATAACGAGAATATTAACAGAACAAATTTACAACGAATACCTCACGTTAAAAATAGACCTATTCCTTTATCTTTGTGAAAAACATCTGAAACCACACATACACGCAGTAAAAAAATTCCATAGTGGAGGGAAAAATTATAAATTTGAACGTTTTGGAATTTTCTCATCGGTTACAGGCCAAAAACTATAATTTAGGCAAATTTAAAATTTCTAGCTCATCTGGAAGTGAATAAACATCAATGGTCAGGTCGGTTTCACAGCTGGAAAATCCACTACAGATGCAAAACAAGTAGTCTCAGATAATGTTCTCCAATGCAAAAGGCTTTGACTGAAAAGCTGCCTTCTTGCTTTAGATATCGTCGCTTACGGGAATTAAACTGTCTTTCAAACGTTTTAAATATCATTGCGGATTTCCTAGAAGACCGTACAGCTAAATTTAATTTAGGCTGGTCTACAAAATCAAAATCAGTTACGAAGGGTTTTTTCCAGGGATCGGACGCAGGCCCAACTCATTGAAACGGCATCGTTAGAGGTTTAATCTTACAAGTGTGAAATGTGCCAGACTTGGAGATAGTTGTTTGTGCCGATGACATAATGCTCATGTTCAAATGTCCTTCTCATTCATATATTCTCTCCAAGATTTAAACAGCGCTATAAATTACCCAGGACTGGTGCAGTAGACACTAGCTAGAACTCCCCAAGGGAAATCTGCACTGATGCCAATGTATATCAGAAATAAGGAAGAATATATGAATTATCATTCAGTTACTGCAGGGGAGCTGAACATCGTAGCCAACCTGAAATACCTGGGAGTAGTGATGGACAACTAAATGGTATACAATACCTGGATAGTAAAATAATGCACATCCGGAACAACCTAGTCATAAACTATGGTAAAACATTATCCACCTTATACCACAAAGTATATTAAACTGCAGACTCAAATTGGATGAAATACAGAGAAACTATCTGATTTTTGCGACAAAAGCATACAGAACAGTCTCCAACCAGGCCCTGCAGACAATAGCTGGCGCAATGCCTATAGTTGCAGCCGTTCATTTACATAATGACATCAAATCCATCTCCTGCGGACAGCCCCCAAAAGCAGTAATCCCTTCACTCAAAAGAACAGAAAACCCAACAAGTTCAAAATGAATTCACCCCAGAGATAATAATACCAGGTGTGGCAGAGGAAACGGACGTTTTTCAAATAACCATAACTCAGAAGATTTTCAAGTTAAACAAAATTTAATTACACAGAAATAAAGCTTGTATAATGCAGTTTCTGTTGACTATTTCAAAATTACCTCTGAAAAATAAATGCCGTCAAGTGACGCAACAATGGAATTATCTAACATGCAATCTCATTATTGACAGAGGAAACTCATGTTTTTCAAACAGCTTGATTCATGCAGTTTCAGAAGCCATGGCGCCATGGTCCTTGGAGCATCGAGTTTTTGCCTTTGAAACTTATATCGAATCAAAGTCCATAATTGCAGTTCAGCGCCGTTTTCATGTACATTTTAAAGTGGAGTGCCGTGGAATCATTTCTGGTCGTAACACGATAAAGAGATGGGTTGAAGCTTTTAGAGCAACAGGATCTGTCATGAAGAAGAAGCCACCTGGCCTCCCTCGAACAGTACGTAGCCCTGAAAACATTGAGAGAGTGAGGGAAGCAGTTCTCAGAAGTCCAAGTCGTTCTGCGCGACGTCAAGGTTTAGTTTTGCAGATGTCAGAACGGTCCGTAAGTCGCATCCTACACAAAGAGTTAAATTTCCATCCTTACAAGATAATGATAGTGCAAAAGCTGCTTCAAGGGGATTTTGCACAGAGAAGACAATTGTGTGAGGCAATGCTTGAAATTCTTAATGAAGAAATGGTAATAATAATGAGTGATGAAGCACATTTCCAGTTAGATGGGACTGTGAAGAAAAAAATTGCAGGTATTGGGCGTCGGAGAATCCAGAAATGTTGCACGAAAGACCTCTCCACAGCACAACAGTAACAGTGTGGTGTGGTGTTGCTAAATTTGGAATCATTGGTCCTTATTTTTTTTTGAAGAGGACAATACCACAGTGACAGTGACTTCAGCACGCTACATTAAAATGGCCAACAGGTTCCTGCTTCCGGAACTACGCAGACGAAGAGTAAACATGCAGCAAATTTGGTTCCTACAAGATGGTGCCACAGCGCATACTACGAGAGTATCAATGCAAGTGGTTCGAGAAATGTTTCCTCAACGAGTGATCTCCCTTTTTGGCGACATTCATTGGCCGCCTCTCTCCCCTGACTTGTCCATATGTGACAATTTTTTGTGGGGTTACCTCAAATCAAAGGTTTACTTAAACAAACCCCGCAACATCCACGAACTAAAAAAGTTCATTCGTGTGAAATCACTAATGTGGAGGAAGAAGTGTTGGGAAGAGCAGTGAAGAATTTCGAAGTAAGGTTACGAGAGTGTGTATACAGAAAGAAGGTCATCACTTCACGGACATTATTTTTCGGAATTAATTCTGAAATAGCCAACAGAAACTGCATTATACAAGCTTCATCTCTGTGTAATTAAATTTTGTTTAACTTGAAAATCTTCTGAGTTATAGTTATTTGAAAAGCATCCGTTTCCTCTGCCACAACCTTTATAATAATTGCCATTTCAGAAACTCAGGAAATGAAGAACATTTAATCTTCATAGATCGGTCGAAAATACAATACCACGTAGAAGCAGGAATGGTGATCGGGAAAACTCAAGTGAAGTCTTCATTGAAGTAAAGTGACTTGACATCAACTGCTCTGTTTTCAAAGCAGAACTACTGGCATAATCATAACTATGGAGTGGATTGAACTACAGAAGAACAGCATCACAGTGTATGTCATTCATATCGACTCGAAATGAGCCATTATCGCCATCGTAAACAACAGAACTACTCACCCACTGGCTGTTCAGATCAGACTCAAGACAATCTTATCGCCCTCAAAAAGACATAATAATATATTAGAATCGATTGGGTCACGCAGTACTCCGAGTGAATGAAAGAGCTGAATCTTGCAAAGACTTTTGCCAGTTACAGAACAATAATTGATTACGAATCACTACCTCTAAATCGAGCCAAGCAGTTGTTAAATGAATATTACACAACAATTTGGAATTCCATATATACCAGCTACGAATATGTCTTACATACCAAATTATTCATTCCCAAGATACCAAAAAGACTGTTCTCATTGCTATGGCCAAATCACATAACCACCCATTTTTGTACAAATCATGGTCCACAAAATTAACTTAACAACTTGACCACACTGCAGCTGCCCAGAAATACTTCCAAAGACAGCATTCTGTTGGCAGAATGCACGACATACTGTAAAGATCGCCCAGCCAACTAAGAGCAGTTCCTTTGCCAATGGTGCTGAAGTATAATTTCAATACAAGTCAACATTACTAACTTCCTCATGAAAATCTTCCGCACTCTCTAGTTATGTTTGAACTGTAGTTATTGTAATTTATTGCTATAAATATCCCGTGATATAATTTAAGGTAAAACACGGGTTGTATCACCTAAGTTAAAAATATAAAGAAAAAGTGGATGGTTAGCCTGCCGTAAATGTGAATGCCGTCACGGCTATCCAGTCAGTTTATCCATACTTATTGGGCAGATAAAAACACCTAATTTTTCACCCTTATGACTGTTGTATGTGCCAATATTTCTACCCAATTTTTCGTTTCTATCTGTCCTAAAAGTGTGTCGAAAATTACATAATGTGAAAGAAATATACAAAATTTATCTATAACAAAACTATAACTCAATCTCAGGTATATGCGATGGAAATACGACAAAAAATCATAGACGAAGACTGCTGCCACTTACAGAACAATAATTGATTACAAATCACTACCTCTAAATCCTTTACTGCTACTGCAATCGGTTCTTACATACGACTACATTTAGCTACTATAAGCCTCCAAAGAAGACATAGACAGACCTTAAACTGCGTGCGTCCACCATTTTGAATGTCTTTTGGTGTAAAAATGTATCGTTTTGGAATATTTCCGTTGGTTGCAAGCTTTCAGCTATAAGTATGCCAAATTTCAAGTGAATAGTTTATCTGGAAGATGGCAAACAATTATGTCAACGAGTGAGTTAGCCATTCGGCTGTGTAGTATAGTGGAGTTTTGCTATTTTTAAACAATTAATTGGTCATTACTCTGGTACTGCTCAACTGATTTGATCAAAACTCAACAGCCTTCGTCTTATGAATACTATAAGTGCGTGTAATAAATTTCATTAAAATATGATAAAGCGCGTTCTAGTTATCGCGCATAAAGTCACACGGACAGAAATACACTGAAATGGACGACATAATTACCGTCCACCATACAAAAAGTACCATTCTGGCACTTAGAACTTTATTTCTTCTTTATCATTGCTACATGCATAGTTTCTTAGTTTTAAAGTTTATTTCGGAAATTAAAGAAATTTGGACACATTATGTGATGTTTTATCATCAGTAAAATGTGTATAGTTTCACTCATGTTACATAACCTTTATTGTTGTAGCCTATTATTTAAAAAGTGTCAATGATTGGATGAAATGCGATCTTCTACACTAGAAAAGAAGAAAAATATAAACATAGCAGTAGGCCTTTGTTCCTAGCCCTCTAGGACTGATTACAGATTAACGAAGCATAGATTAGCTGTTTTGTTTAATCAAACTCTGTTTGTAGTAGTGAAACATAGGTACTTTGTAAATATCATCACATTTAAGTTTCTGTAGACCCAATATTGTTGTAAATGTGAATTTTAGTATGTAAGTTAAATGATGTGTCAAATACCAGTCTTGTATTTATCTTACGGACGAAATAAATCTAAATCTAAAAGCAATTCTAAATCGACTTAATATATATTTTTATTATCGTACTTTCGTTAATTTCATTTTTCTTTTATTATGAACAGATTTTGTCATTTTCTCTAAGATAGTATTTTGTTATACTCTTAAAATCGGCCAGTGGTTACTGCTTCATTTTCCAAAAATTCTAGTTTTCTCATGTACACCTTCACATTGTGGATTATTCCTTAGTGATGAATTGAAACTTCTGTAACCCGAGAACGGAAACGTCAGTAGTAATAGTGGGTTTATAGCAACTCCCACCACTTCTCCCAGAGTCATCCCCACCCCAATAATCTCTGCATTGACATCCAGCGCCATGATATGCAGCGGCGAGACCTTGCACTGTGCTGTTCCCAACCAACCCAAATAATTAAGCCTTAGGGACAACCAGATCCATGATATATCATCAGTTAGGCCCTTTTGTCACCCAGTCCATGATATTACGTCACACGACCCCAAAAGGATTTGGTTAGAAAGACCTCCATCCTAGCATTGAAACTTAATGAAATTCAATTCCCTAGTAATCTATTTAAGACCATTCATTCCGAATAATCCGATACCATTACGGGAGTGTGCATTCAATAAGACAAAGGAACACCATCGAAAACTTGATGGAAATAAAATTCCCTGGTACCATTCTGTTTAAGCCTATATAATCAACCATGAATCATTCCGTAACAAGAGGGTGAATTTCACGCACCCCAGACACCCCTAAGTCCAAAATAATCAAAACAGAATCTGCTTGACCAAATAATCTAAATATTATTAATATAAAATACAAAAATAATACACAACGAGTTAGGCCCTTCTGAAGTAACATTCACCCCACTAAAGGGGGTTTTTAGTATTCTAGCCCATTTAGAATGTATTTCCAAGATTAAAAAATCATATTATGTTACAAAAAATGTAGGACATATTCTTAAAACCTATTTTCACCCTAAAACAATTTAATTTTACATAGGGGTGGTTCTTCTAGGTCAACTAATCCACTATCATTAAGTGAATATAAGACCTAGTAGGAGAGTAATACTCCTAAATAGATTTACAATCTATCACCTTTAACCTCTCAGTCACCGTACTCTTGAAACGATGATTATTTTCAACTAATCACAAAGATATTGGCGCATTATACTTCATCTTAGGCGCCTGATCAGGTATAGTAGGACCTTCCCTAAGTATATTAATCCGAGCCGAATTAAACCAACCAGGATCTTTGATTGGAAATGATCAAATTTATAATGTTATTGTTACAGCCCACACATTTATCATACTTTTCCTTATAGTTATACCTATTCTAATTGGAGGTTTTGGAAACTGATTAGGACCTCTAATATTAGGTGCACCAGACATAGCCTTCCCACGAAAAAACAACATAAGATTTTTATTATTACCAATAACTTTAACACTTCTCTTTATAAGAAGACTAGTAGAAAGAGGAGCAGGAACAGGATGAACAGACTATCCCCCTTTAGCCAGAGGTATCGCACACGCAGGAGCATCTGTCGATTTAGCAATTTTCTCATTACATCTCGCCGGTGTATCTTCTATTTTAGGAGCAATTAATTTCATTTTCACAATTATTAACATAAAGCTCATTAATATAACACAAGAACAAATTCCTTTATTTGTTTGATCTTTAGGTATTACTACTTTATTATTACTACTATTCCCTTCCAGTATTAGCTGGTGCAATTACCATATTATTAACAGATCGTAATCTCAGTAATTCTTTTTTTGATCCTGCAGGAGGGGGTGATCCTATTTTATATCAACATCTATTTTGACTTTATGGGCACCCAGAAGTCTATATTTTAATTGTCCCTGGATTCGGAATAATTTCTCATATTATTTGTCACGGAAGTTTAAGAAAGGAAGCATTTGGAAATTAAGGAATAATTTTTGCCATATTAGCAATTGGATTACTCGGATTTGTTGTCTGAGCCCATCATATATTTACAGTAGGAATAGATGTTGATACACGGGCATACTTCACCTCCGCTACTATAATTATTGCCGTTCCAACAGGCATTACAATTTTTAGTTGACTATCAACAGTTTACGGGTCCCAGTTATCATACAGTGCACCATGTAGGATTAAGGATTTGTATTCTTATTTACTATCGGTGGACTAACAGCAATTATTTTTGCCAATAGATCTGTTGATATCATTTTAAATGATACATATTTTGTAGTAGCTCACTTTCATTATGTATTATCAATAGGTGCAGTATTTGCTATTATAGCAGGTTTTGTACAATGATACCCTTTGTTTACAGGATTATCATTAAAACGATTAAAATTCAATTCGCAATCATATTTTTAGGTGTAAATTTAACCTTCTTCCCTCAACATTTCCTCGGATTAGAAGGGATACTTCGCCGATATTCTGATTATCCAGATGCATACATTGCTTGAAATGTTATATCATCAATTGGATCAATAATCTCATTTGTAAGAATTCTTATATTCATTTTCATTTTATGAGAAAGCATATTAGTAAATCGACAATCTCTTTTCACCTCACAAACTAATAATTCAATTGAATGATTCCAAAATATTCCTCCAGCCGAACATAATTATTCTGAATGACCGACCATTTTTAAATATCTAATATGGCGGAGACGTGCAATGGATTTAAGCCCCATATATAAAGTTTCAACTTTTATTAGAATTCTTAATGACAACATGAGAAAATATAAATTTATAAGATAGACCATCCCCAATCATAGAACAGCTAATTTATTTTCACGATCAAGCTTTAATAATCATTATCATAATTTTAGCAATCGTATCTTACATAATAATTATACTCTTAAACAACAATTACACTGATCGATTTCTACTCGGACAACTAATTGAAATCGCTTGAACTATTGCACCTGCAGTAATTTTAATTTTTATTGCAATTCCCTCTCTCCGTTTACTCTACTTAATAAATGAAGTTAATAATCCAAAAATAATATTGAAAACAATTGGAAATCAATGGTATTGAAGCTACGAATAATCCGATTTCCTTAAAGTAGAATTCTATTCATATATAATTCCACAAGATGAACTATCAATTAATAACTTTCGACTTTTAGATGTAGATAATAGATCTACATTACCAATTCGCATTATTATTACAGCTGCAGATGTTTTACACTCTTGAACCATTCCAAGATTAGGTGTAAAAGCAGATGCAACTCCTGGTCGTCAAAATCAAACCAATTTCTTAATTAACCGACCAGGACAATGCTCAGAAATTTGTGGAGCTAATCACAGCTTCATACCTATTGTAATTGAAAGCGTATCCACAAACAAATTTATTAATTGAATTTCAACATTAACATAATTCATCAGGTGACTGAAAGCAAGTAATGTTCTCTTAAACCAATTCATAGTAATATAGCACCTACTTCTGATGAGAAGAATTAGTTAAATTTAATAACATTAACTTGTGAAGCTAAAATTATCATCAAAGATATTCTTCTATTCCACAAATAATACCACTTAGATGACTCACTTTATTCCTTTATTTTTCAATCACATTCATATTGTTCTACTTCACAAATTATTATACCTATCTACCTCACCCTACACAAAATATTTAAACAAATATATTTTTCAACTCAATAAATTGAAAATGATAAGAAATTTATTCTCAGTTTTTGATCCATCAACCAGATTAAATAATCTATCTCCCAACTGATTGAGAACTTTATTAGGATTACTATTAATTCCTTCCACATATTGACTAATTCCATCACGACATTTCATCTTATGAAATAACATTTTAACAAGCCTTCATCTAGAATTCAAAACTTTAATTGGTAATAAAAAAGTGAATAAAGGATCCTCTTTCATTTTTATTTCCTTATTTTCTATTATTATATTCAACAACTTCTTAGGTATATTCCCATACATATTTACCAGCACCAGTCATATAACTCTTACACTCACTTTAGCTTTACCTCTCTGATTAAGATTTATAATTTTCGGTTGAATTAATAATACTCAACATATGCCCATGTAGTCTCGCATGGAACACCTCATACCATTTATAGTATGCATTGAAACTATCAGACCAGATACTCTAGCAGTACGACTCGCAGCAAACATAATTGCTGGTCATTTACTCTTAACACTATTAGGAAATACCGGCCCTAGTTTAAACTTAAGCTTACTAAGTCTTCTTATCGGGACACAAATCGCTCTATTAATACTAGAATCAACAGTTGCCGTAATCCAATCCTATGTATTTGCAGTATTAAGAACCTTATATTCTAGAGAAGTCAACTAATGACAAACCATGTTAATCATCCATTTCATTAAGTAAATTATAGCCCATGACCTTTATCTGGTGCTATTGGTGCTTTCATTATAATAATAATAGGATTAATTAAATGATTCCACCAATTTAATAAAAAACTAATAACAATTGGTGTATCAAATATAATTTTAACAATATATCAATGATGACGAGACATTACCCGAGAAGGAACTTATCAAGGCCTCCATACCAATTATGTAACCAAAGGTCTTCGTTGAGGTATAATTTTATTTATTATCTCAGAAATTTTTTCTTCAAATCCTTTTTCGGGCCTTTTTCCACCATCGAAATCGGATCAATTTGACTCCCTATGGCAATCAGACCATTCAACCCCCTACAAATTCCATTACTCAATACAGCTATTCTATTACTAAGTTACTAAGTCGATGATTAGACTATCGTAGATGTCAATGACGTGAATGAATTATTCTGGCAGATAAAAACACCAAATTTTGACGCTTTTGGCTGTTGTATGTGAAAATATCCTTACCAGATTTTAGGTTTCTATTTGTCCTATAATAAGTGCGTCAAAAATTACATGATGTGAGAAAAATATAAAGAAAATATAAATGTTGTTTATTTAGTACCACGTTTTACCCTCAATTTTATTTATCATTGATAGATGTTCCAGGGAAAAAATGTTCTGCCAATATCAATTACAATGTATGTTTATTAAAAATAAAATTACAAAATGAATATATTAAGTTTTCTTTATGCATAAAATTCTTGTGATATAATTTTGTCAGTGAGATATCTCAGCCTAAGTTTACTAAGGAGTTAAAAATGACGAGCATCAATGTAAGGATCAAATAGCTTGCATAAAATATGCTAAATGTCATAGTGTAGACCTATATCAGGGATACCTCAGCTTATGTAAATTAAAATGGCCAGCATCAATAAGTGATTGGCGAATGCTGTTTTTCTTAATTTGTATTTGTAATCTGCATTATGTTCTTTAAACCATTTATGTTCTCTATGTTCTTAAATTGCCTACCTTTTTGGCCTATATAGACCTCGGTACAGTCGGTACAAGTTAGTTTATAAAACCCTTTTTCTGAAAATTTGTAATTTTTTTTAGAACTAGCATTGTAAAGCTTATTTTTTATTGTGTTGTTCGTACGAAATTAAATATTGAACTATTTGTTTATATGTTTGGTAATTTTGTGTACGTTATTTTCAGTATATGTAATGGTAACAAATTTTCTATGGTTCTTTTCGGTAATAGGATTTAGTTGAGAGGTTTTTCTTTGCTTTTCCCATTTTCTTGCTTTCTGTTTTCTTAGTAATTTGAGTCTGATGTCTTTTTTATAACCGTTATTGCTGGCTATTTGGATAATGGTGTTAAGTTCTTGGTTGTAGTTTTGTCTGTTCGTTGGTATGTTTATAAGTTTATGATCATACTGTTGAAGGCTACCATTTTGTGCGTGTAGGGATGATTTCAATTTCTATGAATTATTGTATCTGTGAACGTCTCTTTCCTGTATATGTTGAACTAAATTTTGTTATTTTTTCTGGTTAGGCTTAAATCTAAGTAGTTTGGTGAATGTTGCTTTTCGTTTTCCATTGTGAATTTCAATTTGTTATGGACGTTATTAAAGTTATGGACTATGTCATTAACTTGGTCATTTGTACAAATCAAACGATGTCGTAAACATATCTTCCGTATAATTTCATGTCATGTTTATCAGTAATTGTCTTAATAAGATTATCTTTTAAATTTTGTAGAAAAAATTGGAAATTCTGCCTGATAATGGTGATCGAATGGCCACCCCTTCCTTTTGCACATATATTTCACTGTTGAATGTAAATTAGTTTTGTTACATGATTGTTTCAATAATCTTCATTAGTTATTCAATAATTATAAGATTTTCATTCTTCTCTTGTAATCCATTAGCTATAGTGTTTCTTTAAATGGTATATTAGTGCAGAGGCTTTTTTATACCTAAAGATATGAAGATTTCATTATTTTCAGTTTTGGTGTCTTTTATAGTGTTTACTAAATCTGTGGAGTGCTCCAAGTTTACACATTATTAGTACCGATACCTGGAAATAATTGAATTACCACCATGGATGGAACAAACTAGAAGAATTAGAAAAGATGGCGTTGTTATGGAGTAAACTTATTAAAGATGGCTCTGTATTAGATTGAATTGGTAAATACAGTGCGCATGTATATCGCCCGCGGTGGCTGAAAGAGGCATCCATCCTCGTTAGACTTTAGGCAGTTGAAATTAGTCAGTGAATGTGTGTGGACGACCACCAACTTGGGATCGGATTCGCTGAGCACCATATATATTGTTTGTTTTTTGGAAATCTTTAAATCATGTAAAATTACCTTTGTGGGCTCACCATTTTTTGCTTCTAAATTTGTATTTTCGGTCATCTAAATTTCGGTATCGTTAGGTTCTGGGCCTTTTGTGAAAATCTGCTCTGGACTTTGAAATTGGTCTCCACCTTCGCGTTTTGTGATTATTAATTATGGGAGGTTTTCATAATTTTGTTTAGTTGTAGGATTGGGGTTTATTCTAGATTTTTGTACTTAGTTTATTCAGTTCAGTTAGTGATTTATTTATTTTATTTTGTTTGCTTTCTCGATTTGTTCTTCCGTATTTAATTAGTTAATGGATTTTGTATTAAAGACAGGTTCATTATCAACTGCCACTTTCGGCCGTTTATTGGAAATTTACAGAACATCTTTTATGCCATCAAAACTTCAGTTTCACTCACATACATTTAAATATTGGTTATGAAAAATAAAAATTGATGCAAGTGGCCTGATTGTTGTTTTAGTTACCTTGCTTTAAGCTTCATACATTATAATTGTAGTTTATATTTACTTTTCATTTGTAATCACTGGCAATATTCAATAACACAAGTTTTCAATGCTGATCGGAAGTTTAGATTTCCTGTTATGATATTGGTTTATTGTTTTTGCATTACGGGAGTAAGAACTGGTTTCACTTCATGCACGGAGCTTTGACCCGTATTAATCTGGTGATCAGTATTAAACAATGCTTTCTTCTTTTTCTGTATGCTTGAAATTTAACTGGCGACTAAATTCGTTGTGTGGTAAATTTTTCTGTTGCTCTGATATTACGATGTGTCCAATTTCTTACGTAAAAGCAACAATCTGTGCCATCATGCTTGATCTGAAAGCACGAAAACAGTAATAATACTATTTATTGGAAGTAATGTCCATTTCTAATTAGATAATCATTATGTACTCTCTTTTTCACTTAGAATTTAAATTGCAGTGATTGAAAAAAGTTTAATTTATCTTCACCGTTAGCTACAGGCCTATTAAGCTGAGATAGTAATCGTTGGTGCAGTCAATATAAATTCAGTTATGAATATTTTTCCTAACACTGTTTCAAATAACCACAGCTTGTAGGCGTTTACATGGTTAAAACTAAATTACTATTATTATTGAATGTTTTAAAAATTATATATTACAAATTATTCACTGTGATGTTCTTCAACACAGTTAATTAGGCAGTTTCAGATTTCATATGAGGTTTTAGTTGAAGTTAACTGCTAGTTTTTGGCTGTACATGTATACTCTATATTTGCTGTATATTTCCTAACACAGTTTCAAATAGCCATAGTTTGTAGGCGTTTTCATGGTTAAACTTAATTATTATTATTATTGAATATTTTTGTTTAGGCCTATACATACGAACCATTTACTTACCATAGCCACACCTGTTATTACCTGTTGTATGAACTGAAGGCATAAAAGAAATAAAAGTTGTTTACCTTATCTAAAATTTAATTTAGTAACATTCTTACCACTTTGCTTATATTATATCTGCCACGTATTCGATCTACGGGTAGCAAATAACAACTCCTTGCTTACCAGATTCCCAGCTTACCTAAATGCTTTAAATAGTAGCGAAAGCGTCTGTGGGAAACCCCGGAGCAAGAGTTTGTTAGTGTATATTTATTCTGTAAGGAAAGTTTAGTTTTAAGTATTTTACTAATTAATTTTGAAATTTTATAGGTCGAAGCACTTGTGAAATTAACTGCCGGTCTAATCTTGGTTGCCCGGTCATGGAAACCACCATTAACGGCCGTGGGTGTCGGCATGCTGACCACATTCCCCCCAATCCGGCCATCTGCCTGTAGGTAGATGACGGAGCGGTCGGGTGGTAGGCCTCGTCCCTTCGGGGATGTCGCGCCACGGAGTTTAGTTCTAATCTTGGTTGTGAGTTTTAGCCTGAGCTCTTAGGATTCATTTGTGTGTTATTTCTTACGCCTCTATCTGTCAAAATGAGATTGGCTTCTTTCATTACTCTTTTAATGTTTTGTTGGGATCTGTCAGCAGGGTCAGAACTGGTTTCAACTATGTCATTATTTTTTATAAATTGTATTGTCTCATCGTCATATTAATTTTTATTGATAAGTTCTCTGGTGTTACCTTTATCTGCTTTCGTATGCTGCAGGTTGTTATGTTTTAGCTTATTATTATTAGATTACGACAGAAGAATGAAAATCCTATAATTATTGAACAACTAATGAAGATAATTGAAACAATTATGCAACAAATATACTTCACATTCAACAGTGAAATATATGTGCAAAAGGAAGGGGTGGCCATGAGATCACCATTATCAGGCATAATCTCCGATTTTTTTCTACAAAATTTAGAAGTAATCTTATTAAGACAATTATTGATAAACTTTACATCAAATTATACACATGATAATGTTGACGACATCGTTTGATTTGTACAAATGACCAAGTTAATGACATAGTCCAAGATTTTAATAACATCCATAACAAACTGAAATTCACAATGGAAACAGAAAAAAGTATACAATAAACTACTTAGATTTAAGTATAACGAGAAAAAATAACAAAATTTAGTTCAACATATACAGGAAAGAGACGTTCACAGATACAATAATTCATAGAGATTCAAATCATCCCTACACGCACAAAATGGCAGCCTTCAACAGTATGATCATAAACTTATAAACATACCAACGAACAGACAAAACTACAACCAAGAACTTAACACCATTATCCAAATAGCCAGCAATAACGGTTATAAAAGAGACATCAGACTCAAATTACTAAGAAAACAGAAAGCAAGAAAATGGTAAAAGCAAAGAAAAACCTCTCAACTAAATCCTATTACCGAAAAGAATCATAGAAATTTGTTACCTTTACATAATATATTAGTCAGTATATTATAATGACAATAAATTACACACAATTACCAAACATTTAAAAAATGATTTCAATATCTCGTATCGTACCAACAGCAAAAAAAATTAACTTTACAATGCTAGTTCTAACAAAATTGACGAATTTTCAGATAACGAGGTTTATAAACTAACTTGTACCGAGTGTAGCAAGGTCTAAATAGGCCAAACAGGTAGGCAATTTAAAGGTTTAAAGAACGTATTGCAGATTACAAATACAAAAGAAAAAAATCAGCATTCGCCAAACACTTACTGGATGGAAAACACGAAAATAGGCCTTTAGAACAAACAATGGAAATCCTACATAAACAGAAGAAAGAAAATACACTTGATACATTGGAAGCTTTAGAGATTTAAAGACATAAAAACAATATACTTAATGAAGACATTATTGAACACAACCCGCTTTTCGAACTAGCAGTGAACGCACCCACAGATAAAAAATAGTTACGCAGTACACCGAACACCTCAGGACAGCTGCAGCATATTCAACTCAGTACCGGTACTCAATGTCTAGATAAGAAACCAAAAATTCTTGTTATGTAATTTTCTCTACTGAATCTGTTTAACAATAATTTAATCGATGATCGTGTACTAAATATATATATAATAGGGCTGATGATGACCTATATTATGGTCGAAATGCATTCCCACTGATGTCTCCAGAGATGAATAACCTGCCAATACCAGAAATAGAATGTTACAACAAACAAAATCAACAATACAACGGAGTTCCAGATAGCAGTCATTCATTTCTGGGAAATGTAAATACTTGGACAGACTGCCCGTTAGCATTAATACTGGTACAGCTAGGACCACAACACTTATTTGGTATTTTCTCTATTTCTATATAAAACGACAATCTCCATCCTCCATAATGTAATGTCTGACTCATGCGTTATCGCTAGCAAACCCGACCTCCTATGGATGACGTATATGACGTCTTCATTGAACAGATATTTTCCCGTCCACCATACAATCATAGAAAGTACCATTCGGGCATTTAATAACCATTTAGTAAGGAAGCAAGCGAAACAACACAGAAATTGGGAACGTGAAAGAAAACGTCGACGATGCAAAAGCAGTAATCTTATTTAGCAAACAAGCACTCTGTTCCCAATATTTCGGTCCATTGAATTCTTAGTTCACGTGTTAAGCCGTTAAGGTGATTATAGTGTTTTGGAAGTTTGTGTTGGGAAAACAAGTATTAAATATTCTGTTTAACAAGAAAGGAAGAAAATAATACATTTTGAGATGATGATGTGCTTATTTTCCATATTTGTCAACATGGCACCAATTACATCTGGCCATTCACGTCATTGTCTGGGAAATTTGTGATGATGTGTTCATTTCGAATGAAGTATATGAGAATTTCCTAAGCGCTTTGGTCTGTTACGTAAATTGGTTTGCGTTCTTCGAAGATGGCTGTGAAAACCTTTCATTTGTTTGGTCCCATGAGGAAAGTCCTGCCCGGAAAACGCTTTGCTTCAGATGCAGAAGTGAAAATAGCAGTCCACAGATGGCTATACTCCAACCGAACGGACTTCTATGAACAGGATATTTAGAAACTGGTATCACGATGGGAGAAATGTGTTGAGAAAATTGACGACTATATAGAAACATATACAAAAGATGTCCCTTATTGTGTGCATTTGCTTGTAATTGTACCTATTAACCTTTTTGTAAATATTTATTATTGTGCGTTACTTTTCAATCCACCCTCGTATGAATGGATCTAATGACTTAAGCCTATTCATGTAATAAATCTTGTACGCTTTTCATTGAAAAAGGAATGTAACTTGCGCTTTTCACTGAAAAAGATTAGTAAAGTGGACTATTAACTGAAAAAGGGATGTAATGTGTGATTTTAACAGAAAAAAGCGAATGTGTGGCATTAGCCTAACTGAAGTATAATGTGCATTTTTAACTGAAAAAAAGGAATATAATTGTGCGCTTACAACTGAAAAGGAATTGTAATATGAGCTTTCAACTGGAAATGGGGTGTTGGCCTAATGTGCCTAACCAGAAATCTGGTTGGAAAATGATGCTGGTTATGATATTGAAGGATACAAAAAAATCATAAAGACAAATAAATATAACAAATGTGACGGTCTAATAGTATATGTCAACAATCTTATTGATGTGACCTTAATGGATGATGAAATCGCTGACGCAAATAACTTGCATTTAACGTTTAATTTTAAAAACTGTCAATTCATATTAACAGCTATCTATAGATCACCTAGTTTCCAAATGAAAAACAATTTCTTAGTTGGCTTAGAAAATTATTTAAAACGAAATCGAGGAAATTATGATCACATAATTGTGGGTGATATCAATATCCAAATATTGGACGATCAAATAGGCTTAGATAGTGATGGAAATAAATATATGAATATTTTAAATGAATTTGGTTTTACAAAATATTTAAAAGCGGTAACGCGCTTAGGCAACAGAAAGAAGTCTTGCTTAGACCACATATTTCTCAAATCTATGAACAATTTGGATTTTAATAGCTGTGTATACCAGAGTGATATCACAGACCATTTCACAACAATTGGCACATTCTCGTTTCCACATATTCACCATAGCTGCAACTTAGAATATACCCCTGCTACCATAAGCCATATCAAAATAGAACAACTGTCCGACAGGCTAAGGAACGAGACATGGTACTCAATATATGCTGCTACGGAAGCTAATAGAGCATTTTCATATTTTCATGGCATTTTAAAAAATCATATTGAACATAGTAGAATTTCCAAACTTATATCTATACCTTGTAAATATAAAAAAATAAAACCCTGGATTACTACTGGCATTGTAAAATCAATTCGAGTACGTGACAAAATTGCAAGAAAAGTTAAAAGTGAACCGTTAAATTTGATGTTACAAAATCAATATAAAAATACAGGAACCTTTTAAATACGATTGTAAAAAAGGCTAAAACAAATTATTACGAAACCAAGCTCAAACAATATTCATATGACCCAACAAGATTTTGGCGAACTATCAATGAAGCTACAGATACATTAAAACGAGAAAATACGAATATAAACAAAATCGTAACAGATGAAGGATTAACCATTACCAATAATAGTGAAATTGCTAATGAATTCAATAAACATTTTTCTCAGATTGGACATAAAATAACAAGCTCCATTTCATCATATTCATCACAATCTACTCGCAATAATAATCTACATTCAAATCCAACAGCTTCTCTGTTCCTACAGCCAATAATTGAAAATTAATTGATTTTAATTGCCATAAACCTTAAGAATAGCGTTACTCCTGGAAGTGATGACATTTCATCAACTATAATGAAAGCAATTATTAGATTTATTTCTAAACCCCTTACTCATATTTTCAACCTATGCTTAGCTCAAGGCTTTTTTCCGGATGAATTAAAATATGCGACTGTAATTCCATTGTACAAATCAGGTGACAAATGTAATTTAAATAATTATAGGCCAATATCCTCATTATCTACCATTGCAAAATTATTAGACAAATGCATAAAAAATAGACTAACAAACTTTTTAGAAAAAAATAAACTATTAGCGGAATCACAATTTGGTTTTAGGAATAATATGAGTACAGATGATGCTATAATGGCCGTTACATCCACAATTATTAAAGCAGTAGATGAAGGAAAAAAATGCTTAGGTGTTTTTCTGGACCTAAGAAAGGCCTTTGACACTATAAGTCACAACATTTTGCTAAATAAATTAGAAAATATTGGTGTTAGAGGTATTGCCTTAGACCTATTTCGATCATATTTATCAAATAGATACCAAATCACTAAAGTTAACAACGAAAAAAGTGAAAACATAGTGCTAAATATCGGCGTCCCACAAGGAACTGTGTTAGGTCCTTTGCTCTTCTTAATATATATCAATGATCTTCTTAAATTAGATATAAATCTCATCAAAGGCAATGTCTATTCCTTCGCTGATGACACAGTAATCATATTTTCTGGAAACAGTTGGGAGCACGTTTTTAGTAATGCTAACATTGGAACAAACAAAATAAAAAAATGGCTCGATGAAAACCTTCTATCTTTAAACATTGATAAAACAACATATTTACCATTTTCACTAAACTCTAAAGGACTTTCCTCGATAAATGCACAACACAATATAATCTTACATGAAATCTCTTGTTCTATCCCTTTTAATTGTAAATGTCCAAAATTAAGTTCATCAACACAAGTAAAATACTTAGGTGTTATCATTGATCAAAATTTACGGTGGGAAAAACATGTTCAATATCTGTGTCTTAAACTACGGAAAACTATATATAGATTTGTTATATTAAGAAACATTATGCCACAGAGTACTTTAAGACTAATATATCTAAGTTTAGTCCAATCAGTTATACAATATGGAATAATAGGATGGGGTGGGATATGTCAGACTGCACTTCGCCCATTGTCGTTGTTGCAGAAAAGAATAATCAAGATATGTTTTAAAAAATCAATGGACTATCCATCTAAAAGTTTATATAAAGATTTTGACGTATTGAATATTAAACAATTATACTCCTACACTTTATTAAATTATTTCCATAAACATCATGAAAAGTTCATAACACGAAATCACTACTATAATACAAGGAGGTATAATATCTCTTGTCCTCTTTTCGAACCAAAGTGTGCTACAGAAGTAGGTCTAAGGCATAGTATAAATTTCGGACCAAGGCTGTACAACAATTTTACTAGAAGAAACCCTAATATGATACCACTAAACAATAAATTGTTTAAAAAAAGAGTACTCGATTTGATTAAATCTAACTTGTAATTGTACTTTTACCACTTTTTATGTTAATCATTCTCAACTGTAAATTTTTAATTTTTAACATTGGGTATTTTGTTTGTAACTCTGTTATGTTACTGTAATTTATTTTTTCGTATCTTTGTTCATGCATTTATTTCATATAAGCAATCTTATTTATTTTTATTCTTATTTTTACCTAAAACTATAATATGTATGTATGTTTTTTTTTATATATATAATTTTCAAAATATAATTTTAGTATGACTGAACTGACCCCGAACACGAGCTATGCTCATGCGGGGCAAATAATACTCTTTTCTAATTGTACAAATTGTGTGTATATTATTTGTATTTGTAATAATTTTGTATCAATTTGTATTTTTTAATTTGTAATAAAAATTTGTAATAAAAAATCATTTAACATAAAAAGTAGTGCGTTGTGCGCTTTTAACGAGCACCGGTGGAAGGAGATAATTCGGTTATCTTATCATTTTTTGGATGGCATCTTGATGAAAAAATGTGATAATTGTAAACAAATATTTCATTATGTAATTTATTCAAGACAATAAGCTTTCTACTTTATCTTCCTCTAACGTCTTCCTCATCTGAGATATAAATGTTTATAATATAATTTTAGTATGACTGAACTGACCCCGAACACGAGCTATGCCCATGCGGAGTAAATAATACTGTTTTGTAATTGTAATAATTGTGTTTGTATTATTTAGGTATATTTGTAAGTGTTATAATTGTTTTTGAGTTATTTATATTCGTATTTGTTAGTGATGAGCAAATGCAAGACCAAGACCAAGACCAAGGCGGTCTTGGTCTTGGTCTTGGTATTGCACTCTCAGTCTTGGTCTTGGTCTTGCATAGGTAACCCTGGTCTTGGTCTTGGTCTCGGTCTTGCATCAGTAGTCTTGGTCTTGGTCTCGGTCTTGCATACTCGGCCTTGGTCTTGTTGCAAGAGTCTTGCAGTTTTCTTTTACGCATCTTACTGAGATCAATGGCGTTTACATGATTTAAAGTTACACCGATTACATGTGTGTTATTGCTTGCGAAAGTAACGAAAGCTAATTGCTTTTAGTTCCTTTGACCATGTAAACAGTAATGTGACATCATGCTGTTTGCCGAAACGTCCATGGTGATATAGGCTAGAACAGTAAACTTTGAGTGTTCATTTAAATATCCTCTGTTATCCTATTGCAGAACTTTAAACTCAAAATCCAATAGATGCTATACACTATTTGAGAGTGTAAAATTATGAATATTATATTGTACAATTTCAAATTGAACGGCTGCGGAGACAAGAAGCAATATTAACAGGATGTGTATGAAATGTTTTAAAGATTTCCGCATAGGAGAGAGGTTCTATCTAACATGTTTAAAACTGTATAATATAGTCACAAAACATAACGGCATTGAAGCAGATGCTTTAGAAATTGTGCAATCTATAGGAAATCACACAATGTCCATTCGAAACCCAAACCATAGGCTGCAATAAATAATATTTCTCTTTGCATATACCCTAGTTCTAATTTATAACACATTGTGAACAGATCATTTCTGCACTTTAAATAGTTACTTTCTACTTGCTTTCAAGTTTCGGGCCTTCAACTAATTGGGTCATAATTAATCATAACTATTCTTCATGCAAGCAAATATTTCTAGACCAGCCATTTTCTACTTTTAGTATCTTTTCTCATTCGATATGCATCCTTAATATAAATCAGCAGCAATAACTAAAACATCGCCACTGTTGTGTCAATAACAAAATTGTAGTAGTAAAAATAAATTTCAGTGGATGTCCTACCTATCATCAGCAAAATGTAGGCCTGTATAGCTACAGTACAATCAGATACGTAACTGTAAAGTAATAACTAGCAAATACCCGTCAAATAAGTTCCTGTTTTAATTAATCTACGGTTTAATTGTGTTTAATTGAATAATTATGAAGAATGCCGGGCGTATAACCTGATTTTTTTAGACTTAAAGTGAAGTCTAAAAAAATCAGGAGAATGGAATGAGCTGAATAGCTGTGTTATATTTTGTTCAAGTAGACAGGAAAGATTCTAAAAGTGAGAGTAGGCTATGAATATTAATGTTAGGTGTAAAAAAGGATGTCATCGTTAATGAAATAGGTTACTGAACATGTTAATAGGCGTTTTAAGTTACGGGGATACTGTTTAAAGTTTCAAATCCTCAGTCATAGGCCGCCCCATGGCTGAGTGGTTAGACCGCTCGCCCTCCACCGCATACACAACGAAGCTTTATGAAAAAAAATCAAGTAGCAAGACTGCAAGAGTCTTGCAGCTTGGTCTTGTTCTTGCCAGAGTCTTGCAGGGTTGGTCTTGGTCTTGGTCTCGGTCTTGCTTGGTCGGTCTTGGTCTTGGTCTTGCTAACGCTGATGCGGTCTTGGTCTTGGTCTCGGTCTTGCATTTTCTGCAAGACCAAGACCAAGACTGCAAGACCAAGACTGGTCTCGCTCATCACTAGTATTTGTAATAATTTGTGTTTTTGTAATTTGTTATAATTAGAAAATTTAAAAAACCTAAAAAAATGGCACTACACCGAAACAATGTGAATTCAATCTTACGAACTTTTATTTTATTGAGGATAATGTTTTATTTATGTATTACATAATTTACCAAGAAGGCACCAATAAGTAATTCTCAAGGAAAATTGTGTATTGGTGGGTAGCTTTTGTATTATTCATTGCTGGAGACATTATGGAATGGAAAGACGTAACGTGCAGCGCTTAACATATTCACAGTGGATGAAAGGATAGGGTGGGGGTAATTTGCTTACTTCTTTCCTTGCCAACTCGTCTGAGGGAATTGCGGATTCGAGGCACGACCCCGCCAGGCAGCGAGACGGGCACAAAGAGGGAAGATGATCTGTCCATCTACTTGCGCTGCTGAGACAGCATACAGCGCAAAACGTGACCATTTCTGTAACTCCAAGCTTTTTCAAGTCGATACACTGTAATTGAAGGCTTCGATGCAGCATAGTCTCAAAAATGGATAATATCTGACCACAATGACAATAAGCTTCTTGGCATTTCTGTTGTCCAAAGTTAGGCTACTACGTGAGTTAACAACAATAAAGATACCACCACTACCGTAATCAGTGTTACGTTACTAGATGTCCTGTATAAATATTTCAACACTGGATATGATTTAAAGTCCAATTTCCAATTTCCAATTTCCATAGAAGGAACGCTTATGTTTACTAATCATGTTCTATAGGAAGAGTTGAGGGAGTGTAGCACGCGATGACGACAAGCGATGCCAACAAGATTGAGCACAGGTATATTCAGATAGATATAAAGGGGAACACGTTCCATATTGATTTTATAGCGAAGGCATGATCAATTAAATTATCTCCGATTTATATTCTACACGTAAATGGTGACCAGCAATGTTTATGAATCTAAATAATAAACTATCCTTTCATCGTCTTCGTGTTGATTGCAGTAGAAGAACTCGAGACGCGTACTGCTTATTCCGTGGAGTGACTGTCTATACAAATTGACGTCATGCTAGGTACATGTCACACTAAACGAATCTTCAATCCCCGCATACACATTAGAATCCTTCTAATCATTAATATCTTACATCGTGGAATACCCTGGAACTTTGTTTCAGTTTAACTTTTAAATAAAAGCTAAGCTTACAAGTTGTTCTCATTGAAGTTAAAAATAAAATATCAACAATCATTTTCATAATTAAGATAACATATTTCTAGTGAATCGAGAACAAAATTGAGACAAAAGCGATTCCACTGAATGCATTTCTGCTACTGCTCGGTAATTTGTTATTCTAAAATATTTTTCTTACAAGCCTTAGATGGGTTACAACAACAAACGTTATTCTTATATTTCAGTTAGAACATAAAATACGAAATCTTCGTGTTTTGGAACTTGTTCGCTATTCTTAATGGTTTGCGAGATATCTAAATGAGAAAATTCAAACTAGTTACAGAAATTAATACCAAACAAAATTTGCTGCATTCTCCTTCAGTAAGATTTTAGTTCTCTAGAATACATCAGGATTGCAGGCTTATAGTTTAATTTTAGCATTGTATACTTTCTTGTAGCCACTATCGTTGCCAGATGAGACTAAATTAATGTAAATTAACCTGATAATAAAAGTATTGCGAAATTGCTTTCTAGGAGCAATATAATCTTTGTTTAAATACATTAACAAGGAGCACAGCAAAAATTTCATTTGCCAATTTTTCTCAATCATACGACTATAAAGTAGAATATTATCTGGTAGCTAACAAGGAAGAGGGGATTGATACAAAATAGACTACGTCATTCTCTATTTGTATTTACACTCCTAGATGTTGTTTGATCAGACATGTTCCCCTTTGCTTAGTAGACGATGGCGAAGGATTCGAGCATCTTATATCGTACATTTAATTTCCGTTATGGTTTTCATGTAAGTAAAGATAAGTACTTGGTACTGGCGGTTTATTCATTAGCACACAACCAATGGGTAGCGCGGTTGGTCTTTGCCCCTTGATATTAAATGTTCAATGTAAAGAAAACTAATTGAAAAGATATCGCCATTCAACCTACACTGAAAGGTTTCATTAAGGTTAATTCCAGCAGTAAAATGTAGCATGTCGTATTTACAAATAACTCATACAGTAGGTACTATAAGTTCTTTAATAACCTTGAATTAAGGTATTAGTCTCCCAGCGCCAACATTCTTCATAACGTGAAATCTTCGGTCCCAATCATAGTCTTAGTTCATCCATTAACATGAGGTTTGGTAGTTCAATCCCCCTAATAGCTCCAAGAAAGTTTCAGTTAATATGTCATCAATGCCTTTGAAGAACCGTATGTTACAATTGACTGGAGGAAAAATCACATAGTGGTTTGTCTCTGGATTTGAACACAGGACCTCCCTTAATCGCTTCGTCGTTTGAGGGAGAGCAGATTGGAAATTTTAATGAAGGTTTATGTGAGATCCTTAAGGTGTAAGAATGGTCACTTGCTTGGCTAAATCCCAACGCATGCTTTTAGCACGAGAGAAGCTTTATTGAGAGTAATTTTCCCTTCCTCTCTCATATAACGATGCAGATAGTTGCTGCATATAAACCTCAGCAACCCCATCAGTTACAGCACAATTAACTCCTCTGCAATCACCTAAGATAAGCCATAACATGTCGACACAGTGACGCCTCATATAAAAGTAAACCAATAAAACATCCACGTCCAATCTATTTTGAAAGCCGTTGTAGATATTCCACACTATAAAACAGTCTATAACATTTTAATGCACTGTTTCTTAGACCCTTCTGAAATCCATACATCTGATATCTTCACTTTTATGGTATTATCTACTTGTTTCAAATTGACTGACGACAACTTCCTAAGAAATTGCAATTTTTACAATTAAAAATATATATAATTAAGGCAATTCCTAAGAATCATTCACAAACAATATGCAGTAAATTTAGACAAAGATAAAAAATTTGAGACATATACATAAAAGCTAAATGGTTATGCTTCTAGATTATAGTTGTTTCTACATAATGTTAATTTATTACCGAAGTCAAGATACATTTCGTAGTATTTTTTACTGATTCATTAATACCACATTTTTTGTAAATACTTGCATGAAATTTGTACAGAACATTATCCATTGATGAATGTAAATGCTAACCACATTTTTTGTAAATACTTGCATGAAATGTGTACAGAACATTATCCATTAATGAGTGGTAAATAGAAATTACGTTACTTTTATACATTGGGGATTGAAATATGCTTTTGTATCATTTAGTTTTTCATATTGGACATTTATCCCTGGGAGAAAATACCACCGGAACTACAAATTGGTTGTGTGGTCGTGAATATACTGCCAGGACGAGTAATTTACATAAATTACACAAAATCATAACGGAAATTAACAACATAAGAAACCCAAATTCTTGGCCATCCTCTACTTACGAAAGATGAACATGTTTAATCAAACAACACCAACAGGAAGGACAAATAAATAAAAATACAACTGTTTTCATCTTGTTATCATCCTTATTAACTACAAGACAAATCTATTTAACACTCGCACGTGTCAGATCAAGTTAAATTGGTTCTCTGGTCCTTGTATAGGTGTTACCGGCAATGTGTGAAATCCGGCATTCTATAGAATGCCTAGATAATGTATAGACTGCCAAAAATCGAACATCGACGGATGGAATGATTGATACTTTATACATTGCCTAGGCATTGTATGCTTTTCCGGATTGTCTGCCAGCAAGGTATATGATACGCATAATCCCGCCATTTTCTCCCGCCACCACTGTTTGCGGTGGCGTTCGGGTATCTAACTATATCGAGGCTGCTAACGGTCATTTCTAAATTATGTGACGAACTTAATGAAATGAAGACATCTTTTAATAAACTTGAGTTTACTAGAGACCACTCTTGTGATTGAGTAAATATTGTTTCCACAATCAGCACGGAAATGTTCAACATGAGTGAAAATCAGTTAAACCTGAAAAAGCAGCTTTTTTTATGTACTATAGATGTATATAACCTGTGTTTTGCCAAAGGCATATCACAGGGTATTTACATATTTACAGATATAAAAGGGAACCTTTAATGTATATTCTTGAAGGGTGCGGAAGATATTGCTGATGTAGTTTGTGACTTGAACCGTGTTGATGTGAGTCTTCAGTACCTGGGGTAGATTTTGCCTTGTTAGAACTGCTGGCCGATCTTGTGAGAACAATGTACACTCTGTCAATAGATGTATAGCTGTTTGTGGCGATTTTTCTGGGCAGTTGCATAAAGGGGAGGGTACTTTGTTAATTCTATGAAGATATGTAAGGAAACGTCCATGGTTGGTGAGGAATTGTGTGAGTATGTAGTTTGGCCATAAGGGTAGAGAAAGTCTATGGTGAATGGAGGGGATGAACTGTTTGGTGTGATGAGCAACGTCGGAGTGTATATAAGTGGCATTCCAGATGTTTATATAATAATGTAGCAGATGTTTCTTCGCCTGAGCCAACGGGATGGAATTATAGTCTATAGTGGTTTTATACGACGCTGCTGTCTTGGCTAAATAGTCCGCTCTTTCGTTGCCTGGGATTCCTGTATGTTCTCTGATCCAGTGTAGGTAAATATAAGTTATCTTCCTTAGATATATCAATTTCTTTCTGATATAGACTGCTAATTGTTGTTTCGTTCTCTTGTTCTTTATAGCATGAAGTGCAGCTTGCGAGTCTACATGTATTGCGTAAGATAGGGATGTGTTTATTTTGTGTTGTCCTTCAATCCAGTCTATTGCCATTTGGATTGGATGCCAAGAAGTTCTGCTTGGAATACCGAGCATTCATTGTCCAGTCTACGGACCTCAGTATAGATCTCCTTGGTGTTTTCTATTACTACCATGCCAGCTCCAACGTGATTGACAGTTTTTTATCCATCTGTGAAGATTTGTATGTTGGCTGCGCCGACTGATCCTGAGACATCTACGGTTATATAGTTCTCCTTTGGATGGACTCCTCCACATCTAGTTGGAAGTTCTGCCCACTTGAGTTTCGGTACGACTGCGTTGGTGGGTCGACCACTTCTGCTAGCTTTTATGTCCTTATCGAGGAGCAGGATTTGCTCTATTGGCATTGCACCTGCTATTGCTTGCATTGCTACGGTGGAGACAGTTTTGTAAGCTTTGATCATGAATCTTAGGAACGATCTTTGGATCTGCGTCAATTTTAGTCTAGCTCTTTTTGATAATGATTGACTCCAGGTCTCCGAGGCGTATGTTATTACTGGGAGAATTGCATGACTATATATCGTACTGAGGTGATGGTACGATATGCCCCAATTTGCTTTGGAACATCGGATTAGGTTATTTCGAAGATGAAGGATTTTACTTTCTAGAAACTGTGAGTGAGGAAACCAGTCCATTTTGCTGTCAAGCATTACTCCCAAGTATTTCATTTTTGAGACTACATTTATGCCCCACTTGATTACTGTGGGATCTGTTTTGTATTCATCCCTTTTCCGGACATACATTGGCATTAGTGTTGTTTTTTCTTGTGCGACTTCTAGTTTTTGGGTTTTACACCATTCCTCTACGGTTTGTAAAGCTGTTTGTAGAGTGGTGAGAATGTGCGCGTGAGAACGTCCTTCCATCATGATCATTATGTCATCTGCGTACATTACGATGTCCAGGTCAGGTATAACTGTGAGCCATTCAATTAGGCCGCTGATAAAAAGCAGCTTGATGACTTATCACTTCAGCAGAGTGCGGTAGTGAATGAATTAGCTCAGTATAAAGAAACAAGGATTGTTAATAAAGACATAAATGAGTTTAAAGGTAATAATAATGTGTCGATCTGTGATCGTGACCTAAGTATTAGTGACAAGACTGTATTGGTCGGTAGCTCTGCTGATACATCATTGAATAACTCTGTTCAAATCAGTCAGAATACAAGAATAAACAACAGCGACGATTGCAGAAGTTGCGAACAAGTGGCTATGGAAACTAACATAAGCAAGTACAGTGATATAGTCAAAACAGCTTTGACAACTAGATTGCAGTCTACTTCTTGTAATGATGAACCCGGACCAAGTGGAAGTAACCACACTGACAATAACTGGACTACAGTTTCTTATAGTAAGAAATCTAAAGCGCCATGTAACGACAAAAAGGATGTGGTAGGCCTACCACTGGCAAGGAAGCGCAGCTAAGAATTCTTAACCGGTAACAGCACTAATAGTAAAAGTAAACTTATCACAGTAGAAAAAACTAATTTCTTGTTCATATCTCGGCTGGATCCAGGTATGGAATGTACCGACATGCTTGAGTACCTAAATGACTAAAAATGTGCCAACTATGAAGTTGAAAAACTTAAATCCAAATTTCCAGGTTATAGTTCGTTTAAAGTAGGAGTACCACTTTCACTTATGAATGCCGTTTATTCTGCTGACTTTTGGCCGTCTGGTACTTTCATCAGTAAATTCAGATTTCCGAGGAGTTCTTTGAAACTCCCTTGCAACGAAAGAGAAAAAAATAACCTAGAATATTTGCATCCTAAAAGCATTAATTTAGATTTTCATGCTGTAAAAAATTTGACTTTAAAATTCTGTACTGGAATGTTCAGTCTCTCTTAAACAAAATTGATTACATTACGCAACTTCTCAATGATTTAAATATTGATATACTGTGTGTGACTGAACATTGGTTAACCTTATTCGAGTTGTCCACAGTAAAAATTGAAGGATTTTATTTAAGTGATTCTTATTGTAGGTCAAGTAAAGGCAAATATGGCGGTTCAGCTATATTCGTCAAACAAGGTATTTTATCTAAGAAGACAGTTGATTTTACCGATCTATCTACTGATAATATATTTGACGTAAGTGGAATATTTTTTGAGAGCCTTAATGGTTTCTGCTTATGTCTTTATAGAACACCTGATAATAGTAATTGTATCTTTGAGGTTTTTCTATCTAAATTAAATGAACTGTTTAGTATTTTGTATAAATCCTCTTTTAATACTAATATTGTATTAACAGCAGATTTAAACGTTGATTTTTGTGGGACTAGCAGTCACACTAAAGACTTGTTCAATTTATTTGAGAGCTTCGGCTTACGTGCTGCTAATGACCAACCAACTCGTCCAGGTCGGGATGGCAACCATGGTACAGCCATTGATAACATTATTACAAATATTAATGTAGAGAAATGTTCCGTCAATCTCCAACTGTTTTTTCGGACCATGATGCTTTAATATTTCAGACTGCTTTACCCAGCAAAAGATCTGCTGGTGTATTTTCCTCATACAATTCCATAAGGCCTTTTAATGAAATGACTATTGTTTATTTTATATATTTATTGAAACAGGTGAATTGGTTTGGTATATATAGTGTACATGATATTAATGATAAACTTAATAATTTATTCTATATATTGCAACACATTGTAGACAAGGCTTTTCCTTTAAAGTTCGTCAAGTCAGGTATTAGTATGAAAGGTAGTAAACATAAGTGGTACACTAGGGAGTTGAATGTTTTAAGAGATAAATGTCCATTCTATTATAAGTTCTTTACTTATTATGGAGTGACTTCTGCTAAATGTAAATATGCTGCACTAAAAAAAATTACAAATCAAAGCTTCGGTGAACCAAAATCAATTATTATTCTAATGTTATTGGTAATTCTAAGAATAAATGCAAATCTACTTGGTCTGTCGTCTCTGACCTTTTGAATGATAATTCCAAATCTAACACATCTTCTTCTGTTTTGAATGCTGATGGTTTTAATTCTTTCTTCGTTAACATTTCTGAAAGCTTGTATCTAATATACCTAATGACAGTACCGCTATGGATTTCCTTCCACTATTAGACAAACCTAACAGCACATTTACATCAAGCATACTTATGTTGAAGCCATGTATTATGTCATTCTCAAACTCAGTAACAGCTCCTCTCTAGATGTATATGGTATGAACGCAAAGATTCTTAAAATAGCTTCAGAATTAATTTGTGAACCTCTGGTGCATATTTTTAACTGTTGCATTGATAGATGTATTTTCCCTGTCATGCTGAAATTCGCCAAGGTAATTCCCATTTATAAAAAGGGATGCAAACATGATTATAACAATTACAGGCCTATTAGCATTGTTCTAATTGTTTCTAAAGTCTTTGAGATTCTATTGAACAAACAGATTGTACAATACTTTGAAAGTAATACTCTTTTCACTCCAACCCAATACGGATTTAGAGCTGGACGTAGTACTATAGATGATGTTGTTGCTTTTGTTAAACGATGCTTTGAAGGACTAGAAACTGGTAACTTTGTTCACAGTAGATTCTTTGATTTAACAAAGGCTTTCGACACCGTGTGCCACAGTTTTCTTCTCCAAAAGCTTGCTTTCTATGGTTTTGATAATGCTAGTGTTGAGTTATTATCATCCTATATAAATGGAAGATACCAATCCGTGTGTTTCAATGGTAAAACCTCTGAATTTAAGCAAATTATGAATGGTGTCCCTCAGGGCTCCGTTCTTGGGACTGTTCTATTTATTATATACATAAACGATCTGTCTGTAAATGTTCAAAATGAATGTCTGGAAACTTATTTATTTGCTGACGACTTGGCACTCAATGTAGTCCATAAGAATTCTGACTTTTTAACTAACACAGTCGATCAAATGTCTACTAAGGTTCTTGAATGGTGTAATGCTAATAAGCTCAAATTAAATGATGCTAAAACAGTTGATTTGAAATTTAATATTAGACCTCAAGAGTATGATCGAGACAAATACTTTAGATTCTTAGGCATTCACATTGAACCTGGCTTGGGCTGGACATCTCATACAAACTATGTTGCTAGCAAAATTAGTGGAAGTTTATTTATCTTAAGGCTACTAAGTCACAGCCTAGGTCCTGCTTCCTTATTAACTGTTTACTATGCTTTTGTTCACAGTCACCTAAGTTACGGAATTCTGTTATGGGGCAATCATTCTACTGCTAAGAAAATATTTATTTTGCAGAAGAAAGCTGTGAGGATTATCAGCGGAGCTCCCTTAGGATCTCATTGTAAACCTTTGTTCACTAAATTAGGGATCTTGAGTTTGCCATCAATGTATGTCTTGAGCTGCCTGCTGTATATGAAAAATAATGTTTTCACTTCCACTGCTAATCTTTATACTCATAATTATTTAACTCGAAATAGAGATAACGTTTATCCTAATAAAAACACATTCAGCATCACTCAAAGAAGTTTTGACACAGTCTCTATCAAATTATTCAATAGTTTACCTGATGGCATTAAGAAGTCAACCCTACAAGCCTTCAAGAGGGCACTCAAGACTAAATTGGTGGCCAACCCAATCTATGACCTTGACGAATTTTTCAGTATCAATTGGTAGCCCATAATGTTTAGTTTTCTGACGTTGCTATACATTCTGTGAATGTCTCCAGCATAAGAACGCTATCTATCTATCTATCTATCTATCTATTTATTAAGTGGTTGCGAAGCACGTGAGTGCCGTACAAGTCAATAATTATCGCAATACAGCTTATTCTTGTACGACCTTCAATTATCACGCCATGTATATCGCCGTAATAGTTCTGCAGTGTATAGCATCCAGCTGAGGTTCCACAAACGTTCTTCTGTCATCCTATCCCTTTGTTCTTGTATCACAATGTCAGAAGAGAGTGTAGTGCCAAGACAGGGATCACGCCATGCAACGACGTTTCTGCGATGAATTATCTCAAATAAGAGCCAATGCTGCTAAAAACTGTGTTTTCCTAAATGAAACCAGTTATCAAAACTTAGTCGACGATGTGAAAAAGGCTAAGATGGCCATGGAGAAGGAACCACGGGACTATTGGCTGCCTAAACACTATGACGTAGTGATGGTCGAGAATAAGACTAAGTTGATCTACCCTGTTAAAAAGGTACGTGTGCTATTCATTCTTATGTCGCGGACTCCGAGTTATTTGACATACTCCATAAGGTCCATTTGGCTATTGGTCATGTTATTGTTATTGCTATTGTTATTTTTTCTCGTTAGACTTAAATCTAAGTAGTTTATTGTATATTTTTTATGTTTCTATTGTGAATTTCAATTTGTTATGGATGTTATTAACATCTTGGACTATGTGATTAACTTGGTCATTTGTACAAATCAAACGATTTCGTCAACATATTTTGTGTATAATTTGATGTCATGTTTATCAATAATTGTCTTAATAAGATTATCTTCTAAATTATGTAGAAAAAATCGGAAATTATGCCTGATAATGGTGATCTCATGGCCACCCTTCCTTTTGCACATATATTTCACTGTTGAATGTAAAGTAGTTTTGTTGCATGATTGATTCAATTATCTTCATGGTTTGTCATTAGTTGACTTCTCTAGAATATAAAGTTCTTAATACTGCAAATACATAGGATTGGATTACGGCAACTGTTGATTCTAGTATTAATAGAGCAATTTGTGTCCCGATAAGAAGACTTAGTAATGTGCCCCCCTTGGGCACAGTTACATATGTTGGAAGTTTAGGACATATGATTTGGTGAAGTAGACCTGGTTTCGACCATTCTTGCTAAATTAGTGACGCTACTGTTTAACATCCAAAGGGCTGGGCACCCATTATCACAAAAATGAACACTGGACAGATTAATATGATTTACTGGAAAGAGATTTTGAGTATATATATAAGACAAAAGGAATTTTCTGGAACAATTTTATTAATAGCTTTAAACAAATTAGAATTACAACATTGTAAGATAATATATTCTTTGTAAGGACGACCTTTATTTCTTGAATATAACCTTTTTAATGACTAAGCATAAAAGCTATATATATATTTTCTTGTTCCCTACAACAACCTTGAGCACGGGCGATGCACCACAATAATTCTAAAATACCCTTTGCTAAAAAAACAACCCGTCTCTTGAAAAATCCCCTAAAACCCAGACTAATTGCAATAAATAAGTAATACACGTTCCAGAACACCCTGTACCTAATGGCTAGTATTCCCCATGACTAGAAAAACCCAGTAATTCTTAGATTATCTATAACATCAAAGCATAGGGCAATCTCAATCTCTTAATGGCGTCTGTGCTGGAATACTACACGTAAAAAACCCACTCTAAATCATGCTAATGTCGGATGTCTGCCAAAAATACTGAATTACTGTTCGGAAAGGCAAAGAACGTGATAAGAAGTTACACAACGGACGGACGTAATATAAATGACTTCAAGAAAAACAGAATGAACAAAAGCAAAATTACATGAAATTTAGATGGTGTAGGCGTAATTTCCAAGATCCAAACTTGACCGGTAAATAATTTATTAGAGAAAATTTATGAAATGATCAGAACGAAAATTTAGATAGCCGAAAACGGGTGAGCACAAAAATAGATTAAATTACTGATAGCATTGAAAAGAATGTGGATAGGTCTCACCCAATTTTGCCGTTGTCTTCAGACATCGTGTTTCACGGGAGCAACGCCCACCAAGCCACTTAAACTCAAGTTACATGTTCTTGACGCGAGCACTAGATCCCAACTGCCGGTCGCTTTGTACCAGCCTCTACTCCCTAGCTTTCAACAGATGGCAGTGCGGTCTAGAAGCGCTTTTAAGAATTACCGAGAACCACGGTGTTTAGAGTGGGTCAAAACATTTGATTCTACATTCTGAAGTTAAAAGCAGTTGGCTAATTTACTGAGTGCTTTAATATCATCAAATGAGCCGTTTTTCACGGCTCAAACTCCCCTGTCTGCCCAAAATAAAGTCGAAGACTTTATTTCCCCAAATTTCGTTTCGAGCTTGAATCTATTACCCCTTTTTATTTTTACCTTTTAACTGGATATCCTATCTTATAAGACAACACTCTGAAAAAAAACAACAAAACAAACACACAAAGCACAATCTTTAATCTTGCGACTGCCGAGATGTTTCCATGCCTTGCCCGATGCCCCGCAGCAACTTCAGAAATCCAAGTTCGCTCTCATTTCTTAGAAGAGTTCCATCCATCTTGGACCACTCCACTTATTTCCGCCCGGGCGGGAGATAAGCACCAAACACCAACTGAAGAGAGAAGACCAAGAGCATGTCCAGGCGCACAGGAACTGAGATCACACCTGACCCCCAATTCAGCAGGAAGCATCCAATCTGCACCCAACAGGCAGGATATCTGAGGGAGCCAACCAGGTTGAGCGGCATCCAGCTAGCAATCCCCATCACCAGGCAGAGCACGATGAATGCAAGAGGCTACAGCCAGAGATGAGAAGTACAGTTGAGGGTGGAACAACTTGTCTGAATAGGCGGTCACCATCGACCGTCCAAATAGCGGAACCATCTGAACCCAGGAGCTGCCAGACAGATCTTCAAAAACAGCAAAACTCCGAATCAACAATGTGCAGAGGTGTGGAAATCCAGGAGGGCATGCCGCCAAGGGATACAGAAAATAGGAGAAAACTTCAGTGAATAGATGGAAAACAGCTTAGAAAAGACAGGAGTGAGGTAATCGGGTTTAAATTACCAGCTCATAGTAATTTTATGTGATAACGTATCCTGCACAGTAAGTTACTTCCAGCAGTTTTCAACTATGGCAACTTGACTACTGCATGTCACAGGAAGCCTCTCCATCAATGCTTTACTGCACATCAATAGCTTAGTTGACTTTTTGCTAAATGCATTGAAGTAGGCTTCAGCTTTATCCAAAATGCATGGCTGCTTGGGTAAATATGATACTGTTGATGTGTGATTTTTGATGCCATCTTTAATTTTATGTCACTGGAGCCACTATGCATAGATTCTTCCAGAAGACCAATTGCATGGATACTACTGACAGCACGATTTCTTTGTTTAGACCTTTTGCAGTCTACCATACCATAGCATGAGTTCCATAAAACCAAATTTCCACCCTCCAACACTCGGCTCTTCCTCCTAGAGAATTTGCTCCTACCACTCTCGCTGCAGGCCTTTCAGCTTGGTGGTGCAACAGCATGTTTCTGCAACCCACACTGCAGCTCAGCAATGCGCCATCTCATAGGTGCATCTCTTTTGATTACAGGAACCATTAACTCCAGACGTCTCCGGAGCAGGAACCACCAATGGGCCGGCACAAGACAGGACTCGGTCAGCCAACAAGGAGAAAAGAGAGGCAGAACAGTCCCCCATCTAAATCCTGTTACCATTTTCCGGGCCGAAATACACGGCCTATGGAGATCATCCTTGGGCAGAGCATAACCAAACTGCAACATAAAATCCATACGCACAGTACACGTGCAACAAATACATAGCATGCACAATTTGACCATTAAGAGTAATTTATTTATACTTTCCTCTTTATTTTTTTTCTTTAATAAAACCAATCCCAAACAGTGAGTTGAGATCGAGAGCATATATTTATTACCCGATTTTCCCGAACAAAGAAATCACGTTCTCCAACTTTCCTGAACGTACCCTAAAATCTGAATACGTACCATGTTTAGATTTACTTCAAGGCATTCACTAATAGCACAAAATGGAAAAGCTAAAGTATTTAATTGGGGTCCCAAAAATAAAGAAACTAAAGATTGGCGTCTAGGGAATTCTTCACGAACTGCAACCCGACAACGGAACAAAATCGAAACGTCCAGCTCAGTGGCTTCCGGAAGTACCAGTGAGCTGCCCACCCCGAAATATCTTAAAACGCAACCTCCTTACAGGAATTAGCAGAAGCACTTCAAAACGTATTCGTGGATCCATCCTTCCTCCCAGCAAGAAGTAAGAGGGAGCCCAAAATACCAAGCAAAACCCTACATTGAATTAAATAAACTTTAGGAAAATTATAGTTTAAATCAAACCCTTTCCAAAATGCCAAAACCCAATTTTGGTTTTATGATATTTCCCCAAAATAGCGATATGCCATAACCCTGATCCAAATATTAAAAGTTTTGAATACAGCTAAAGAACAACTCTAATTATTCTTCAAAATTTTAATAGAATATCCAGGACAGATGCTAAGTCACCTTTATTTCACTCCCTTTGAGGATCAGCTAGACCCGGTTTCAAATGGGACACATGGCACCGACGTCTTTTGCCATCTAAACAATTCTGCAAAAGGACGGTAACGGGTGTAAGAAAAGATAGAATCCTATAAGGTCCCGAAAAAACGTTCAGACAATTTTGCGTGCAAGCGCTTAACCTGCTTTTGAGATAGGCCACCTTCCTCACCTAGTTCCCGACATTGCTCGAAAATATCTTCCGTCTTAGCAATAAGGGCCGGTACCTCTAACTGTGGCTTAATATGTTGTAAGTTCTTAATATCAACAGGAATAGTCAAATTATCCTTCTATATCTTGGTTAAATTTGGAACGGAATCGTCTGGATCCACTGTGATACCTCGGACTGATAATTCATAAAGAAGATCGGCTTTCAACAGAAACTCAAGTGGTACATATGTTCGGTTACTCATGATGAATCGAGTTACAAAATTTTTAGTTAATAGAAAAATGAAAGTTAGGTTTCAGAAAAATAATATCAATTAAGTTTCAAAATGTAAGTTAAGGATTGAAAAATAACTGTTAGGTTTCGAAAAACCAATATCAATGAATTTAAGTTTCAAAAATAATACTAAGAGTAGAAATTGACTGTTAAGTTTCGGAAATCCAATATCAATAAAATCAAGTTTTCAAAATTTAAATTTAAAAATGAAAATGGCTATTAGATTTCAGAAATAGCACAATGAAATTAAATTCCAAAATTTTAAATTAGGAATCTCAAATAACTGTTAAGTTTCTGTAGTAGTTTTGAAAAATCAATGCTGTAGCGAATTTGAAAAATCAATGCTTTAGCAAATTTTGAAAAGTCAATGCTGTAGCAATTTGAAAAAATCAATGCTTTAGTAGATTTGAAAAATCAATGAAATTAATTTTCAGAATTTAAAGTAAAAATACCAAATAACTGTTAGGTTTCGGAAATCTAATATCACTAAAATTAAGTTTCAGAATTTATGTTAAGCATAGAAAATGACTGTTAGGTTTAAGAAATCTAGTATCAATGAAATCACGTTTCAAAATTTAAATTAAAATTTGAAAATGACTATTAGGGTTCAGAAATATGTCAATAAATTAAGTTTCAAAACTTCAATAAAGAATGCAAAATCGTGGTTAAAGTAGAAGTATAATATCAGTGTGGTTAAATCTCAATAAGAATGGCCACGCGATCCAGAATTCCAAAATTTACTCTAGGTGAATTTAAGTTACTTCAAAATAATACAGCTGTCATGAAGCATGAAAAATGGCTTAGTGAAAAATTAAAAAAGAAATCCAAAATTCTTAAAGCCCTCAGGTAGGAAAATTTTTTTTTTTAAACTTTAAGTTAGGGTAGAACTAAGCAATGAAAAATCACTCGCGTAACAAAGTTTGAAAAAGGGAAGATTTAGAAAAATTTTGAAAGGTCTATGCTTTAGTAAATTTTGAAAAATCAATGCCTTAGCAATTTTTGAAAAGTCAATGCCGTAGTAGTTTTGAAAAATCAATGCTGTAGCGAATTTGAAAAATCAATGCTTTAGCAAATTTTGAAAAGTCAATGCTGTAGCAATTTGAAAAAATCAATGCTTTAGTAGATTTGAAAAATCAATGCTATCACAAGTTTGAAAAACTGAACTACTCAACATGCCAGTAGCAAAATTGTACGTTAATATACTCCCAATATCATAATGTTTAATACAAAACAGGAAAAGCTGAACTACTATAAATGCCGGTACAAAATGCAGATCCAGTCTAACCTTAGGCACTGGATCAAAAATCTAAATGGTTGAAATACTGTTAAAAATTCCCCAAAAAATCCAAATTTGAAAAAGGCAATTCTCGGGAAATGTACTGAATGGAAAACAGAGCGCAAATTTAGAAAAATGGGGTCAAAAACCTAACTACGCTCTGCAATAGCACTTATTTGTGCCCCCCTTGGGCACAGTTACATATGTTGGAAGTTTAGGGCATATGATTTGGTGAAGTAGACCTGGTTTCGACCATTCTTGCTAAATTAGTGACGCTACTGTTTAACATCCAAAAGGCTGGGCACCCATTATCACAAAAATGAACACTGGACAGATTAATATGATTTACTGGAAAGAGATTTTGAGTATATATATAAGACAAAAGGAATTTTCTGGAACAATTTTATTAATAGCTTTAAACAAATTAGAATTACAACATTGTAAGATAATATATTCTTTGTAAGGACGACCTTTATTTCTTGAATATAACCTTTTTAATGACTAAGCATAAAAGCTATATATATATTTTCTTGTTCCCTACAACAACCTTGAGCACGGGCGATGCACCACATTAATTCTAAAATACCCTTTGCTAAAAAAAAACCCGTCTCTTGAATTCCCCTAAAACCCAGACTAATTGCAATAAATAAGTACTACACGTTCCAGAACACCCTGTACCTAATGGCTAGTATTCCCCATGACTAGAAGAACCCAGTAATTCTTAGATTATCTATAACATCAAAGCATAGGGCAATCTCAATCTCTTAATGGCGTCTGTGCTGGAATACTACACGTAAGAAACCCACTCTAAATCATGCTAATGTCGGATGTCTGCCAAAAATACTGAATTACTGTAATAATACTGAATAATACTGAATTACTGTTCGGAAAGGCAAAGAACGTGATAAGAAGTTACACAACGGACGGACGTGATATAAATGACTTCAAGAAAAACAGAATGAACAAAAGCAAAATTACATGAAATTTAGATGGCGTAGGCGTAATTTCCAAGATCCAAACTTGACCGGTAAATAATTTATTAGAGAAAATTTATGAAATGATCAGAACGAAAATTTAGATAGCCGAAAACGGGTGAGCACAAAAATAGATTAAATTACTGATAGCATTGAAAAGAATGTGGATAGGTCTCACCCAATTTTGCCGTTGTCTTCAGACATCGTGTTTCACGGGAGCAACGCCCACCAAGCCACTTAAACTCAAGTTACATGTTCTTGACGCGAGCACTAGATCCCAACTGCCGGTCGCTTTGTACCAGCCTCTACTCCCTAGCTTTCAACAGATGGCAGTGCGGTCTAGAAGCGCTTTTAAGAATTACCGAGAACCACGGTGTTTAGAGTGGGTCAAAACATTTGATTCTACATTCTGAAGTTAAAAGCAGTTGGCTAATTTACTGAGTGCTTTAATATTATCAAATGAGCAGTTTTTCACGGCTCAGTAAGCTTAAGTTTAAACTAGGGCCGGTATTTCCTAATAGTGTAAAGAGTAAATGACCAGCAATTATGTTTGCTGCGAGTCATACTGCTAGAGTATCTGGTCTGATAGTTTCAATGCATACTATAAATGATATGAGAATTGGAGGTGTTCCTTGGGGGACTAGATGGGCAAACATATGTTGAGTATTATTAATTCAAACGAAAATTATAAATCTTAATCAGAGAGGTAAAGCTAAAGTGAGTATAAGACTTATATGACTGGTGCCGGTAAATATATATGGGAATAGACCTAAGAAGTTGTTGAATATATTAATAGAAAATAAGGAAATAAAAATGAAAGAGGATCCTTTGTTCACTTTTTTATTACCAATTAAAGTTTTGAATTCTAGATGAAGGCTTGTTAAAATGTTATTTCATAAGATGGAATGTCGTGATGGAATTAGTCAATATGTGGAAGGAATTAATAGTAATCCTAATAAAGTTCTCAATCAGTTGGGAGATAGATTATTTAATCTGGTTGATGGATCAAAAACTGAGAATAAATTTCTTATCATTTTAAATTTATTGAGTTGAAAAATATATTTGTTTAAATATTTTGTGTAGGGTGATGTAGATAGGTATAATCATTTGTGAAGTAGAACAATATGAATGTGATTGAAAAATAAAGGAATAAAGTGAGTCATCTAAGTGGCATTATTTGTGGAATAGAAGAATATCTTTGATGATAATTTTAGCTTCACAAGTTAATGTTATTAAATTTAACTAATTCTTCTCATCAGAAGTAGGTGCTATATTGCTATGAATTGGTTTAAGAGAACATTACTTGCCTTCAGTCATCTGATGGATTATATTAATATTGAATTTCAATGGATAAATTTGTTTGTGGATACTCTTTCGATTACAATAGCCATAAAACTATGATTAGCTCCACAAATTTCTGAGCATTGTCCATAAAATACTCCTGGTCGGTTAATTAAGAAATTGGTTTGATTTTGACGACCAGGAGTTGCATCTGCTTTTACACCTAATCTTGGAATGGTTCAAGAGTGTGAAACATCTGCAGCTGTAATAATAATGCGAATAAATGTATTAATTGGCGATGTAGTTCTATTATCTACATCTAAAAGTCGAAAGTTATTAATTGATAGTTCATCTTGTGGAATTATATGTGAATCGAATATACTTTAAGGAAATCGGATTATTCGTAACTTCAATACCATTGATTTCCAATTGTTTTCAATGTTATGATTGGATTATTAACTTCATCTATTAAGTAGAGAAAACGGAGAGAGGGAATTGCAACAAAAATTAAAATTACTTGCGGGTGCAATAGTTCAATCGATTTCAACTAGTCGTCCTTCGAGTAGAAATCGATCAGTGTAATTGTTGTTGAAAAGTATAATTCTTATGTAAGATACGATTGCTAAAATTATGATAATGATTATTAAAGCATGCTCGTGAAAATAAATTAGCTATTCTATGATTGGGGAAGCTCTATCTTGTAAATTTATATTGGCTCATGTTGTCATTAAGAATTCTAATAATAGTAGAAACTTTATATACGGGTCTTAAATCTATTGAACTTCCCTGCCATATTAGATGTTTTACAATTGTCGGTAATTCAGAATAACTATGTTCGGCTGGAGGAATATTTTGGAATCATTCAATTGAATTTTTAATTTGTGAGGTGAAAGGAGATTCTCGATTTAATAATACCCTTTCTCATATAATGAAAATGAATATAAGAATCCTTACAAAAGATATTATTGATCCAATTGATGATATAACATTTCAAGCAGTGTATGCATCTGGATAATCAGAATATCGGCGAGGTATCCCTGCTAATCCGAGTAAATGTTGAGGGAAGAAGGTTAAATTTACACCTAAAAATATGATTGCGAATTGAATTTTTATTCATTTTGCATTTAATGATAATCCTGTAAATAAAGGGTATCATTGTACAAAACCTACTATAATGGCAAATACTGCACCTATTGATAATACATAATGAAAGTGAGCTACTACATAATATATATCATGTAAAATGATGTCAATAGATGATTTGGCTAAAATAATTCCTGTTAGTCCACCAATAGTAAATAAGAATACAAATCCTAAAGGTCATATACATGGTGCACTGTTGATAGTCAACTAAAAATTTTGATGCCTGTTGGATCGGCAATAATTATAGTAGCGGAGGTGAAGTATGCCCGTGTCAGACAACAAATCCGAGTAATCCAATTGCTAATATGGCAAAAATTATTCCTAAATTTCAAAATGCTTCTTTTTTTCCACTTTCGTGACAAATAATATGAGAAATTATTCCGAATCCAGGGAGAATTAAAATATAGACTTCTGGGTGCCCAAAAAATGAAAATTGATATTGATATAAAATAGAATCACCCCCTCCTGCAGGATCAAAAAAAGAAGCATTTAGATTACGATCTGTTAATAATTATAACTGTTCGTTGGGTGATGAAATGATTAACGTCAAAATGGGTGCCAATTTATAACTGTTCGTAATGTTGGGTGCTAATTTATGACTGTTGGGTGCCAATGTATAATTGTCAGTAGGGGTCGTTGAATATATTATGTCCGGCTATTTCTAACTCAGTTGGTAGAGCGAGATCTCTTTCAGGGTCGTGCTCGACGAAAACTAAAATAGGATATAAGATGAAGGGATTATAGGTCGTAAATTTGAAGTCTATTGATAATGAACTTGAATAATATTTGTAAGTTTATTTTGTCCGAAAATCTTTCACTTAATTTGTTAATTTCTTAAAATGTCTGGAGGAAGAAAACAGTAATGTCTTTATCTATTTGCTTCGTCGTCGCCAAAATTACTTTAGGTTATATTATTATACTTATAACATCTGCACGTTTTATTGCAGGAATTTTAGGTTATATATCTTATGGCGGTATTTATTCGTTTAACTTTTCAATACGAAAAATAATATCTATAATCTTGTCTTATTCCAATATATATATCTTTATCCTCGACCGTATTATTTAAAAGTCGGTATAAAATTAATATTAGTACTTGTTACTGTTTCACTGTATATTTCTAACTCCGGTTTAGTCTATAAAAATTACGTCCGTCGCTGTTGAATAGATGTCTTCAAGTCTCTGTTGGTCGCTCCTGTTCGTGTTAATATGTTTCTGTGTTAAAATATTCTAGCCATTCCATTGGTTCTGTCAGTAGGCTTTGTCTCTTGTGATTGGAAATTAGCTAAGTCGTCTGCTAGTGTTTGAAATATTTGTCGTTAAAGTGGGTTGAGGTTTGGGGAGAAACGTATCCATCAACTTCACTTTAATAGCTGGCGACAGTGGACTTCTCCAGACAAAAAGCCACGCCTTCACTTCATTGTATTCCCTTATTTAGTTAATAATTCATAAAGTAATTGTCACTATTGTCTGCAATAAGTGTAGTTGTATAGCTTTCTTGATTATGCGTTGAATGATGTAATTTTCTATGTTGTCGTGTTAATAATTAATCGTTTGATTAATTATTTGTAATTGCTGGTAATGTCTTTTGATTCAGATGGTCATGTTGTATATCAAATTGTTCGTGTAAATGTCCTCTGTCTTGTCATGTAATTCGTTTTATGGTCATTGTAATAGTCTAGGCGTAATGGTAGTTTTTAGTAGTCGATAATGTTGCGGGAAGTTCAAATATTGTCCGTGAAATGTATTTTCTTATATTTGATTCCTCTTTTTATATAAGTCCATATGAACTGATCGGTTACAAATGTCCGAACGCTATAATTATTAAAATTATGAAGTAATTGGTATTTGGAAAATAGTTTTATAAATAATTTTAAAAATTTTTCGTTAGTCTCGCATCCAAAATTTCTCGGTCAGTTCGTATATCAATTAGTTAATTTGATTTTGTAATGATGAATATTTTGTAATTTATTATCTGTTATCTTTTATCTGTGTTCTTCCTCGTCGACTGAATAAAAATATAGTTTTCACATTAAAATTCTTAAAATATAAACATTGTTAAATCATACACTTGTTACATTGAATCAGCTGATAATCTTCCTTTCTTTACTTCATTGTACTCACTTGTAGTACGCTTCTCTTTCCTTTTCACCTAATAAAATGAAATCTTTGTTACATTGAATTACTTGATAATAGTCATCTTGACTGGTTGTAACTCATTTCTGGTACATCACTGTTCTTCACCTAATGAAACAATTTTACTAATTACACTTAATTACTTACCGTTAAATACATAAAATTTTATTTAACACACAATGGGATTTGATTACTTATACACTTCACACTTTATGTTTAATTACACAATCTAAAAATGTATTATTTTCTTTCTTCTGTTCTTCAGGTATCCTTTTTATTCAAATAAATTTATTTTGCTTATTTCGTAATATCATGTTCAAGTTTACTACAAATTTATGCATTCTTACTCCTACACAATCAATAATATCATTCTTAAATGTCAATCTGCTTTTTCTAGCATGATTATTATAAGTGCATGCCTTACCTTCATTTTATTATTTTCTTTCTCATTAGTGATCTTTTTCACTCTTTTGACAGTGGATTCCTTCCTTGTCATACTTTTCTCATTTTTCATCGTCGACTCATTTCTTACCTTTAATTATTCATAATCTTTGCACACTCATAAATTCACTTTTCATAACTCATTATTTATCTGTTTCATCTCCATTTTATACCTTATATTTTATTGGTGTAAGGTTGTAGGGAGGATACTAAATTGAATATGCATGATATTAAAATACTTATTTATTCATAAATCTTAATTCTTTAACCAAAGTGTAATGTGTAATTATAAAACTTAATTCAATATTTTCAATAAGTGTAACTAAAATTTTCTTATATATTTGAATCAAATACTAGTATGATTATCCTAAGTCAAATCGATGTTTCATTTCCTTCAGTATAATTCAGAGGGGAATCTGCACTTCACTTCTTAATATATACAATTTTAGTCGGAAAAAGGCTAGCTAAACACTTCTTCGTCTCCAAGGAAACACTGCAAAAATCACTTCATTATATGAGGTAATTCTTGTATCTGTATTGTCTTTCAGTGTTTACTTATAAAATGAGTGCGTCATCATATTACCTTAAATTAATACATTCGTTGCGCTGACGTAAAAATGAAACATAGATTGAGAAGGTTCACGCTAAAGTATTTTACATTCCATTCTCGTAGTCCTTTTTCGATTCCAGTTCGTTGAATAAAAGCAAAATTTACCTCGTAGATGTTTTGATTCTTAGTAAATTAGTGACATGATATAATATGGTTTCAATAAATATTTACGGAACTTTTCACAATTTTATGGGGTTTCTTGGCCTCTTGTTTTGTTCGTATATCAGCGCATAGTGAATTGGATTGGATTGGATTTTCTAGTAAATGTTCTTCGCTGGTAGATTTTATTATCATTTATAGTTTTGTGGTATAAAATATT